>JANPWX010000664.1:481590-506959 GCA_024734555.1 Trochalopteron elliotii
GGCCTCGGCGGAGCCAGCGGTGAGCGCGGCGGGGAAGGGCCCGGGGGAGGCGGCGGGAGCTCGGCAGCCTGAGGGCTGACTCTTCCCTTACGCGTTTGAGAGGGCCTTTTAGAGAAAGCGTTGGGCTTATAAACTAAAAAAAGTGCTTCCACAGGGGGAGAGACGAGCAAGTGACACATGCGGGAAGTGAAGGCGGAATTTTAGAGTTGCTGCTCTCTTGGAAACGGGAAAGGAAGGTTGAGAACGTGGCCAGAAAGTGTAGATACTCTGTTGAACTGCTGGACTTGTAGTAACATCTCTTTACGGAAAATAGGGTCTTAAAGCTGTTCCGTACAAAGGTTGAGTGTTTCGGGCTTTCAGGATGTCACAGTTTTTGCACCTTATTTAGCTCTCAGCTACAATTTCGGCAGAGAGGATGGTGTTCACAAGTTTTTGCTGCATATGCCTACTTTGCTGCTACTGTTCAAAGTAGAACATAGTAAAGTGGCCTTATAATTGACATTCACACAAAGAACATTACAGCTGGAATTTAAATAACTAAGTTGTGTGAGGAGGGTCAGCTCTAAATGATTTGTTCAGCTGCGTTTCCAAGAACGTGAAAGCTTGATGTGACTGAAATAAATTCTGTATTGTAAAAGCCTCTGCTGAAGGTGGTGTGCTAAATGCTAAATGGTGTGGAGGCTTCACTGCTAAGTTTGATGGCTTTCTGGGCTTGTTGGTTTCGTTTGACCTCAGCGAGCTGACAGATGTAATGCCTGGAACAGGTTTGGGATGTCATTAGTGCAGCCTGTAAAATACCTGTCACATGTTCCATGCATATTTCAGGCATCCAGTCTCTCCAAACTGGCATATCAGAATGGGATTTGCCTCCCTACCATAATATTTTCAGCAGTGTTGCGTGTCCTTTCCTCGTAGAGTGGCTTGTTTCTGAAATTTTTAATCTGATTTGTCAATTCTTGCCCACCCCCTTTTAGGGTCTTTGTGCTAGGGCAGAGTTGCTCTCTGCATTTCACTCTTGGATAAATTCTCTTCATCTCATGAATCCCATCTGAGTGCTCTGGGCCATATGTAGGCTCAAGAGCAATTTGCAAACATAGTCTGTATAAAATGGGATGGGAATTGTTCTGTGGGGATGCTCAGGCACTGAAAATGTGACATTATTGTTGTTTGACAGAATGACAATGGCACGTTTTGTTCACTGAGCTGTTACATTTTTCTTTCTGGAAATTTGTGTAGCTGTGCTCTCAAAAGTGAGCTTTGTTCAGACCTGCTCGTGGGTTGGGGCACCACAGCCCACTGCATGTGGGCTTCTTTCTTTTTTTAAAATGATTTTTGTATTCTTCAGAGCTTGATTTTAATAGTTGTAACAGTGGTAATCATCTTGCTGTTTTTAGGAACTTCTCTACTCTCCATCCACTCAGCTCTCCCGTGGAGAAGCTCAGGTTCTCGTGGATAATGGAATATAAATGTTTAAAGAGTGTCTGTTGTATCTGCTTTGGATGAAACCTGATCTATTTCTGACACTGAATGACAGCAGATCCCTGCAAAGGCATCCTTGAAAATGAGGTTCATAAGATCAGGAAGTGTTCAGTTCCTACCTGTATAAATTATCTAAGCCATCACAGTTTATTGGGATTGTTGTAATATTTAATTATTCACTTTTTGGCATAATTTAAAACCACCTTAGTTTGAGGTTATAATTTAAAATGTGGAGGGAATTTTGAGATACAAGCTTTAGGAGATCTGCTGTGGTAATTCTCAAAAAGAGGAATGTTTCTGTTTCTTTCTGCTTGAAGAGTGGCAAGTGGGCTTGTGGAATGATGGAAGTACTTGGTGCTCCTGTTTAATTTAGTGACAATTACTAGATATCATTGCCAGCTCCTCAAAATACTCACTTAGAGAGCCACAGTTCCCTTGCTGTGGGATCTTTTTGTGCAAAAGCAATTGGCAGATAAATGAGCACGCTTAGCAGGTAGGGATGTTCTTTGTTTGCTTTTAATGCCTTATCCTGTTATGTTCTTGTAAGTCTCACTCATGCTTGAAATTGCTCCTGATTCTCTGTCAATCAGCAGGGCTGTGGGAGCTGTTGGTGAGACAAGCACTGAAATCTTGGAGCTGGATGTGTCTTGCTCCTCTTAACTTGCAAGTTTCCCTCTGTGCTGTGGCCTGGCACGATTATTTGGGATAAGCAATGTGTGTGCTGGCTGCCCAGCTCTGTGAAAGGGGGGTGGATGAAGTGTGAGAGTATGGAAAAGGGAAAGGTGATGAGACTGAGCACAGCACACTCAACAGCCAGGCTGCTGCTGCCTTTGTACAGAGTGCCTAACTATATTTTTTCCCCCTTTTTTTTTTCTTTCTAGGAGTGACATGATCCTGGCTCTGGAGTCTCTCTGCCTTGGGTTGCTCTGGCCTGCCCACATCATTCCTGCAGCTTTGGTGGCTCTGGATGGCTGGTGAGGAGGGATGTTCAATCTAATGGCCAATTGCTGCAACTGGCTCAAACGGTGGAGGGAACCTGTCAGGTAAACGTGGGGAAGTAGTTCACATTTCTCACCTTCCCAAACTGTGTTTTATTCATTGTTCTATATTTGATCATGTCCAGCACCCCCAGATTCTTTCTCCCCAGGGGTTTTCTCCATCTGCTCCTTCCCCAGCCTGTGCTGATGCCCTGACCCAGGTGCAGCACCTTTATTTGCTCTTGCTAAACCTCTTGATATTCCCATGTTGAGCTGCTGCAGTTCCCTCTGGATGGTTTCCCATCCTTCAGGTGTGTCAGCCTCACCTGCAAACCTGCTGAGGATGCCCTCAACACCTTTTCTGTCTCATCAGTGAGGATATTAAAGCACACTGGTCCCAGTATGGACCTCTGAGGGGCACTGGTGTCACCAAGCAGTTCCTTACCCACCTACCTGTCCATCCACTGAGCCTCATCTCCCCAGTTTGGACACAAGTCCAGATACATGATATCTGTAATCCTTTCTTTGTCCACTGCTCTGGTCATTCCATCACAGAAAAAGTCTCTGAACTGCTCAGGGTAAAGTTTGGTTGGTTTTTGCCTTATTGTTCTTCCAGGTTCTGCATTTTGAGATTCTAAAGTATAATTTGTTGAATTTTTGGATTCTTTCCTCAGAGGTTTCTTGCTCTTCTGAAAGAACTTGTATAAATTACACTTCATGTTTGATATTATTACAGTTTCAAGTTTGGAAGTAACAATGTTTTTTAGAATTCCATCACTTAAAGAGGCATAAAATTGATCAAATTGATTTGACCACTGAGTCTTTGCAAATAGGAGGAACAGCTGAGGTACACACACATAAATATGGTTTTCCTGTGGCTTTTAAAATCCTCTCCTGGTAAAAATATTAATATGTATACCAGTTTGTTAATAAATTGTGCATTCCTGGCACCACTGGTTTGCACATTTACAGTCTGGACAAGTTGACAGTTGCCTACACAAGTGTGTGTTGTTCAGACACGCTGATGGAGTCAGAAATAATTCTCTAATACAGGGAAAACTTTGTGGCAGAGGGATGGTAAAAATACAGGGGATTGGAACTGCAATTACAAAAATTGCTAAAGGGACCATGACCACACCAAATAAAATTTTAAGTACCATGAAATGAAATTGCAGCAGGCAAGTGCCAGTTGAAAGCAGAATCATTGCCTCATGTGAAACTTAGACCATGGTTTGAGACTTTTCATTTCATGCCTTGTTCTGCTGTCCTGTTTCATCAGATGATTTGCCACATTAAACACCAGACACACAACAGTAACAGTGCCTTGGTACTTTGATACCTCTTCTTTCTAGTATTTGGTGGTAAATTTGCTGTGCATGTGTTTAAAAAATAGAATAAATGATGTGTAGCTAGAGGAAAAAAAAACTAAATATCTTTGTCTTTTTTTTTTTCTCCTTATGGAGGAAGGTGACACTAATAATGGTGGGTCTTGATAACGCTGGGAAAACTGCTACAGTCAGAGGAATTCAAGGAGGTATGTGATTAATTGATCATCCAAATGGAGCACTGGGAGTATCATTCCTGATTTTCAGTCATTTAAATCTGAAAATATTGCTTCATCTCTCCATGTCTCTCTCTCCCTCCCATATTGTTGAAAGAAAATGCTGGTGGTTATACCATCCAAATATCACATCTTAATACAAACATTACAATGGACAGTACAACCAGTGGACTTGATTCTTTTTCTCTTTTTTTCCTTGTGTGCATGTGCTGAAGTTGCTTTCAGGTGACCATTCCAGTGATGTGCACACAGCAGTGAACTTTGTATAAAAATCCGTGTTGTAAATAAAATCAGTGTTGTAACTAAGTATATATAAGCAGAAAAGGTTTCAAAGAAGGAAATTGGTGTGTATAACATTAAAGATGGTTCTAGTGTTACATATTTTTTATCATTATTTATAATAAAATGATAAATAAAATTGCCACTAAGAGACCACTTGATTCTGAGGGATACTTTGCCCTGGCTCATGCAAGCAGGATATAATTTGAGATAAAACTTGTGCTTATGAAAACAAAAATTTCTGTATTTTTCTTTCCTCCACTTGTGGGATTGTCTTTCTAAATAACTTTCATCTTGTGCAAGAACAAGAGTTTACTTAGTAGTGTTTTGGCAGACTTGGAGACTCCACCTCGAGTTTGTTTACTTGTGTTATGTAAGTTCACAGACTTGCTAAAGCACAAATAAAAACCATGAGTGTTCTCTCTTATTCCTCCATCCTTGCCTTGGAAACAGGAGTGTTTCATTATTTAGCCTTCCATTCTATTTGAAAATTGCCTTTATTATCTTTATCATCTGACTGTAACAGTTATTTCTAAAAGTTCTATTTTTCAGGGGAGAAAAAAATGAGATAGAGATGTGTATTTCTAAAGGGAAACTCAAGGAAAAGATAGTTCTGATTTCTTTGAGTGTTCCACAGGCCTTAAATGTCCTGAATGCCCATCTTGGCTGTCAGAAGGGTAGGAGCAAAAGGCTGGTGGGATTCATTTTCTGCACTGCTCTTCAGAGCACAGTGCTTTTTACCAGGCTTTCATTTTTTTTCCCTCTCAACAAGCTGAGTTTGCCATGTTTCTCTTGCCCTGTGCTACCCAGCTGCAGAAAACAGAGATCCAGTTATCTCACTGAGCCCTGCAGGCACAGCTTAGTGGTGTCCAGGCTTCCTTTGCTCTCAGGAAAAGGGAGACAGCAAGCCAAAAAGTATGAAATAGAAATCTATAATTTTTTAGCACATTGCCTGGCAAATTAGAAAAAACAGCAAATAAAAATAAATCAAACAAACCAAGGCTGAAACCTGGCCTCGAATAAAGAGAATCAGCTAATTTACATCTCAGAAGAGCATGGTTTCAGTCGTTGCATCTCAGCCCTTGGTTTGAACTTCTGAAGCTGTTTTGGCACCATGAAGGATAAAAAAAAATAAATTTGGCAGAGCACAAGGGTTCCCCAGGTCAGAGTGCATTAACTGTTTTGGTTGTTTTCCTCCTGAAAGTTCAATTACTGCCCTGGAAATGAGAGTGGAAGTGAAAATGCAGTACAGTCACCACCACTGCAATGACACTGTGGTGTGAAATATTAAAATCTGCCTTTTGGGCCCCTCTCTTCTCATTCCCCTTCCCACTCCCCCAGTGCTCCTGTCTAAATTAATGTAAAGTAGCTAATTGAGAGACTAATTAATTTAAAATTCCCCGAGGAGAGGGAAGATCTTCATGTCAGCAAAAACGCGGTCAGCAATATTTCCCAGGGAGGTGCAAATTTTGCTACACAAATCCCACCATCAAACCCTCTTTAAACTGAAGGCTTTCTCCTTTGACAGAGTCCCCTGAAGATGTGGCTCCCACAGTTGGGTTTTCCAAAATTGACCTTAAACAGGGACGTTTTGAAGTCACCATCTATGATTTAGGAGGTGGAAAACGAATTCGGAATATCTGGAGGAATTATTACGCCGAGTCCTACGGGGTCATATTTGTGGTGGATTCCAGTGACATTGAAAGGATGGAAGAAACAAAACAAGCCATGACAGAGGTTCTAAAAAGCCCTAAGATAGCAGGGAAGCCTGTGTTGGTGTAAGTAATCTAAGAAATGTTCTTCAAATAATCTGAAATTGGGTGAGTTTAGGTCTAAAGAACTATTTCTGTTGTAATTAATACTGCTGTAACTTTAGCACTAACCAATATTGCAATTAATTTTATGGTTTTATGTTTTATTTAATCCTTCTCAGGGATATTTATTTCTCTCCTCTTTCATTAACCATGGAGAAATAACAAGGTGGGATTTTTTAATGCTTTAAAATTCTAATGTTACTTGAAATGCCAGGTTAAAAGGCTTTACAAATTTGGCATGGCAACATGATGTAAAAATATTGTTGCTACTTAATTAATGAAATGGTAAATGGTTGATTGTGCTCAGCAACAGTGTGGTCTCTCAGCAATAAATGTCTCATTCACTTAACACGTGGTGCTGCTGGTACATGATCAGCAAAATCTCTTTAAAGGAGACTTGCTTTAATTGCATTGGGCACATGCCTTTTCTCTGTTTAATAGGGTTTGTAAAAATATTGGAAAGAACACACATCATTAAATTCCACACCGAAAATATTTGATAACAAATACTCTTTTGAAGTTGCAAAAATAAACTCTGAAAGTTTAAAGTGGTTTAGCAAGTCAATATCTTTGTCTGGTGAGCATAAAACCTCCAGAATGCATAAATTGCACAACATTCCTGTGCTATCATAAGGAATCTGTACAGGTAAGAGGAGAGGCCTCTTATTTTCATGAAATAGTGATGATGCTCTGCTGGTTTGAAGCTGAACCTGGTTAATTGTGTTGATGAAGTGGAGGGTAGCTCAGCAAAGTAATGGTGTATGTTGAATGTATATGTTGAAAATGATTAGATTTCCCCTTTCATTGCTCTGAATGTTACTGGCACAGAGAAGGCAATAAAGCCAACTTAGTTTAACTCAGATGTGTTTTGAAAATGCAGCTGTGACAGTGGAAAACTGTGCTGTGTTTTTTAATGGAATACAGCTTTATGGGGGGGCTTGGGTTATATTTTAGTTTTGTTTGGGTTTGGGGTTTTTTTTTTGTAGAAATCTCTATGCTCTAATCCTATAATGGAGTTTGTTTGGGTGGCTGACTGGACCTGCAGAGAACTCACTTCCCTGGATCTTGATTTTGCTCTTTCATCCCTATCAGTAGCTAATCACAAGGCAGAATGTATTTATTAATTGCTCTAACAGTGACTAAACCAAGTTTGTTGATGATATTATTTTTTATGAGATTAAACATCAAACATTTGATCACAATTTGCTTTTGCAGGGTCCCAGTTCTGTGGAGGGATCCAGCAGTTCTGTGGTTTATGCTCTTTTATTCTGCCTCTTAAGAATCCTCTCCTGTATTGTCAGATTTCCCAATTTATGCTGAAAGTTAGCCTTTATAAATATTATATTAATTTTAATGTTCAGATTTTGTTTGTGGGGTTTTTTTGTTTTGTTGGGTTTTTTAATAATGAGATATTTGCTACCCATGTAGCAATAAGTTCCCTAATGCCTTGCTACATTTTTAATTAGTGCATTTTAATCTGTGCAGAATAAGCTGAATTACACATAAAATTGGACATAAAATTGGTGCTAAATGCTCTGTCTTATAGAAATATGGCAATATGAGAAATCTGATGTTCAGTGTGATGTTTTCTACAAATTTAATTTCTGCTCTCCCCTGTTGTTACTTATTGCTGCCCATGGATTCTGCCCACAGAATCATTTTAAGAGTTTCCCTCAAGTGTTGATAGTATTGTCTTTTACTGTCTCTTGGTATAAATTACTTAGAGATGTTAAATTTGTCATTTGGGTTTTCTTGCTGTTCAGTGTTACCACCTTATTTATGTTTATGGGTAAATTCTTCTGGCAGCATCCTCAGGATTTACAGAGGTGTGCAAGTTTAAATTGTCTTTATTTTGGGATTTTTTTTTTGTCCTTTCCTTTATCAGAAAGGAGCACACAGACATCATATTATGCTGGTTTTGTTTGGGATTAGTTGTGTTTGTTTTGAGCCTTTGTTTTGGTTTTGGAGGTTTTTTTAAGTTAACATGGAGTGTGTGCAATGGCAAATGCAAGTCCATGTGCTGTGACTGATATTTTATAGCAAGGAAAATTTTGGGAAGGTATTTTGTTAGGAGAAAGCTACTTTTTACCTGTTATTTTGGTGATAAGGGATTATAGTTATTAATGTTTCACTCTTCTTCATAGAACACTTGCAGCTGGGCTTTAATTTGTTTGGTTTTCTGCATATTTATGTAACTACTGATAACACTGGAAAGTTACTTTAGGGATTACTGCAAAATTGCTGCTGCTAATAATTTTGAATGCCCAATATCAAATTCGGTGTAAACTGTAGCTCATACTATTATTTCATACTGTTTCTTTTCAGTTAATTGTAACCCCTGTCAAAGAGAAGGTTTCCACAAGTCTTTCTCCCTTCCCAGCTCTCCAGTTTTATCTGTTTTTCCTGTTTCTAACCAGTTTGCAGCTGGAGATGACTTATCCAAGCAGCTGGTTTTTTTTAAATATTAAAACTTGGATTTTGAAAACTTGAGTTTTATTCCATGATTGAAAGTACAGCTCCTGTTTACTGGCTAATTTCTACTCTGCCCTTGGAACATAAAGGTATTTTTATTATATGCAGTTAAGGGGAGAGTATTTAATGAAATAGTTACAGTGGTTTCATCATCTATGTTTATTTTTTGTTGCTACTGTGTAAATGATATTTTTCACTTTAAGATTCAGGCCTTTGATTGTATTTTGATATCAGTTATTTGCAGTTGCAGTTTTAATCTGGGATGGAAGGAATCCAGCTATCTCTAAATACCACAATGTGAAAATGACTTTGACAGTAGATTAATTTTTTTTTTTCCTCACTCCATGCAACTAAAAATATCCAGTTCACTTAGTGTCTTGCTGAATTGCAGTTCAGTTTGTTCTGCCTTCTCTGACTATCCAAATAAAGTGGTATTGATTGTGTCTTTGCACAGCACAAAGCAGTTCAGGAATACATTTCAGGTTTGCTGTTTGGTTTTAGTGTGGAATGTTGGTTTTTTTTTTAATTTCTTTTTGGGAATAGCTGTTTTGTCTCAGTTACATTGCTATTGTCTGTTAAATTGCATGGAGAGCTGTTTCTCACTCAGTTCCAAAAGGAGTTGGTTACAGGAGGTTCCTTCCAACCTAAATCATTCTCTGGTTCTAGATTATGGGGGAGGAGTAGGGGGTGTAAGGATGGAGTTCTGGTTTTTTATTCCATTTTTTGTTAATTTTTGTGCTGGCAAAAATGAGACTGCAAATGTGACTGTGTATTTAGGCAGGATAGGCAGCATTAAGAATGTGCCTTGTGACTGTGTGATTATGGATCATATTCCCCTGTCCTGGTAGGGCTCTGCCTGTGGAGCTGAATAATTAATATAAATATCTCTATTTATAGGAAAAGTTTATCAACTTTTCCTCTAGAGGTAGTATTGAAACATTCCTGATAAGTTTTCTGACCTCTTGTTTCATTTAGGTATCCCATTCTGGATTCTTACTGATGGTGTCTGCTCCATGTGTGGATTTTTTTTGTAAGTTTTCAGATTCCTAGGGAAAAATACCATATAGAACTTGAGCAAGTAAATATAAATGCTAAAAAAAACACAAGGCAATTAAAAATACTTATTATTATTTTGTGAAAAGTAAATAAAACTTTTTTTATGAATCCAGTCTTTGAGATTTAACAGTATTTTCAATGCTTCCCAACAGCACGGGGAGTTTGTTGCCACACTGTTTTAGTTTGAAGAACCAAACTAAACTTCAGAACTTCTAAACTTTGAAGAAGTTCAGAAGAACCAAAAAGTGTCACTTTTGTCCTTTGATCCTTTCCTGCAGTTCAGTGTTTCTGTGCAAACCATGAAAGTCTTTCCTCTGTTTTGAAAACTGGATTCAGCTTTTCCTGAGAGCTCTGCTGAAGGGAAAATGGGAAGGAAAGTGAAGCAGTTGAGGGATCTCCATGAGAGCTTTCCCAGATCAGTTTGGCCTGGAGGAGCCACTGACATTTCAATCAGTTCATTTCTTGTATCATCTGCAGCATGGGCAACACCAGCAGCAAATTGCTTTGCAAGGGTTTCTTTTTTTATACCTGACTGCAAGCCCAAACTTTTCTTTAGAGACTTGAGTATATTCCTGAGTGTTGTTCATGCAGATTTCTATGTTGTTGATCATCTCCCCTTGCTCCTCCACCAGAACTGAGATCTGGATAAAGAGTTCTTTCACGTCTTTGATCTGATTCTCCAGATTGATCAACTCTTTGTGCCTCTGCTCGATCTCTGACAGCTGAGCTTTGGTAATCTTGACTTCAGTGAGTAGATTTTCATTGAAAACCTCCCATTTTCCCTGCTGGAGCATGTCATTGACTTCCTCCTCAGACACCTCTTTCCCAGCCACCTCGAGCTGGCGGAGGATGAAGGTCCTGCACTTGTCCTGCTTGGCAGTGATGGCCTGGTTGTAGGAGAGCATGGCCTGGAGATAACGGTGGGACAGGAAGGTGTGCTGGGCTGCCAGGATCCTCACTGTGGCTCTGGCTGGCCCCTGCTCACTTTCAGCTCTCCTCACTGTCTTTGACAGCTCATCCAAACATCTCCGTACGTGCTCTGCTTGGGCTTTGATTTCCCTGGCTATGTTGGATTCCTTCTTGAGGACGCTGAATCTTCTCATGGAGGACACGAGGCTCTTTTGTTGTTGGCTGAATTTATTGACTTCTTCCACCAGGTTGTTGATTTCGTTCTGGAGCTTCTGGATTTCATGCAAGTGCCTTTCAGTGATGGGCTCTTTTTCATAAATAATGGCCTGCTGTTCAAACTCCTCCTGCTCCTCTTCTGGAACAGCTGCACCATTGTTTTCCCCAGCTATCTGTAGTTCCTTAGCCCTCAGTTTGAGCTCTTGCAGACGATCTCTCATGGTTTTTTGTGGTCAGGATTATTCCCTGTTTTTTGGTTGTTTTGGTTTTAATCTTCCCCTCTTGCAACACAGGAAGTTAATTCCAATATCTTCTTTGTTTGGTTTGTTTCATTGCACTGTAATCAAAATGTAACGACACTCAATGTTAGTTAATTAATTATATGTATATTTGAAAAGTAGTGTTGGAGATTAGAGCTACTTCCCTCTGCACCAAAGTAAAATTAGCAATAAGTTGGAAGTGGAGGATATTCTGAGCAAGTTGTGATTTGTAGCCCAAGGCCATTTTTGTCATAAATTTGTGATGGAAAGCACAGAACTTAGACCAGAGAAGTGTGGAGAGGACTTTTATTTTGGGGAGGAAGAGAGAAGTAACTCCAATTATTTTATCATTATTCTTTACTTGATGAAAACCAAGCAACCTATAAATCTTTTTGGAAATAGAAGTGGGTGTGGCTGTGCCATTTTTGGATTCTCAGCAGGAAATATTTCAGTTTTCCAGATTGAGACAAACTTTGTAACAAAACAGTGTTCTGGCATGAATTTAGATTGTTAATTTGGCCACACTCAAAAACCTTTCTCCGTTTTCCTTGCTTTTTCTTACCTGGGGAGTTAGATAGTAACTGAAGCAGTTAGCTACAACAAAACAGAACTAACAGAACTCTGATCATTTAAGAACTCTAATAATTTAGCATGAAAAGAAATTAATTTTTTATGTGTGGGTTTTTGTAGAGTTGAATCCATATCACTAATGTTGCAGCATGAAGGTTTTCTAAGCCTTTTTTTGAATTACTCTTACACTGTTACTTATATTCTTCATAAAATTGATGCAAATGTACATTGTGAACCACGTGTGGGCTACAATTCAGTGCTGTTTCTTATTCAGCAGAAAGCAGATATAGTTTTGCTTTATTGCCTAGCTGTTGTGCAGGCTTTACTGGAGAGATAATTAAGAGCAAGATATTTCCTAAAACACACCCAATGGAAACTTAAGTTCAACTATGCTTAATCATAGGGAAGAAGGTATTTTTCTCAAACTCTACATAAATTGTTTCCTTGGGCTGTGATCAAGAATGGAATATTTCACTAAGAAGTAACATGTTCAGGACTAGAAGATTATGGGATTTCTTTACTTAGGCTCTTCTGGTTCAATCAGATGTGTGTCTTTCAAAGGGCTGTTCAAGCAGAAAGGTTAAACAGCTCAGTGGTGTCTTCTGGCTGTTTCAGAGCTCTTAGGGCTGTTCTCTGGAACAGTAGCATTAAATCGGTGCAACCCTTATTAAACCCTGATTCTACAGATATTTTTTCATAGCAGGCAAATGTAGGATTTCTTAATAGCATCCAAAAGATGCATTTTTAGAAACTGCAAAGGGTCTATGCAGTAACCTGTCAATATGCAAATGACTTTCTTGTATTTGAGCCATTCCAAATGATACTGCTGTGGTGTCTCTGCTCCCCTATGCATATTTAAAGTCTCTAAATAGATTTTTGTGTAAGTCATGGAGTTGAGCAGTGCAGACACGTCTTCACAGACTTAAATCTGGCTTTCTGCAGGAGGATTAGCTGGAAAACAAAACTTGAAATGCTTCAGAGGTCAGTCATGAGAAAGAATGTTGATATTCTATCCTAGTGTGGACTTTCCTTACTGCTCTTTTTTTTTTTTTTCCCTTAATGCCTTAATATTTGAATTTAGTGTTTGCTGATTCACATCAAGACAATCTCAAAATCTTGGCAATCATCAGAAGTTCCAGTAATGTGCTGAGACTTGTGATCAGACAAGTGGGCAAGTTATTTATTGGAGAACATTACTCTGGGGTGGGGAAGATGCAAAATGTATTAATTTCATGACAGTAATGCCTCTCTCCATTGCTGAACTTTTCTGTGGATGTCTCCATGGCAGAAGTCAGGCAGTTTCTCCCAGATAATATCCTTCAGGACTGTTCCAGAGCTGCTTGGCACCACCAACAGGGAAAGTTCAGCCTGGGACATGTGAAAGGACCCAGGGCTGCTGAAAAAGGCTTCAGAGAAGTGACCTGAAAACCTGTTCTAGTCCAGCCTCACACATCTGCTGACCCATGGTAATTTAGCAGGGCTGGGCAAACCTGGGATTAAAAGCAAGTTCTAAGGGCACCATTAATGCTTATGCTATGAGGTGACCAGAATTTCTTGTGTCTAAGAGAATTGGTTTGCTCTTGAATTTCTTGGGGCTGGAGGGAGGGACCTCACAGAACTGCAAAACAAATCTGCAAATATTGTTAAATATCAAAGAAGTGAGCAGAAAATACTGGAGATTTTTTTATTTCTTGTTTAAAGATCAGTCTCACAAAAGACTGGAATGTAAGCAATCAAATCTTAGTTTCATATCTTCTCTGCTGTTGGGCTTGCTTTCAAAGCCTGCCACTGAACAGGCTTGCCAATAACTGTGCTTGATTATAGTGGCAATTGGAACACATGCTGGTTTCAAAGAAATGAGGATGTCTTTGTGACAGAGATAACCTTGGAAATTGTTGGCTTGCCTTCTTGAGTGTTCCACAACAAGCTCTGCTCATTTTCTGAGTCCTTGTTTTTGTCCTACATGTTTGTTTATAGGGACACATCCTGTTTTTCTTTTGGCTGAGATGAAAGCACGTCACTTTCCTTGAAGTGTTTTTTTTTCAGTAAAGGGAGAATATGCCTGTTCTTTAGAGTTGAGTAAATGGAATATGTGGACTGAAAGCACTCCAGTGACTTAGTGTGGCCCCTACACTCACTGCTCATTGCAGTGATTGAGTTTTTAATCACCCATTGGTGATTAAGTTTGTTCTTCTTGAAGCATCTTTATTTATGCCTGTATGTAGTTCTAAATAGTTGACAGGTTCAGAAATACAATTTTCACATCCATGTCAAATATACTTGAAGAGTCTTTGCCTTCTGATAACTTGGCTGTGTTGCTCCTCAGGAACAGGATTATGTGAATCTCTCCCTTTGAACAGATGCCATATGGGACTGGGGAAGTCTTGATAAAGATAATTCCCTCAGCACACTGACTGGGGGAATAATGGATCCTGGCAGCTGGACCACCATTAGAATCTCTCATGATAATACAGTATGGCCAGAATTCAAAGATAATGAGTTTGATGGAAGTGAAATTTTTTATATTATCTTCTCCATTTATTAAAAAAAAAAAAGGCAAGGTGAAAGGTCTACTTGTTTAACTGCAAAGCAACCACATAGAATATGATTCCACCTGTCTGATAAATTTATCAGTAGACCCAGGAAGCATGGAACCTACATCCAAAAATAAGATTTGGGCTCCATTAAGTTAAAAGACATAATTGGATATGTGAAGTAGGAAAGTGAATCGTATGGAACTCTTTTGTTTCTGGTTGTAATTGGGCTTAGTGTCTTCTTATTTGACTTTGCTGGATTGTTTTATTTCTTCCCCAGTCCTCAAATTACCAAAGACTCCTGTTCATTTTAATTTCTGCTTTTGGTCACTATTGCCTGGTTATTCTGCACTTTGATTGAAATGCCTGGCAGCAAAGGCTGTTTCTATTTGATCTTTGATACATTGGCCACCTTACCTTGGTTTTAACGTCCTGCACTCTCTTGCAGAGAAGAGGACTTGCAGGCAATCAAGGAACAGACTCCTCTCTTTAAGAGCTCTTTGAGATGTATGCTCTGTGTTCTGCCTTCTTCACCTCTGCTGAAACTGATGGGGTTTTGTTTGTTAGTGGTTCTTTTTGGTTTTGGGAGGATTTTTTTCTTTTTTGTTTGGGCTTTTTTTTTTTTAATGATTGCACCAAAAATAAGGATAGGTTTGTTTGCCTGACCCTTAGCTAGGAGTCACTGAAGGGCACTGGGTAAGTGATGCTTTCAGGCAACACATCCCAAAGGACTTTCATGTTATATGTAATCCTAAACATTTGGTTTTGTATGATTATTTTTTAATTCATTTCCAAGCTGCAGTGAAATTACATGACAGCTCTGTCACGTGGTGCCAAGAAACCCATCTAACTTTTTTTTCTGAGCACAATGGCAATGAGTAAATTTTGGAGTCACACTCTGGAGCTTGGCTACTGCTTCAGTGTCTTAAGTCAGCAATGGAAATTTAGTGAGAGATATGTACTATTTAAATGGATATAGTTCAAAATGCTTATAGTAGTCTTTGGGGAAAGCTGGTGGTTTGAGTAGAAATTCAGTTTGTGCTCTCTCATGTTCTCAAAAGGAAAGAAGGAACTTGTTTGGCAGCGTTTTGGAATCTTGCCCTGTTACTCAAAGATGTATCTGAAGTAACTAAAGTAGGATATCTTGCTACAACTTACATTTATTTTCTCCCTGGTTTAAAAAGTTTCCTTTAGCTTAAATACCTTGTAAACAAAGGTGCCTAAACTAAGGATTGTGAGACACAAAGTGGCTGGATGAAAATAACCCTCTTGAGCATCTCTGTCGTAAGATAAGTCCTTGGGAAAACATACTTAAAAATAGTTTTAAGTTCAAGTTTCTGTTTGTGGAAAGTGTGGGAGTGGTTCAACAAGAGAATACCAAAGGCAGAGAGCTTGACCTGCCTAAAAATGTGCCACAGATGAGATGATAATGCAAAATCAGTAACAGTTTCAGCAAAGGGGATGATCACAACTTCTCTCTGGGCAACCTGTGCCAGAACCTCACCACCCTCACAGTAAAGAATTTCTTCCTACCATGTGATCTAAATCTTTCCTCTTGCATTTCAAACACTTCAGCCTTGTCCTATCACCGTGTAAAAACTGCCACAAAACTCCCCAGGGAAACCAAAATTACCAGAATGTCCAAGAATAGAAATGCTGCATTTGAAGCAAGGTAGCTTGAGAATTCTCTAGTAAATGTGAAATGGATTGTGGGAGGTGGAGAAATGTGGATATTGAGTAAAACCAAGAAATTCAAATGTAGTAAAGCAGACCTGAGTATTCAAAGAATTCATTAGGTGGGGAAGAATTAGGCCAAAGTGGCTGGAAAAGCGTGGCCAAATCATGCTGCCCTGGAGTGAGTTTTCCAAGAGATATGGAGAGGGGGAAAACAGACTTCAAATACTCCAATGTTCTTGGGCCTTGGACCACAAATCTGTAACACAGTCATGGTGTAGGAGATGGAGCTGTCCTGTGTTGGTGTTTTGCTATTTTTGAAGTATTTGATTCAAAGGTACATACAGTGAATGCAAATCTGAGCTTGTTTCTTGGGGGTTTTGAAATCTTCCTTAGGATTGTGTGGCTGCAGGTGTAGACTAGAGGAAAAGCATCTGCCAATATTTCCATGTCTGCAGACATTCCTGCTGATGCTTTGGGTAATAGGAGGTGAGGAGTTCATGCTTTTGCAGTGACATAAATCCCAGTGAGGGTGATGGACACTGCACCTCACTGACAAAACAATGATCTCACTCTGCAAGTGGCTTAGTCTGCAGCTAATTCTCTGTCATTGGTAAGGACTTGATGTTTTGATGGGGGTTTTTTCACCTGTTTAACTAGAGATTTGCTGTCAGAAAACCTAACAGAAACCTAGAAAGAAAGTCATGATCTCCTCTGCCCAAAGATCACATCATTAAGGTCCAAGTATTGATATATTTTAAATAAATAAAATAGGAGCAAGAGAAAGGGCTGCAGCAGAACAGAGTACAGGTGGAATTGTTTCCATTTAATAAATTATAGAGTTTGAACTCATGCTTAACAGCTTTGTATTGCTCTAAGTGATGTGAGAGATTTATCTTCCTGACAGGAGAACTGCAGACTCAGGATCTGTGCTGTGCACCATCCCACCTGCTTTACATTCCCATTTCATCTCTGTCACACCACAGAGCTGCCTGTCACAGCCTTGGAACTCACCTGTAATAAATGTAAGGCAGGGATTTTTAAAAAAAACACAGAGGCCATTTGACTATACTTAGTTTGCTTAGGGTTTGATATGTCAAGCTGAAATAGAGAAGAAAGCAATTAACTTCTTCTTTTTATCTTGTCCAGAACTATATTGCTGTATCATTTATTACCATTTGTTTGGAATTGCCCATCTGGAAGCTGAAGATAACTTGCTGTAGGTGAGCTCAGACATTGCTGGCTGCAGCCTGTTTGACTAAGAGGTGGGATTGAGCTCTGATAGCAGAGCACTGTGTGTCAAGAAACCTTTTCAGTAAATAGCAATATGATTCAGCCCTGTGGTGAGAATGAGGCCACTTAACAAAATGAAACCAATTATAATTGCTGCTGTTCTTGTGACCAGTTCAAAAGCTAATATGAGGCTGAAGTTGCCTGGAGATACTGTAAACAGAGGAGTTTAGAATCTTAGTTTTAACTGTTCTCTTATTTAAATGTGACCTGGAGGAACTGTCTAGGGAAAGTGTTGACTTACAGAAATGCCTCCTACAGCTCCCTGAAGTTGCATGAAAGCAGGCAGATAATCTTGCAGCACTTTATTCACCTTTTTTTCATTATAGTTTATCATAATAAAGTATTGTTTTGCATAAGAATTGAAGGCATAAGGAATAAGTCCCTTTATTTGAGAAGGAGCCATGTGTCAACCATCAAAATTTACTGATAGGTTTGTCTTTGTTGTCAGCAACCCAGAAGGAGCAGGGGCTTGAAATTCTAAAGAAGAAATGTGCTTGAAGGTCTGTTAACATTTCCATTTGGAAGGCAATCTGCAAAAAAATCACCTGATAGAGCAGGCTCAGGACTTCATCAAGAGTGCCTTCCGTGGGCCACTTGAAACTGTTGGTCTGTTCTCCTATTTGTTTGTTAAAAGTATGAAGAATTCTGCTTTCCATGACTTCCTCAAAATGCTCATGAACTGACAATAACTGAAGAAGGAGCAAGCAAAACAAGCAGACAAGTCACTTATTTTTGCCTGTGTGGGGGTCAGGAGTTTGACTTCCATAGATGTTAATGTAAGCAAAGCATAAAGAGACAAAGCTCTTGATGCTGCATCTGCTGAGGCCTCACTTCTCTGCAATAAAACATCCCTCTGATGTCCACAGGATTGCCCAAGAAAAAGGTTACTGGATGAGAGAGAAAAATTCCAAAGGGAAAAAGGGCAGAGCAGCGTTTTTAAACAGAAGATTCACTGTAGGGAGAAGAATATGGCATTGTTCTTTCTCCTTGTTTAGACTGCTGGTAATTTCAAAGGTTCTGTCTTTGTTTTCCCTGCTAATTCCATCCCTCAAAGCTGTGAAGTAGCATTAAAAACTAATTCTTGATCTTAGGTAAACCATTTTCAATTTTTTCCTCTTTTGCTTTCAATCATGGGGATAGTTCTGCTGCTGTAATATTTTGACCTCAGGGATGCTTTGCTCTTTGTGAATTTTGATGAACACTATGCACATCTGACCCAAAATTTTGGGCTTGTGATCACTGATTCAGAGTAAATATAACCCCAAAAGTAGCATATCTGAGACATTTTTACAGATTTTGTATTGCAAAGTAAACTTTTTATACTGGTTTGGTTTCTGTTGTTGTTTTTTTTTTCCATCTTTGCTCAGTAATTGAGATTTTATAGACAAGTCAAGGACCTTCCATAGCATTCAGACTTTGTTTTTCCCTGGCAGAAGTGGCTTCTAACAGAAGTCTTGTCACTAGCTGTAGATGTCAGTTGTGCCAATGCACACATAACACTCCCTTTCCACATTGTTTCCCGTGACTCTTAAAGTTCAAAAGCTCTCCAGTTGCTTAGAAAAATCCTACTTGCTCTAAAAGCAGCAGCTGCCAACTTTCTCTTTATTTCTTGCATGACATATGTTTGTTACACTGAGACAATTCAAATGTACTTTATGTGAAACTGAAATAAGGCAGGCATGACTTTATAGATGAAAACTTCTTACTCAGCAAATTTAATATGATAAACTAACAGCCACTCTGCTGTGCTTTCAAGGATGTTTTGATATATGCTTCCTACAGGTTTTTCAACATGAAAAATTGTTATATATATATATGAAGTTCAACTGGCTTGGAAAATTAAAATCAAAGTCTGTCTTTTAAGAGAACTGATATATTCCATAAAGAAGGGGTTTTTTTTCATAAAACTTGCTTCAAACCCTGGTGTTCCTGTACAAGAACAGCAGTGCTGTGAGTCCATACTCACACACAGAAATACCTGAGTCTTTGCAAGGCAGACATACATGATATTTATGTCTTGACACTTAGGCACACTCCCATTCTAAACCCCAGTACAAAGCCTTTCTCTGATATTTGCAAATTTAGAAACATTAAATAAAAGTATTTACCTCTGAATCCTGTGCTGGTGGCTTTTATCCTTTTTACACAGGAACTCCTGAGGTTAAGCTTCAATATAATCCCCAAAACACTTTTCCAGAATATTCCCCGAGTAACGTGTCTCAAATAACATTCCATGAAGTATTTCCTTCATTCTTCTTGCTTCTACTTCTTGTATCCTTGTCCAAGTGTGATCATCCTCAGGCGTGGTGGAGTTGAGAGAGAAACTGCCTTCTTGCAACTGCAGGAGGCAGGCAAATTGATTACTTTGTGCCTGGGGAATCTGGTTGTGCCTGTTTGAAAGCCAGCCCTGCTGGGAGGCGGATCCCTCCGGAGTGCCCAGGGAGCAGGAAATGCCTTGGAGCAGCTCCCCTGAGAGAGAAGCTGCAAGTGGAGCAGTGGGAGCACAAATGCTTCACTTTCTTCTGCACCAAAAGCATGGAGGGAAAAGGAATTATTGAGGGTAGATGGATCTGTTTATGAGGAGGGAAAAAAAAAAAAAAGGCCCTGCAGAATAATGCATTTTACTACAGTGTCTTAAAAATACACCCAGTATGTGCTTCCCATTACACATGCTGCTTGAAAGTAAATTTTTCCGACATTTAAAAATAAGAAAAAGATGGTTTATTTTTTTATTTTTCTGAGAGCATCACATTTCTAAGCTTGCCTGCAGCATTTATTCTTGAATGCTACACTCAGTCTAGCTTCAGTCTAGTTTCCCTCATCTCCCCACACCAGTGTTTTTGATGTGATTGAGGTCAGAGGGGTAAATACGAGGTTCAAGGGATCAGTACTGGAGAAAGGAAACTGGAGTGTCTAACTCCCAGTTCTAGATTCAAGCTGAGATCACAGAAAGTGGCCTGGTGAGGAGCTATCAAATAATAATGAGCAGACCAGTGGACATCCCTGCCCACTTCAGACTTTAGGTCAAACTTCTAAAACAGAGTTCAAGTATTTTTGCTGGGGGGGTGAGGCAGAGACAGCTCTTTGGATATGCTGCCTTTCCAGGTTCAGCACCTCAGCCATATTTTTGACATGCAGTCAGTCTTGCTGCAGAGAAAGTGGAAGCTAATTGACCAGAAAGACAAATATGACACCTTTCAAGGTGTTAGAGGTTAAAAATCAGCAGCTGCTGCGAGCTGTGGGGTGTTAGTGTCAGATTGCCACTGAGCTATGCAGCTTTACCAGCATTTCATTCTGCTTCAGCTGGGCTTTGTAAAGGCTGTGCAGAGCAACAACAGCAGAAATAGTGCAGTTATTTAATCTTCAGGTGAGAGGGGAATAGGCTGTGGCAACAAACACTGCTCAGAAATATGTCCTTCAATTAGATCTAGATGAATTGACAGCACTGCTGAGGAATGCTCTTGGAGACTGAGAGGCAGCACAGTAGGATTTTTCAGACTGTAACAAAATAGGTTATGTGAGGGAGAAAAAAACGTGGAGGTAATTGTTTCTAGCCTTTTAATTACTTTCTTGCATTGCATCTCAGTTTTTCCCTGGTTTAGCTTTGGTTTCATAGCTGGATACTGAGAGGACAAGTCTTGTTCTAGCTGGTTGGTGAAAAGAAGCAGTGCCAGAGTATTACAAACATATTAAAAATATCCCAGGTTCTGTATATGCATTGAGCAGCAGTTTGGGGATCCCTGCACTAAATCATGCAAAGTTCTCTCTTTAACAAGTGGAAATTCATTATCAAGGAAGGGCAGGGAGAAGAGCTTTATCCTCTTTGCAGTTCTGCAGGCCAAGCCAGCAGAGTTTGGACTATCAGAGTTTTGACTATCAGTAGGACATGGGGATTTTTATCCCCAGGATGATGATAAATAAGTGAATGGTTTGAATTGTTTGGACCACAAATAGTTAAGAATGATGAAGATTGAGACTGGACATTTGAGAAGCTGCTTTTCTGTGCCTCCTTCATAAACAAATTCTTCTTGGAAAGGAAGATGAAAGATTAGGTAATGAATCGTAGCTCATGAGGGTCATGGTGACAAGGAATGGGGGTTTTGGGGCTGTAGGTGCAACACAGCATTTTTTCCTAATGTTTTTGGTGCTGAAAAATCTCTTGGGAGTAAAATAATTAAGATTTGAAGCTCTCACACTGGCATTCTGGAGAATATGGAAGGATAAGGTCTTAGATCAAATTAAAGTGCTGACAAGTTCTGGTAACTATGGAGTGAATTCTTACCACTGTTCCTTCCCAGCAAGGAATTAACATAAATTCAAAGTACAAACTTTGGCCAATGTTCCCAAAAAGTCATTTGAATTAATGATAATGGCTTGAGATTTCAGGAGGAAGAGTGTGATATCTGGTTCCAAAACCTTCTGCCACTGAGCCTGTGGAAGCCAAATATTTGTCTTCTTATCCAGAGAATTGAGTCAGAGTTCTCATGTCATTGAAATATTGCTAATT
Source organism: Trochalopteron elliotii (assembly GCA_024734555.1). Lineage (NCBI taxonomy): Eukaryota > Metazoa > Chordata > Aves > Passeriformes > Leiothrichidae > Trochalopteron > Trochalopteron elliotii. The sequence goes on from JANPWX010000664.1 coordinate 503,192, forward strand.
TTCAGAGGAACATTATTTTAGTGGAATTCTTTTATTAGAGAGAAGCAAGTACAAATTTCTGATTTTCTAATGCTGTGCAGCACTTAGCTTGGATTATTAATGTTGTACAAAGTGCAAAATCAGGTTGGATTGTATTTCTATACTCCTAAAAGAATGTCTGTCTTCCAGAGTCCTGTTTCCTACCATATATAAGTGACAAGACAGTGATCTTCATCTTACAAAATACTTATTTTGTGCGTTATGTGGGGGTTATTTTGCTTTCCTCTATTAATAAAATATGATTTTTAGAGCCATTCAGGCAAGTTCCTCCCTTTGCACTTTAGATTTTACTCAGGAAAAGCAAGTTCAAAGCACTGTTTGGTGTCAGAGAGAAATGCTGGGTAGCAGGCAGAGCTGAGATGATCCTGAAGCACTTTTACACAGGGAAATGCTGGGTTTACACAGGGTTTGGGAAGTTGAAAATTGTGAGCTTTAATCCAGAGGCTTCAACAGATCGTCCTGTGTTGCTCTAGGTGTAAAGCAAGATGGTCTTCTGTGTCCATTTTCTTAACTAAATGTGATTGCTTTCTCCAGAAATAATACTAAATTATTACTAAACAGCTTAGTGATTATCTAATATTAGTGTCTGATGAAAATGGTGCATAGACTAACATGCTTAATTAACTAGAAGAAATAATCAAAGCTGAAACAAGGAATTTTTATCTTTTCTTTCTCAGTCTTCCCCTTCTTCTTCCTAGTTTTGTCCCAAACTCAGCTTTTGGAGATGTGAGAGTCTGTCTTGTGGCAGGATGGCTGAGTGTTTATTTTGATTTTCCCTCTAGGCTGGCAAACAAGCAGGACAGAGAAGGAGCTCTGTCAGAGGCAGATGTCATCGAGTCCTTGTCTCTGGAAAAGCTGGTTAATGAACACAAGTGTCTCTGTCAAATTGTAAGTAGATTTTAAGATGCTGTGTTTTCTCCTATCTGTGTAAAGCTTCCATTAAGGTAGGAAATTGTGCTCCATGGCATAAAACTGGAATTTAGATGTAGTATTTGCTGTCCTGTTAAGAAAAATCCTAGCAGGAGGTCACTGTGGGGGAAGCCAAAACAAGAAATCTTTATGAAAGCTAATTAATACTGGTCAATATTTCAGATAATATATCTAAATTAGTCGTCCCTGAAGTTTTTCTTTAAGCTCTTGTTTTAATCTGCCAGTGTCTTAGGTAGGGCTTTACTTCCACAATCTTTTTCTGATGGCAGTAAAAAACATTTTAAAAGATTACGCAGGTTATAAACCTGTTATAAACCAAAATAAGAAGGCAGTTTCACAAAACCATTTCAGCTTTGGATTTTAAAATGAAAAAAATAATTCATTAGGGAGATTTGCAGAATTTATAGAGCACTACATATTGCTATTATTTGCTCTAATAGCTGAGTTAGAGCAGGGCTTAGCTCTGTTTATTATATCATGATTATGTGAGTGCTTTCCTTCAGTTAGTGCACTTTGCACATATAGCAGTCATAAAAATTAAAATTGCAAGTTCATCTTTGTATTTTTTTTTTCAAGGAACTTCTGTGCCAAAAATATTTTCTTGAAAAATACTCACTAAAAAAAACCCCTGAAAGATAATAGTGTATTCCAATACATCTGAATTGCTTAATTTCTGACATGTGCCAGTAAAATGCTGTTCTTGTTCTTTATTTATGTTTTCTGAGTGATTAGGAAAGACACCAGACCACACACTCTTAAAACTGTTTCATGCTCTAATGGACACCTTCTTTACCAGGCTCTTTAAAGATAAACATGGTCCCAAATTCCATCAGTAGGATGATTCCTGGGGTCAATTTAAACAGAGGCATTGTGAAACAAGATAGAAAGTTAGACAAGGACCAAAAAATACCTTTTGTTTCTTCTTATTCTTTTAGTTAGTTTTCCACTGGATCTTTAAATTTCCCCACAAAGTATTAAAGCAAATGCAAGGAGTGATTTCTCTTGCTGTTGGACAGAGTCAGTGAGAATGACCTTCCTCTTTCTCTTATTTAAGTTGCCTGTATATTCCCTATTTCTAAATGTTTATATTTTGTAACCAAACTGCAGCAACAGAGAAGAACATTGCCCCAGTGCTGGCCCGTGTTTGATCTCAGTTTTCTCAGAGAAACAAGTTGTATACATCTTCTCTACATCTCCTTCTTGAGGAGGTTCTGCTGGAGGGTGTTGCAGGGCTCCATAGTGAAAAGGACTCATATTTGAACCTTAATTTAAACATAACTGGTCAGAATATTTATTTTTTTCTGTTGTAAATTGTACATTCCATATCTGACTGTGGTGCCATTTAAGTTCTTGTCAGATGGAGAGAGCACTGAGAGTTTTTCAAATGTTGGCATTGGAGAGTTGGTCTCATTTAATCTTCATAAACACAAATCCTGAACATGATCAGTGTGAAATATCATCTCTACATGTCATAATATCATCTCTGCATGCCATACACATAGCTGGATCTATCCAACTGTTATTCAGAGCATGTTTTAAAAGACACATACAGTGCTCCAAACCATTCTGGAAAACAGCTCCCAGGAGATCTTGAGAGAGCATCTTTTCCATGTTCCAAGCTTGAATCAAGCCCTGTCTCTTTTGTCCCAATTAAAACCTGTTCTACTTGTCCTCCTGGCATGAAAAATTAAGAGGAAATGATTCTTTCCCTATTTGCAGTTTCACCTTATGTTTTTGAAGGCTATTATCCTGTCTCCCTGAAGTGTTTTAATCTCAATAGAAGCACTCTTGGTCCTTCAATGTTTTCTTACCAGATGTGTTTTCATAACTATTTTCAGAACTATTTTCTCAGTGATGTTTGCATTTCTCTTTCACCAGATTTGCCTAGATCATGTTTCTCTCACTTGCTGCTGAGAGTATCATGACAAAAAGTTTTACTCCAATTGAGGTGCAGTGCCTGTTCTGATGTAAAAAATTAGTTTGACAGCTTTTCTGACAAATTCACTGGAGATTTTATTTATCCCTGAGGTGCTTATGAACTTGTTCAACTTTTTTTCCTGAACTGAAGCAAAGCTGATTCTCTTTCAGATTTTTCCATTTTGATTGATAAATCTAGCATGGACTGTTTATAACCCACACTTCCCAGTGTTTTACAAGCTTCACAGTAAACAGTAATTGTGCAGCAAATTTCTTGTTTCCAGTCAAGGAATGTGGCCTGAACCACAAATATTTTTTCCCCTCCTTCTCTGTGTATTTCCAGGAACCTTGCTCAGCCATCATGGGCTGTGGGAAAAAACTCGATAAATCAATAAAAAAGGGGCTGTTTTGGCTTCTCCACATCATAGCAAAAGATTTTGATGCCTTAAATGAGAGGATCCAGAGGGACACCACAGAGCAAAGAGCCCTGGAGGAGCAGGAGAAACTGGAACGAGCCGAGCGGGTCAGGAGGATACGGGAACAGAGGTATTTCCTACTCCATCCTTCCTCCCTTCTCTGAGATATTTGCTTCATTCCTGCATAGATCTTAAATCCAAGCTATCCAGGATTTAAAGCTTGCAAACCAAGAGTCTCTCTTGAAGTTTTTTGCCTCTTCATCCCTTTTATTTGATTTTCTGCGTGCTGGAAATGTACTGTGAGTGAGAATTGCAAGGTGGTTGTGGAATAAATTTGGCCTTACTGATATAATTTCACAGAAGACTGAGCTAAAAAAGAATTTCTGTGATTTAAAGTATTCAGTTGGACTCTCTGATCCATATGTAAATAGCAAAGAGTAGATATGAAAATTTATTCAATACTATG
>JANPWX010000664.1:517388-625806 GCA_024734555.1 Trochalopteron elliotii
GCCCCGGCCGCTTCCTGCGCCGGCCGTGCGAGCCCGGCCGTCCCGTGTGCGCTCCCCGCCTCCCTCCTCCGCACCCCCGGCTTGCCGTGCCTCCTGCGGGCAGCTGCTCCGGCACAGAGAGAGAATTCCCGGCCCTGGAGCCCGAGCTCAGTCCTGCCGCTGTCCCCGCGCCGCGTTTGGAAGGAGCGCGGTGGGGAGGGGACGCTGCTGGGTGCCCCTAGGGAGGGAATTCAGCGTATAGCCTTGGGGTTTGATTAGGAACCAAAAGCTCTTTCACTTCCTTTCGTAGGTTAAACTCCATCAGAGTCCCAGGAGCCACTGGATTATCAGCACAGTGGATATGGAGGGGTATTTATTAACCAGCCGAGCAGGGAGGAAGAGTATGCTATAGCTTAACTCCTTTGCTCTCTGAAATGACTATTACACCTTGATCACATAAAGATGTGGTCTTAATGTTTGAGCCTCCTAATATCACTGATACCGAGTTGATGTAATTAGTAAAATGTTTTTTTTATTAATTCCAGTGAAAACTAGAGAGGGTTTTATTTGGCTTTACCACTTTTCTGTTTTCTTCCTTTCTCTGAAGCTGGAAAAGAAAACAAGAGGGAAGCTGCAGAAGCAGATCTGTCAGGTGGTTCTGGATCACTTTGAGAAGCAGTACACGGCAGAACTGGGAGATGCATGGAGCAGTGTCAGGTCTGTGGCTTTGGGGAGAGAGAAGGAATTGAATTAGCAATGACACGTGTGGCAAAGGCTGTCACTTAATTTGGGTCTTGATCACACAGCTGCTGAAAAACTTCATTATTAAAAAAAAAGCATAGAGATGCATAGCATTAGTTTAATTGACCCAACTTCTTCAATTGGATCAGTGTGTTTTTTCTGCTTTAGGCAGTAAATAGTCCTGAGGAATATTTTTTTTGAGATTAAATGAAAAATTACTACAAAATTAAATGAAAATTTTCAAACAGAAAGGGGGGGGGAAATCCATGTAAAGAAGGCCTGAAAGATAAACAAGCATGTTTCTATCACAGACAGCAGTGGTACGTCTTCCAAAAATACTTATTGATTTAAGTTTTACTGGCCCTGCGTTTGCAGAACATAAAATGTAAAAAAGAACATTTGTGAAAATGGCATTTTAGTGTTGGCTGGAATGAGCACTGTAAAGCCAATGTGTGTGTGATTATTTTTGTTGTTTACAACTAATATTACAGTTATTCTTTGTCCCTCGGGAAGTACTTTATAGTCAGGAATAGCATTATGCTTCATCATTTATATCTTCTACATAAAATAAGAAAAATGGAGAATGTCTTGTTGCAGAAGAAGTTGTTGTTTTAAATGCAATAATTACAAAAACCACTGGCTTGCTTTCCTATTGACATAGTTTTCCTGCATACTTTTCTAGCCAAAATGATTTATTTCTGATTACACCAGAATTATCCAGTGGTGGGATTGTGAGTGAAGGCTTCCTATACTGATTTATTTGATGGGATATTGAATGGCTTCTCCTTTTCCCACCCTAGAGATGTGCTGACCTCTCCGTGGTGCTGGCAGCACGCCCTGCTGCTGAACAGGTTCAGCCCAAACCCTGGCCTGGAGAACAGCCTGGCTGAGCAGGGATATCACCCTGCCTTCCCTGCAGCCCTGCCCTACCTCCCAGCAGCCTTCAGGTGCTACAGCAGGACAGCTCCTGGCAGGTTCCCTGCTCAGAAACACCAGCCTGGCAGGCTGAAGGGGTATTACCTGCTCAATGCTGCCTCTCTGCTGCCTGTGCTGGCCCTGGAGGTGCAGGATGGGGAGGATGTTCTGGATCTCTGTGCTGCACCAGGGGGAAAATCTGTGGCTATCCTGCAGTGTGCCTGGCCAGGTAACGGAGCCAGGTGCTCCTGGGGGAAGAAAAACCAAACAACAGTTGGTGTTCCACCTAGTTCTATGCTGTTTAATAAGGATTTTATGAAATCTGTTTGCCTAAAAGAGGATTAAAAATGCAATCCTTACTTTAGTATTGGTTACTGCAGAGTGACAGGCAAAAGTGGGGTAGTTCTGTGGATTATTTTCTCCACTGTTGTCTCTCCAGAAGTTACTTAAAGCCATGTCAGTTTGTTGGCACAGGGATGTAAGTAATCTGTAATCTTAGTATACGTGTCCTTTATTCCTTTTTATTTTTCTTTTCCTCTGCTGCCTCTTTTGTCAGTGCTGTGCAAATATTACAGGTAAATTTAAGTGTGCTGATGTAAAGGAGAGCATAAGAAATGAGATGTGCAAGATGTGGGCAAAAGGAGAAGGTTTTTGGTCAGGAATTGGTTGGAGAAGAATTCTGAGATGATCAGAGTGTTTAGAGAGCAGCAGCAAGCAGCAGCTTGGGCTGAGGAGTTAAAGCAAGGTGGGATTGCTCTTTCCAGGTTTATTTCCTGGCTTGGGTAATAATTATTTTAAACTCTTCACAGCACCTTATGCTCTTGCTGAGACCATTACTATAACCACCTGCACCAGCTGATGACAACTGGGTTTCCCTCCCTCTTCTAGAGGGATGAGGTGATGCTAATGAAGTAAATTAAATAGGAATTGTCCTTTCAGAAGGTTTAGGGAAAAACAACCCAACACTTTACCCTCTGCTTCTGAAGATACCAAACTCTTGCTGAGAGTGGAAGATGTGAAGAATTTGATTCTTAATATACCTCAGTGAATGCCAAGATGTACCTTAAGAGACCAAAATTGATGCTTTATTTATTTAAAAGGCAATTTAATAATATGGGACGTGCACTTCATTTAGATGGTGACTTAAGGAGCCCAGGAAGCCACTCAGTCTTTGAATATGGGTTGTGATTAAAGTTTGTTTCACTGTGCTATAGAAGGATTTGCTAGTAAATATTTAGGGTTTGCTCTGTAGGGGCATGTTGAAATTTATTTAGGTTTATAAAAATTCAGTAGTATTCTAAAAATTGCAATAACACAGGCAGGTAAGGTGTAAACTCCATGGTAGTCATGGCAATGCAGTAGAACTTCCAAAATGGGTCTAACTCCTTGTATCTGTAAAAACAAAACAGAAAAAGAAATTATAAAGACTTCTCTTTGGGTGTTTACTTGGCTTTTTGTTTGTTTTTTCCTTGATTTTCTAAGGTCATTTTCAGTGTAATGAATATGATGATTTGAGGTCAAGATGGTTGGAGCAGACAATAGAATCCTTCATCCCAGATCCTTTGATCAACTTGATATCTGTCTCTAAACTGGATGGTCGACAGATTGGAGATCTTCAGCCTGAATTTTATGACAAGGTGATATTATTATTGGTAAATTGTATTTCTGCATTTTTATTCTACTTCTTCCTATGCTGCTATCTTTTTCATTTTCTTTTTTTTTTTTTTTCTTTTTTTCCCTGGCTTCCCACAAAAATACCTGACCTGATCAAGGGGAGTAAAGTCACGTGCAGGATTTGTAGAGCCTCAGGAAACATTTTATGAAGCTCGTTGTGCATTTATTGCTGTGTTGGGTGATGCTGCCCATTCAGCCTTGGGAGTGAATTCTGAAGACTCTGTGGCTGAAATCTTTGCATGGTGTGTAATTAGGAAGGGGAGGAGAACAAGGGGGAGATCTTACTTTTGGAGCACTGATTTTTTTTTTTTATCTCCCCACCTGCTAACCCCATAAAAACATCTAAAAAATAGCAATGGGATCATTTCACCCCCAAAAACGGAAAATAAAATTTTCTTAACACTCACAAAAGAAAATCGAATATATTTTGGCACATGGTGTTCATGAAATGACCATCTTTGTTGAGATTTTTTATTTTTTATTTGACTTTATTAATTGTCCAGGTACTGGTTGATGCTCCTTGTTCAAATGACAGAAGTTGGCTCTTCTCTGCTGACCCTCAGCAAGCTGTGCTCAGGCTCATGCAAAGGAAGGAGTTGTCTTCCCTGCAGTTCCAGCTTTTAAGGTGAGAAGTGCAAAAAAGTTAAAGGGAACTTCCTGTAATTAATAAAAATTACGTGGGGGAAAGATTTAATAAAAAAAACCCCAGGATTCCCCTCTGAAAATAATGTCAGGAATAAGTGGTTTTAGAGTAACCAGTGGGTCTGAAGTAATGAGGATGTGGAAATCTGTGTGGGTGGTATCAGCAATGAGGTCTTATTCACAGAAATGTCCATTTGCAGATGACTCACAACAGAGTTTTACAGCTCTGGTGTAAAATCAAAATATTTTAGGTGGACACAGCTAAAATGGGTCTGGATATATTCCATATTGATTGTTTGTAGCACAGAAAGGGTCCCAGTCCTAATTACAGGGTGAAAAAGTGGAAGAATGTGAGGTTTGGTGAGGGAAAGAGAGGGTTGTTTATTTTTGAGAACATCCCCCCCAATAATCCCAATTACACATTTCAATGCCACCAGCCATGGGCTGGCATTTGTGAAGCATTTCAAACTGCACAGTTTTTCTCATGGGGGGGAAAAAAAAGAGTGACTTTTCAATAAAACCTTCTAAACTGGAGTGTTATTTGTGGAGTAACAGTCGTGCCTGAAGTCCATCTGTCAAAGCAAATTGAGGGAAAAATAACATATTATGAAAAAAAAAAAAAAAAAAGGAAAATTTTTATGGAAAGTTCCTTTTGCAGTTCAAGATAGTTTTGCAAGAGTTCCAGTTGAAAAAGGCCTGGCAGAAGCCTGTGATTTATAACAGAAATATGAGGATCTTATTGCAGTAATGCATCATGTCATCCATTTCCTTTGAAGAAATCAATCACATTTAAAACACTGACCTGGTTCAGTTTTCCCTTTTCAATATCTGACATAGAAAATCCAATTTGTGAACCCGTGGCAAAAGGAAGCATACATCATGCAGAGAAATTTTGAGAATTTGCATAAATCATTCCACATTGTAATCCTGGGGAACTCATGACAGCAGAAACCTTGTTTTTTTTAAAAAAAAAAATACATTCCTGTCAGCCCAGATCAGATTTAATTGAATTATTCCTAAACACAGAGAGAACTTTCTGTTGAAAATATTCTTTACTTTAGCAACAGTAATAAGAATTTGTAAAGACAAAATACCTTTGCTAAATTGTAGTAAAAGGAGGGTTACTTTCAAGAGTTGGAGTTTGTGAGGATTATTGGATAAAAAGGTTATTGGTAAAGGATATAAGGGTTATTGATTGGGTTATTGGGTAAAATATTTGAAGTATAGCTGTCCACTGGCTGGTTATTGTTCTTTTTACCTGATCACTTTAGAATGAATTCCCAGTTCTAAGGACATCTCAGATCCCACGTGAAAGGGGAAAAAGGAGATGATAAAGCAAGGTCAGAAAAGGCCAGATGGTTCATGACAAGTGCATTAGAGCTAAAATTCTGGAATGCTTCCTTCTTCAAGCCTCTGTTTAAGGACTAGAGTGCATAATTATAAATCAAAAGTTGAGTTGGAATCCCTTCTCCAGTGCTTGCAGTAATATTCAGGAAGGCTGAGCCTCCATGGATCAATCCAGCTTTTTACACAAGGCAGCTCATGCAGGGCTCAGTCTGGTTCCTTGACTCAGATTTCCTGGTGCTTTGTGCTCCCAGCTGTTTCTGACCTTGGTTCCTTTATCTGTAAACAAAACCAAGGCTTTGGTGAGGCTGAATCCCAGCAGTTTTATTGAGGATAATGTAAGAAATACAGTATAAAAGCAGGGGGTGACAAGGGGAATGGCTTCAAGCTGAGAAGGGAGTGGGTTTAGATGGGATAGGAGGAAAAAATTCTTCACTGTGAGGGTGGTGAGGACCTGGCACAGTTTTCCCAGAGAAGCTGTGGCTGCTCCTGGATCCCTGGAAGTGTCCAAGGTCAGGCTGGATGGGGCTTGGAGCACCCTGGGATACTGAAAATTGTCCCTGCCCATGGCAGGGGGTAGGAAATGGATGATCAGCAGGTCCCTTCCAAGCCAAACCCTCCTGGGATTGGAAGGTGAACCTTGAGGGACCAAGCATTGTTTCAAATTTAGCAGGAGGACTGAGTGCAACATAAGAAATGAGAAGAGTGAAATGCCAAGTGGAGTTCTGGTTTTATTTCAGGCTAAAATTTGACATTCCCTCCTTCTTAATTAAGGAAATGCTTTGCCACTAATTTGTTTTTATGGATCTGTTTTGGAGGAAGCTGGGGTCGGCCAAGAGGGGAAGTTAAGGAGGGAAAAGTAGGCTTTGCAATACAATGTAATTAATTAACTACACAGAGGTTTCAGAGAATGAAGATCTGGAAGAAACTGATGCACCAGCCTTCCTCCTGCAGCCTGCATAAAATCTGAAATGTAAATAAGTGATATAAATGCTGAACAGCAAATGTTCTAAGCAACGAGGGCACCACTGATTTGAAGGGAATTGAAATTGTAATGATTGCTTGTACCCAAACCAAAGCATCCCTGCTGAGTGCTCTAATCCAAGAACACAGTGCAAATCTTGTTATTATTTGGTGTTCATGCAGAAAACAAATTGCAAGCTGAAAAAAAAAAAAAAAAAAGAATATTCATTTCCTGATGCTAAATGCTAACACAAAATACAGTGGTTCCCTAAAGCAAATTTACCAATGTTCTCAGTTCTCAGAGAGAAATTAAATTTTGGGCTAAGCTTGAATGCCCAATTACATAGTGGTTAAACTGTTGCGGATGTTGTAATTATTCTTAGGCTGGTTTCTGCAGCTGAAAGGAACTTGTGTCAGGGCTCAGCAGAAAAGGAATCCAACACAATGCAATTTAGAAAACTCAGCAAAGGCATTCAGAGTGCTGGAACTCTTCTATGCACAGCATCCCTGAGTAATTAAACAGCTCTGTATTTTCACTGGATTGTGGAGTTTTTCCACAGGAGGGGAATTGTGTGCTCTTAGCTGGGCTTTTTTGTGGTTATAGAGTGAAGGCAAAAATTGTGTTTATAAATATAAAATCGCATATTTAGCATGTGTCACCACTGTACCATTTCTGCTGTGTGGACTAAATTGTGCTGAGAATTGCCTCATCACATCTTCAGCTCTTTCCCCCTGGAATTTTTCCTTTTGCTCCTCTGTAGCTGCCCAGTTAATCCTTTTATTGTCCAAAACCATCTTCTCAATTAGCTCCACTGGGAATTTTTGAGAATTCCAACTGTTGGACCAGCAAATCTGCTGTGCTTTATGTGGCTGGTAGGATTCCTTAGCCACTTTCTATCTTACAAAAGCTGAATATTTTGTGTGTGTTTGTGCTGTGCCATTCCCCAAAACACTTTTGGTTGGAATGGTTGGAATTTCTTCCCAAAGAGTGAGTGCTGTGGCCACTGCTGTGGCTCCAAGTGTTCCATCAGAGATGTTAAAATAAATAATTTCTGAATTTAAATGTGGCAGCACCCTGTGAATAACTTAAGGATCAAGTCCCTTAGGATACGTTGCAAAGCCAGGTTTATTGAATATATAAATGACTGTATGACTAAACAAATAAGCTACTCAGTAGCTTTTGGGGATCACATATTTGAATTCAGGCATAAATTTTGCTCTAATTTCACCTTCAGCCCTTTCTCTATGTATGTTCTGAGCTGGGAGGATAACCACTAACCCCAAAATTCTCTTTAGTGGGCTTCCAAGGTCTTTAATTCTCCCTTCTGGGTTGTCTCATATCCCTCTTTTAACAGGATGAGAATTCCTGAAGTCACCATGCATTAAAGGAGGAAGATCAATACTTCTGCAATCAAAAGCTGTTTGTTTGGTCTTTGCTTTAGAATAATTTAGAGTTATTTGCAGTAGAAATGTTGCTGATCAGGTTTTATTGGGACATATTTTGGGTAGAACAGACTGGGGGGTTTTTTTGGATTTGTGGGTTTTGGTTGTTAAATTGAGGGGGTTTTGATGCCTTTGTCTCCTTTTATTTGTAATTCAATTTAGTGTTGAAAAAGGCAGTTGATTTTCATGATTCTCCTGTTATTCTGAGCTGCAATTCCACAGGAACAGAGTTTACTTAGAGAGGAGCAGAGGGAGAGCTTGAACTGCTGTCACTGCCCATCTCAAAGTATTACAAAAATTGCTATTTTGACACTGAAGGATTTTCTGTATCATTTTGTCCATGTTCAAAGAAATAAAAAACAAAACCTTTAACGTGCAGGTCATATTGCCACAAAGTATCTGCACTCTTGTGAGAGGAAAAAGGTAATGTGGATATTTTAAGTTCCTAAAAAGAACAGAATTGGCATTTTTTTTATTCTGGTGAGACATTATCTTGCCTGTTGAGCAGGAATACATCCTAGTTGCCAAAAGATGGCACTGTTGAAGTGTTGTGTTGGTTTAAAATTGCCCTAAAATTGTGTCATCTTTTCACTTTAATGCAGAAAGTGGTCAAATGATTAACATAATTAATGCTGCCCCTTCCCAGGGCATGCAGCATAAACCCAGGCACAGGAGGACAGGCTGGGCATGCAGGTGCTACCTATAGTATGAAATATATAATACAGTTCTGTGAAATACATATTTTTGTGTCTGCCCATTTTTAAAAGGATATTTGAGACACCAAGGCTTTTCTCTGTCAGTGGGAAAAATCCCCTTTAAGTCCTGGCTAACTATATTTTAGTTCCCAGGAAGAGTTTTGTGGGTTTGTCACATGGCTCTGGCACAATCATTTTTTTCCCCCCTGAGATATTAAACAGTAATGCTGTTTTATTTTTCCCTAATTTAGTAAATCTTGAGAAATAAAGTGAAAATAAAAAGAGCTTTGAAATAATACATTTTTTTTTCCAAAGTCTTTTCTGGTACTCCTGTAATACAGGGAGTTAAGGACATATTAATGCATCTCTTGTACCTCTGACTTCCACAGTACAATATGTGTATGAACCTGTGCCCAGAGACACACCCTGCAAAAACAGAAAGTATTTTTTACCTGTTTTGTGTTAGTGCTGTAAAATCTCATTTAGAAAGAGGAGAGGAGCAGTCTGCATGTGTTAAATTTGTTCTACAGAACGTGTTGAATGAGATGGACAGAAAAAGGCTCCAGAAAAGGTTTCCAGGGTTCCTGATGTGTGTTCTGATGTTTCTTCCTGTGAAGGATGAAACCTTGCAGTAGCAGTGCCTCTAAACTTGTAAAATCCATTGCAGGAAATATATGTACCTGAAATAAAATTAGGACATTAACTAGATCTTTATTTCAGCTGAAAGTTTTAGCTCTTTAATAAACACAAATGTCACGTGTGCCACTAAGAGGAAAAAGAACTGCAGATTAACTACCTTTAAATAATGTGAGGGGTTGTTTTTTTTTTTTTTTTAAACAGGGCATTGTAATAAGAGGAAAGCGAAAAAATATTTTGGCATCTTAATCATTGTAGATTTGACCTCCCATTTTTGGGAGTTACAAAGTACCAGGCACCAAATCCCTTCAGCTAAGTGTCTGTAAATAAGATTCCTAGTGAAGGAGAAATCTTAATTCCTAGATGGTGGAGTTATAGCAGGAGGTTGTAGTTATGAAGTTGTGCTTCATCTCCAACCTATCCCTTGGATGAGTTTGTTTTCCTCCTGTGATTAGAGAGGGAGTTTCTTAAATGTATCTGAACAATTCTCTGATGATCAGATCCTCTCCTGAACGAATTCTCTGTGCTGCTGATGAGGAGAGGACCAAACTCCCTGGCTCTGCTGGCCCAGCTCAGTGTCACCCTGTGTGACTTTGAGCCCAGCCCTTCCTCACTTGGAATTTTGCAGCTCCCTGCAGGTTTATCAGCAGCCAAGCAGGGTTTAATCAGGGCTGACTTTGAGCACAGGCACTGAAACAACTGTTGCTGCACTTGACAAGATGGATAGATACATTGATTAACCTTGCTGCCTCAAGTCATTCTCCTCAGATATTTAAATTCCTGGTTTAGGTTCAAAATAAAGGGAACTGCACTGACCGTTTTGGGTCTAGATTCAAAGTAAAGAGACCTGGAATGACCTTTTTGGGTCTGGGTTCAAAATAAAGAGAGCTGCACTGACCATTTTGGGTCATGGGCCAGTGAAGATTCACAAGTTGAGGTTTAGATGCAGTGGGGGGGGGTTGAGGTGAGATTTTCAGGTTTTCCTTCAGAGGAAAACCTGTGCTGCTCCTCCTTTGATGGACTCAGTTGGAGGAGCATGATGCCCTTGAAAATGTTGTCTTGAGAGATTCTTGCTTTCTATATGGGGAAAAAAAAGGACATTTAGCAAGTGTCCAGATTTTTAACCTTGTAACCTGTAGCTACATCTTCTTTTTCTATCTTTTCTCTTTCCCACTTTACATGGTAAAAGAATTTTCTCTCTCTTGCCTAGATGCTGTCTTAGAGGTAGGAAAGTGGTTGCCATTATCTGCTCCTCTGAGAGAAATTCTCAGGTCTGCTGGAAGTACATCTCAATTGTCACATTAAAACATTCCTGGCTGCCCTCAGGGCTTGGCACTCCTGCACACATGGAAAAGGTGTAGCTGGCAGGGGAAAGTCTGTCAAAAAATGAGTTATGTGGGTGGATTCTGATCATAATCTGAAGATCAGCTCGACTTCATGAGAGCCCATTTAGACTTCAGCTCTGTTCTCTTTGAGTTCTAATGTGAAAGATAAAAAAGCAAGATCCAATATATGGGGGGGAAAAAAAAGTGATTTTAAATTTCCCCAGATGTGTGAGAGGCCAAGGGACTATCAGGGTCTCTCATCATGCTGGTTTGCTTGATGGTTTTTCATGAGAAGGGAAGGTTGCACATCCCTGTATTGCTTTAATTTAATTAATTCCACCTATGTGGGTTCACAGTGGTTCCTCAGACAGGCCAAGAGCAGCAGCATGAGTGAGCCCTGTCCTTTGAAATGGGCAGCTGCCAGCAAAGGAAAGGAGCTGGCAAAAAAGTGGGGATAACTTTTGGGTCCAGAACTGCTGCTTTTGGAGCCCTCTAAGGAGTAAATGTGTGTTGGGGTGCCAGGATGAATATCTGGCAATTCAAATGGCTGCTGCTAAGTGCAGAATTTTAGAAGATGAGAGCTGGGAGGGGTGTCAGGATTCCTCCTGCTCTCTTTCCCTCTCTCAAGGTGGCTGTGTGAGTGTTGTGCTGCACCAGCCTGTGGCAGGAGCATTCTCAGACATTCCTGCAGGCTTTGAAAAGCTTCTCAGGGGTGTGAGACAAGCTTCTAGTTTTAACTAATTAACAGGTTTAACTGATTTTTTTTTTCAGAGTAGCCTCAAATGAGTCCACTAGGCCCAGTTAAACTGAAAACCTAAGTGCACTGTAACCTGCCTTTAACAGGCTGAACTTGGAATTATTCCCTCATTGAGGCTGGCTATGCTCACTCTCCATCTTTTTGTTGAAGACTGATGTGACAGAGGCATTAAACACATATTTTTCTTAGAGCACCATCAGTTAAGAGAGCTCTGTCCTTTTACACTAAGTAAAATCATAGACTTCAGTAAAATATATACTTGGCTTGCTGGTTATCATAACCAAGGCTCATAAAAGAATTGAGCAAGGTAGTGTGTATGCTCCTAAGAGAGAGAGTTTTGGTGTAATTCTCAGGAGTTTTCACCTGCTCTTCTCACTGTCTGAAGCAGTCTTTGTCCTGGTGTTCCCACATTATTTTGGACAGAACTTTCAGAGCAGCTTTGATCTGTCATCAGCTTTGATCCTCCTTGTGCTGAAGCTTTTCTTTATTAATTATTTTCCCAAGAAAAAGTTGCAGTTCTGTTAAAAGGGCTTATCTTTTCCCTCTTTGTATTTTCTTCTTTCCTTTCTTAACTGTTTCTGGTCAGCTGTCACCCTTGGGAAGTCCTCAGCTGGTTTCTGGAGGAATTGCTATTTCCATGGCATTGGCTTTGTTTGTCTGCACTTGGAATCAGACTTTCTGCATTTGGGGGCTGCTCACCTCATCTGATTCGAGGAGATGGTTGTTTCTTTTCTTCTTTTCATTTGTCACAGGATATTTTTTTCCCCTGGGGTGTAGAGGGGGGGAGGGTGTGAGCACAGTTTTGTCAGTAATATCTGTAAATCTTTTATTATTCAGTGTCATTTGCACCATTCACCTGTTCTGATTTTCTTGTTATCAAATAAAAGAAATCTTATTGAGGGAACAACTGTATTTAATGTGGTATTTGCCTGTAGTATCTTGTTTTTATACCAGCTTAAAATTCAGTCTTTGAGCCAAAAATGACTCAAAAAATGTATGATTTAATGGGATTTAACTTCAGACAGTGTTTCTATAGCAAATGAACCTTTTGTGTTCACATTTAGAAATGTGATGGTACCATGTTTGAAGAATTCTCTTCTGTGGTGCAAGATTTTCAAGTTTTCTCCTTTCTTTCTTAATTTGGAGTAGGTGACTGTAACTTGCATATCTCATTTCTATACTCACAGGTTGTATTTCCTGTGTCTGAATAAGGACTTGGCAGATCTGCTGTAATGGGAAATAAGCAGTTTATTTCAATTCAGTTTTGGTGGTAAAGTGATAAAGAACCTCTGTTCCCTCCATCCACCAGTAGTTACGAAGCTTTCAGGCTTTAAGCCACTATTCTGCCTTTGTTTAGTCCAAATTTGTCAACAGGTTAATAAGTGAAGGGCACATAAACAGAAAATATATGATCCTTAAAAAATAAGGTTGAAAAGCAGTGGCTCAGTGACACCCCCAAATCCTTTTACCTGCTAAATAAGTTGCAGAATTAGCAGGACTGTTTCTAAAATTGCAGCCCAGTCATTAATTCAGGCTGTTATTGCAGGTTCACACAAGCATCTTGCCAAGTGTCTTAACTTTTGGTGTGGGGTAACCCATTTTGTGTGCAGTTGCAGCATTTTCACAGCAGTGCTGAGCACAGGAATGCCTGATGTATATTCTGAATGGAATATGTATATTCTGCTTTGTGCTTGTCACTGTGTTTTAAAAAAATACCTTCAGCTAACTGAGAATACAATAATAAATGAAAAGCAAAATTGTGCTGGTGTTTCCCTGAACTGTCAACTATACACAGTTAAGACATTTCCACAACGTTATTTTTGTCACATTTATTTATACTCTGGATTTATAAATCTGCACGTTCCCCCACTAGCATGTCACTTTTGATGTTGATTTTTTCCCCTTTTTCCTGTTGCTTTTTTGCAGATCTGCTGTGAAAGCTCTACGTCCTGGTGGCTCCTTGGTTTATTCCACCTGCACCCTCTCCAGGGCAGAAAACAGTGATGTGATTGATCTCATCCTGAGCTCCCACAGAAATGTGATGCCTGTGGACATCAGTGGGATGGCCAGAGGTGTTTCCCAGGAATTCACTTTCCTCAGTGGGATGCAGCAGCATGAGCTGCTGGTTCTCCCAGAGAGAGGGAGGGCGTGGGGTCCCATGTATGTGGCTAAACTAAAGAAAGTGTCCTCCACCTGAGGCCTGTTGGTTGTATATCATTTATATGATAAATTAATAGTGATTTAAATACAGTATGTGGTATGTGGACACATCCAAGGCAACTGAATTTAGAGTGCTGCAGTTTCCTGATCAAAAGGAAGCAAGAAGTTTAACTTATTTTAACTTAAAATATTGAATGTGCCTTCCAGCGTGGGCTTGGGGACCTCAGAATTCCTCAGGAAGTCAAGGGAGTTTTGTATTGTATTTGTATTTTCAAGGTGGTGCTTTTAAAGGGATTTGGATTCTAGAATTCAGGCCTAATGTGGTAATGTGCACTGGTTTTGGTTTGTTAATTTGCTAACTTGGTTCTAATACAGTATGTTTTTTAAATAAATGGTTTGCAGTGGTCTGAAGTCATGGAAATCCTGCATTCTCTCTAAACACATCTAGAAAATCTGTGTTTCTGCAAGAACTGATTTGTATGTTCAGTGTCATCTGCAAGCACTGGCAGAACAGGTCTCATATTTGCTAAACTGTTTACTTAAAAAGCAAAGGTGTCTTTTGTTTACAGATGCAAATGTCAGCAGCTAGATCAACACCAGCTTGTTTTTATTATTATTTATTAATATTCTTCTATTTTGACCTTGCAAAGATACAAATTGAAAGAGTAATTGTGTATCTATTCCAGCCTAGGCTTGTCCTGAAGCAGAGTGGAACCCTTTCATCCCCAGGGGTCCTTTCCCAGATGGAAGGTGATCATCATTGTTTTTAAAAACATTGTTTTACAGAACAGAGGTAGATGGGTTGCTCATGTGGAAATGGGGGTGTGTGATATTGTGTATTTATTAATTTCACAGAATCACAGAGTGGTTTGGGTTTGAAGGGACCTTAAAGATTATCAAGTTCCAACTTCCTGGCTGTGGATAGGGACACCTTAGACCAGGTTGCCAAGTCCCATAATTAAATTAAACATTTCCAGGGATGGGGCATCCACACCTTCTCTGGGCAGCCTGTTCCAGTGCCTCATTGCCCTCACTGTAAAGAATTTCTTTTTAATGTTAAATCCAAACCTGCCTTCCTTCAGTTTGAAAACATTTAGTGTATTTTATGTGTTTATTACACAGTTTGCCCTCAGAACGCTGCTGCACCTTCTGCTGAGGCAGACAAATGCATCAGAGGTTCTGAAACCTCACCCTTGGCTGTGTGAGCTTTCACAGTTATCCTCTCCCCTGCTTTGGGATGCAAAATGTTTGAGGTGGCCCTGTAGGGTTAAATTGTCAGCAGTGTCTCTGAAAACATGAGAGGCTGTGAAGTTCATGCAATTTGAGTGTGCAGATGATGCTGTGAAAAGGCCTGACAGCATCTGTCCCAAGGAGCAGTAAATGTAATATCCAGATTTGGAGTCGTGTCAGGCTGCTGGGTGAAATAACCACACCTCTGGCAAAATAGCTTCCCATCAGTTTCATTTGCCCTGTGGGAATTGGAATGGAAAGGCAAGGATGTAACTTGCTCGGGGATGGAATTGAAATATGTGCTGGAATTGGATGGTTGGGGAGGACATGGGCTGGGTAATCACAGGAGGGACAAAGAGACCCCTGAAAGCAGAACTTCTCTCAGTCTCAGCAAATCCCTGACAGCTGCAGCAAGGCCTCCTGGTGTGTCTAAAAGCTGCACTGAGCTCTGCACAACCCTTTGCTGATCTCCTTTTCCAACTAAAAATGCACCAACAAGAGAGGTAAAAACAAGGCTAATTAATAAGTGATAATTATTTTTGTTTGTACTTGAATGTTGGTTTGTGCTCTTCTCCAGAGTGCTGTGGAGTTTTGGTTTGTTCTTATTTTTTCATCTGTTCTAATCAGTTCTGGCTGGTGAAAGGAATTTGGTGTGCACATGGAGTGAGAAGGGAAAAGCAGAAAGGATGGAGGCAGCCTGTAGAGGTTGAGGGGTAAAATTGGCACATGTTGGCAAGTAGAGTCCACTCAAAGGCACTTTCTTAAAGAGGCTTCTTGTCCATTCAAGGATCTCTTGGAAACTTCTGAGTTTTGCTCCCCTTTTATTACAAGGCTGCAACATTTTCCCTTTTTACACCTTTTATTATTTTTTTTTTAATTTTTTTTCCAGGTATTTGTAATTTTAGTTCCTTGCCATGTCCTTCCTCCCCTTTCCTGAGCAATGCTGATGGAGATGGGGTGGAAAACAAGTCAGCCCTTCTATCACAGAAGAAATTGCAGCCTCAAGCATGATGAGGGCAGGAAAATGACCAATTTTGTTGGATTGGGGAGTCCCAGAGAAATCTTCATGATCTCTAATGAAACCTCCCCCACCTGTATGCATAGCACACACCAGTGCCAGCACCTCAGAGGCAACAGAGATCTCTGGAGTTCACCTGCCCTCCTGCTTTTCTTCCATCCCCCTTTTGCAACATCCCAAAAATCACTTCCCTGTTTCAGGTGGGTTGGCACAATAAGAACTTGGAAAGCCTTATCTAAAGGCAGTTTCAGTATTTACCAAATTTTATCCTTTATTCGGTGGCATCTGACACAGTTCAATTATGGCTTGTCAAAAGCATTCTCCACCCTGGAGTGGAGTGGAAAAACAGATTACACAATGGGCTGATGTAGCTGAGCAGGGGACTGATGAACTCTTGGCTTTCTCAGTAAGGTGTGCCAGGAGAAGGTGAAGCACCCTGAAGGAGGGGCAAAATGATCAGGACTACAGCAGTGGGTGAAAAATGTGAAATATTGGAGGAGACACTCTGTGGCTTTTAGCATGGAAGAGCAGCAGTGCTGCAGCCTGTTCAGGGGGAGCTCTGTGAGTGGAGAGAGGAGAGTTCCTCTGGGGGAGAGTGGTGGGAGAGCCACAGGTGCCTGAACTGGGAGGATGCCCTCACTTCATTTGACTGTCTGAAAAGGAGAATTGGGGACATCAGTTACGAAAACTGCAGTTATTTAACCTTGCAGGGTCTTTAAGTTAAGCTATAGGCATTTAAATCAAACGTGTCTACCTGTTTCTTGGCTGTATTGGTAGATGTTCCTATCAGAAAAATTGATTTGGTGAGTGGGAGGAAAAATTGAGAATCAGGCCTGGCTGTAGTAGAATATGGCTTATTTCTAACTGATGTAGCTTCATGCAGTATTGGCTCTAAATGAGATTCTTTGTTCCAGGGGAAATTGGAACAGCACACACTGGTAGCCTTAACTTGCAGGGAAAAGTGAAATTTGGAGTTCTCTGCTTGCCACACCTGGGTCAGAGCACACAGGTCACACACAGTCACTGGTCACAGCTTTTAGCTGTCACCACACCAGGTGATCCCTGACTGAAGACTGTTTTTTATCAGACAGATCACAGCAATCATTTGTCAGAAAATGTTTTCCTCGTCTGATCTTCCTGTCTGCATCCTATGACTTGAGGTCAAGGTCTAATGACCTTGGAAGTTTTTTATTTTCTTAGTAGTTGTACGTGGTTTTCAACAGGGGTGAGCATCATGCAGCTTCCACAGCTCCATTTCAAAAACGTTCTGTGTGCTACCAAAACAAAATGCCTGCATCAAAGAGTCACAGCTTCACTTGTGAGGAGGAGATGGAACACAAACCTGGGTCAGTTTTTGTACTCCACTGAGGGATTTCTGCTCCCTACAGCTGAGTCCAAGGAGGTTCTTCACATCATTGTTTTCTGCTGTTTCTCTCTGACCTTTTGCACGTGGTCATCATGGTACTGTGGTGATGTGACCCTCTGGGCTCACAGGAAAAAGAAATGGATCTGCTGCCCTAAACCCACAGGTAACAATCCTATAGTGAGAGATGCCACAAATGTTGCTGCAGAACTATTTTTATAAAGATGCCAAAGGCACTAGAAGGAAGCATAGCAATCCAAATTTGAGTAGAGGCAGCACTTCAGCTGGTCAGTGACATTCTCAGCTTGTTCTTTCCAAAGTGATGCTTCCCTGACATGAGGCTTTCATCTTTAAGGACCACAAGCATTTGGCCTGACCTCACTTCTGACGAGGCCAATCAAACAAAGCAGTCAAAACAGACAAGGGGCTTGTTTATACACAGTGTCAGAGCTGATCTTGCAGCCATCCACAAGAGATTTAGGCTGATGCTGCTGTGCCTCAGCCCCCTGTGCTGCTCTGGGGTAATTCTTGTCCAGCAGCATCTGTGTTGGGGATGGGCCCTGACACAATTCCTGCTGTTTCTCCCCATCCCCAGTAACTTCCTTTGCTGCTGGGGAGATCTTTAGAGTCACATCTCTTCAGTGACAGTGTGGGAATGGCTCTCAAACCACCTTGGCAAAACTTCTGTCTCAGTATGTTGTTGTAGCACCTTAACCTGCTTGAGGTCCCTTGATCTCAGGGTGCACATTTTTTAGATCTACTTTTTCCTCTTTGATGTACCAGGTCCTTATTGAACATCCTACTCTAAAAAATAGAGGAGAGTGGGTGCTCTCTGCCCTAACTAAAACAGGGTAAAGCCCAGAAGTGTGATGAGGCAGTAGGGAGAAGGTGGGAGAGGAGCAAATGAGAGTAAAACCAGAAAGGTGGCTTAGTTTTTTTAATGATTTCAGCCTTTCTTGAGAACTATTCCACCACTAATAGATGTGCAGCTCCTCCTGCCTGCATTTGGATGTGGCAGGCCATGAAAAGTAGGGGAAAACATCACTGATGAAGTTCTCAAAAAGTATTTTCTAATTGTCCCAAAGTGGAATAAAGTGCTAAGAGCAAATTCAACGCTATATATATATATATATATATACACACATACACACTTTTTTTAGGAGGGCATTTTGCTTTGTTGATTTAATCTAGGAAAAAATCTGTCTTGTCTGAATGTGTGATTAAGTAGCTGATGGAATAATCCTTTACAGGGAGGAGAACATGCCAGAACATTTGAGTGGTGTAAAACAGGGCTGCAGAGAGGATTAGAACAGGCACAAGGAGGAGTCATTTTGTGTTGGCAGCAAGTAGACTTAACAGTACTTTTTTATCTGTAATTTTTGTGATTCTGTGGCTAACCAGGGAAATGCTTAATGTTCCTTGTACAGCAAGTGAAGGTAGAAGGAGGCAAATTGACATCCCCAGCACTGTTATAATTCATTCCATTACTTCAACAGGGCTTTTATATTGTCACGCCCATAAAGCTCCAGCGTGCCTGCTCAGAGCCAATCCATCTTTATATACTGCTGCTGATCCCATTGAAGGCACTGGCAAAACTCCCATCAATTTTAATGGCACTGGGATATGGCCCATTTTGTAGATATACAATGGATATTTCCTGCACACACAATTTTTTTTTTTTTTTTGGTGTATAACGTGCCCCTGATCCGAGGTTCAGAGAGTGTTTTATAAAGTGGTGAAGCCTCAGCCACTTGATGGAGTCTCCAGCTGATGAGATAATGTGATCTGCCTTCAAAAACAGGATTTAAAGGTTGACTTTAATTTATCTACCTGGTTTTTTAATTTGTTAGGGGCACAGGATGCACGCAGAACGTCTCCCTGTGTGAGAGCACTGCCTTTGAAAAATTTGCCCAGATAAATTGCAGGAGGTAACTGTGTTAGAAATAGATGCTGCACTTGCAAGGTTAACATTATGCTACAGCACTTAAAAACTAGAAAGCATCAAAGAAAATTGAAGGCAGTATGGATCAGTGGGTTAGTACATAACACAGCAGTCTGCAGCACCAGAGGCTAAGAAAGGTCCCTTTTGAAAAGCAGCTCTTTGGATAGTGAATCACTCCATCAGCAAGGTACAAACAAACAAAAAAAAATAATTAATTGGACAAGTATTTTAACTCCTGTTCTAATTGGGAAATGTTTTGAACAGAGGTAAGGTGCCTGTTTCCTGCAGAACCCATCACCCTTGACCCTCTTTAAAGAAAATACACAATGTATGAGCCACATTTTAGTGGCTGTAAACCTTGTTGGTTATGCATTGAAAGCTCTGGATTCATAGCAGCTTTCAACGTGTGCACGGTGGAAATGGAATGACCTGCCAGGCTGATGATTTCACTCAGGAATCTTCCTTTCCTCACCCTAATGTATGCTGCAGAGCAGCACTTTAATGCAGGAGCAGGGTTTGCAGAAGGCTCAGACAAGAAGTTTGCAGTGTAACTTAAACTTTTAGGATGTAGCTGTGAGTTATGTGCTGGTAGAGAGTAAATAATTCAGCAGGCCTTGCTGTACAACACTCTTCCAATTAGTGCTGGCTGCACTCACAGCTCCTGCAACTGGATTATGCAAAGATTTAGGAACCCTTTGCTTAGCTGGGTGTACACAGGGACATATCCAGCTTCTGTTGAAGCCTCAGGCAGTGCCAGGACATTGAGGAGTCTCTTTTTCTGATGGTGTTAAGTGGCTGTGCTGCCTGGGGGTGACACAGCAATTGAATGAACAAATGCCACCGTGCTGAAGGGCAGGAGCATCACCTCAGTGCACAAGCAGCCCTCTTGTGTCCAGTCCTTTACAGCCCTTTTGGAAAACAGCACTGATCTAGGACAGGCAAATTAGCTGGTTTTGATGGGCTGCTTGTCACCATCTTCATATTTTTTAAGTTTGTTTGTTTATTTAAAATATGTAAGTAGCAGGATATTTTGCTCTGTTAGTTTTTATTTTGCTTGGGAGGGATTGCTTGTTTGTTGGTTTTAAATTATAGATACAAAATTGACCTGAACTGCCAGGCTGGGGTTTATATTCCTCAGTGATTCTCAGGAGATTGCAGACCTTGAATTCCAGTGCTGAATTCCAGTTCCAGGTGGAGCTGTGTCCCCAGTGCTCAGCTGTGCAGCACCATTCCTTGAACATCACTGGGGCTTTGTGGAGAGGCTCAGGGTGGCTCAGAGTTCAGTCCCTGGTTCCTTTTTCTTTTGATTTCCTTTGGCAATTTGCTTCTGCTGTGATTTTTAAAAGCACTTTGTGTTGGCCTAAATGCTATCAAAAATCAGATCTTCCCATTGCCTTACCAGAAAACAGAGTTCAGACTTACTGGAGCACATTTATTGGTTTGCCCTCCAAGTCTCCAGGATTTATTTTTTTTCCTCTGTCTCCTGATAATTATGCACACATAATTTATAAGCCATACAGATCTTGGAGCAACAAAACCATACTTGCCCCAGTGGCATTTGCCAACTTCCACAGAATCACTGAAGCTGGAAAAGACCTCCAAGATCATGGATTCCAAACTTTGACTGAATCTCAGCTAAACCATGGCACTGAGTGCCACATCCAGTCACTTCCTGGACACTTTCAGGGATGGTGACCCCACCATTTCTCTGAAAAATCTCTTCCAGTGTTTGACAACCCTTTCAGTGAAGAAATTCTCCCTGATTTCCACTCTGAGCCTGCCCTGCTGCAATTCACACCTTTGTAAAGGTCTGGCTCGACTCCACCAATTTTCAGAAGACAGCTGATCTGGGAGTTTATTCTCTAAGTTACAAGGCTATTCCTATTCTGTGCTTACAGAATTCACTGGTTTTGCTGAGAATGTACAATGCTTTAATAGCAGAGGGTGGGGATGAAGAAAGCTTTTTGCCACACTTTCGTTTTTATTTTTTTTTTTTTTCCAATGTATGCTCTCAGATGACAGCCTGGCAATCCACAGCAGCTGTCAGTAACCTGCAAATCATTTCTGCCCTCCCTAGCAGATGTCACAGTGGCTGTTGGCAATACACTGTGATGTCCAGAGATGACAAAGATTAAAATATGTGGAAGTTGTTAAACAAAAATTGTATAAAATGTTCTTCCTTAGACAAAAAAACCCCAACACAAACAAACCAAAAAAACCAAACCACTAACCCCAAAGCATAGATGCTTTCTGACAAAAGCCTACCTCCTTTTTTTTAATTATTATTTTTTTCAGAATACAACATGCTTTAGCTTCTGAACTCAGCTTTGCTTTAGTCTAAGATATAAGCTGCTTTTTTAAGTTATTGATGCTTGACCCATGAAGTTGAAAATTACACATAAAGTGGATTTGGAGCCCAGATTTCCCATGCTGGGAACAAAATACTGTAGAGTGCAACAGCTATCTAGAAGATCTAATAAAGAAGAAAATTAAGGTAATTATAATAATGGCTCAAACACCTATTTTCCAGTTATTTCCAGGTGCTTTCAAGTGGCAGAAAACTTTGAAAAAAGAGTCTTAGGAGTATTGGGAACAGAACTCTGAACTCCTAGGTTTTTCCCCTTCCAGTGGTCTGCTTTGCATAAATTTGTAGCTGTGGAGTTTCAACAATATGCAAGCACTTTCTTTGTCATTAAAACTTGGGTATGTTTTGTTTTGCCTGTTTTATTGAACCTGTTTGATTATTGATTTTCCCTCATAGACTTTGAATAAGCAGAACATTTGGAAAGAAACAAACCTATGCTAGGGAGAAGTATCCTAAAGTCCTTCAGTTTTCTAAAGTTTCTTCCTTTCCCTTTTTATTTCTGTTGAGGAAAAGACAGCGGGAAAATTGCTGTTTCTGAAATAGGCTGGAAAAGAAGGATAATATAAAAACTCCCCAGGAAAGCACATCCTCTGTTGAATTAAAAGGAAAATGGGAATTCCCTTTCCCTCTTTACATGATCCCTTTAGTCTGTCTGCGAGGTTAATAATGGCTAAGTGACCCTGTCAAAGTCCTTCAAAATCATTTCAGCACTTTGAAAATGTTAAATTTAAAGCTCAGAACGGAGAAAGTTTCAGTTCTATGTGACAGCTCTTCAGGCACTCAACTGCTGATGGAGGAAAGTCTCGTTGATCTGCTATGGGGAGATTTTAATAAAAATATTGTGTAGACCTGTGTTGGAAAGGCAAAAGTAAAGTTTTGTTGGAATACCTGCACTTGGTTTACACTGTTTAATGGATTATTCTTATAATGAGTGAAGCAGGATCAGGCATGAACAGGAGTGAAATTTTGCAGTCCTACCTACCCATCCTATCCCAGCTAATATTTTCTGGTTTCTTCTCAGAATGGAAGAGACTTTTATGCTGTTCAAAATTTATGCAGGGCTTGCAAACAAGTAAAAGTTTTCTGTCTAATCCTATTTGAATTCCTGCAGCTGTAAACCTCAACTTTCAGTGTCTGGAATGGTAATAAGTTGAATATTTATAAATAAATGTGTATATATATACACTACACAGAGAGAGATGTATGTTGGTGTGTATATTCACAGGAGACTGTAATGACACAAATGTAATTTTCACTTCAATTTCAGAGAATAAAGCAAACCCATCTTCTGTCGGTCATAGTTCCCCCACATCTCCTGCCTCAGAAAATGGGACTTGAATTTTTCCAATGAAATTAGAACGTCATGGCCTCGACCTGAACAGAAAGAAATGTTAAAAAAATATTTATACAGAAGATGCAAGTGTAATCCATGGGGCTTCTCTGACTGTTAATTTGTGAGCATTGTTAATTCAGTGACAATAACCTATATTAGTGCTGCTGAGTGTCAATATTCACACACGTGATTATATGCATTAAAAATGCTCCATTTGCCTTTCCCCGCCCCCCCCAACATCCATGATCAGTTTCAAGTATAACACTCTTAAATTTGTATTATATTCAGCCAATCCAGATCTCATTATGTTGGACAAACACTGTACAGGAGGAAAGTGGATCACATAAATGCTCCTAATATTATTCATGAATTTTCCTACTGCAGCACTTTGGAAATATGCTACAAATATTCTCCTATAAATTACTTTGTTTAAGTTCTGGTATTTTATTTCTGTGGGGGTTTTTTTTGTTGGTTTTTTGTTTGTTCCTTCATTTGTTTTGAGGTGGGATTTTTGTTTGGTTTTTTTTCCCCACAGTAGATTACTGGGCAGAATATTTTGAGTCATGGCTTTATTTTCCTTCATCCAAAAATTTTGCAGTGAAGGGGGTGCAAATAAATCTGGAGCTGAAAGGGCAACACCAAAAAAGGTCAAAATTTTGAGGTCAAACCTTTCACTCTATGGGGCTTTCTACAGCAATTTCCACCTTTTGGCCTCCTTTTCTGGTGTTTCTGCAAGGTCTGACATTATTGGGTTCTGATCCACAGCTCCACATCTGAATATTTATTGGGAAATACACACCTGGTGAAACACATTCCTGTTGATGTGGAAGTAGGTGAGCACTGCTGGAATAAGCTGGTTTGTTGGGTTTTTTCTTGGCTCTGCCCCCAGATTATCACATTGCATGGAAAAAAGAATCTTTTTGACTGTAATTAAGAACGCAACATATCAAATCCTGGTATCCAATGAGACGAGAATTCCTATTTGAGAGAGCAGAGACCAAGGAGAATTTTAATCCTGAGAGAATGACCTAATTCAGATGATGATTCCAAAATCAGAAAAAAACGCAGACTAGAGATGTCCAATTTGTCATGCCAAATAATATTTATCTTTAAAGTCTAAACATTGTCTCATGCCCTGTTCTGCACATTCCTGGCTGTGATTAAACACCCTTGTCCTTTTCCAGCTGTCAGCTGGGATCCAGACCTGCTGTGTGAGGTTTGACAGTTGTCACTGACTTTGCTGTTCCCCCACTATTTTCTGTGGCTCTCTGATCCTTCTGGCTTAGGATGATGAAAGTAATTAGCTAAATGGTTCTTCTCTAAATATAGAGAAGCCTTCCAAGTCAGGGCATAGAAAGAATTAACCTTTTTTGCCTGCACACACACCTCCTAAAGACTTGAGCAATTGATTTCACACAGGTAACAAATTAAAGTTTAACAGCAGTGTGACAAGGACGCTTTAAATTTGCAGCTTATTTCACATGCTCTAGAAAAGCAGTGCTTAGGCAGGTTATCAGTAAAGGACAGATTTGGGAATGGACACAAACACAGAGCCTAAGAGGCTGCTTTACTCCTTCATCTGTGGATTTTTTTGGGTTTGTTTTGTTGTTTTGGGATTTGTTGTTGTTGTTGTTGGCTGGTTAAGATTTTTTTAGGAGAACATAGATATGCACAGCTATTCCCCATATCAGGATCTGTTTTCATGTAATTCTTCTCTGGATTCTGAACTAACCATGTAAAATTGAATTAGGAGAGAGGATACACTGCTTTAAGGTAGGGTTGCTCACAGGCTTTTAGGTATTTTTGATCTCAATCTGCTCTACTCAAGTGTGATAATGGATAATTCATTTGCTAAACTGGAATAAGATTTTATTACTAAAACATCTTGTCAGAAAATTGGTAAATTGAAGCCAGGGAGTCAAAAGACAATGAAAGCAGTCATGTGTGTCTAACAAAAGATGAGTGTGCATGTCTTGCTTTTCAAACTCAGGAGTATAAACATTGAATGAAACTTTCTAAAGGGAACCAAAGTCCCTCACTGAAGGAATCACTCCATAAACAGGAATTTGCAATACAAATTAAAGAAGCTTACTTCACAAATCTTTACAACTATTTATTCTATATCATTAACTGTATTTTGAATGTGTTGAATCAGAAATTCACATCTCAGCTTGAGATGTGATTTCCATCTGAGCTGGAGCTCTTCACTTTGTTTTTTTTTTTTAATATACATATGTATATGCTTCATATCCATCAATGATTAAACATATGTGCTTTGCCTTTCAGAAAATTAAACACATGATGTGTGATCCAGAGCTGGCTGAATCGAGGAAACAACTACACTGACTTTAGGCATCAGCTTTTATGTGTAAATGTGAGGGGGTTTGGCACTTTTGAAAAGAAAAACTTTCCCTTTCTCTTTTGGTAATCCATAACTTTCTTGCCCTTCATCAGAACAAGAAGTCTTTGCTAATTTGCAGTGGTGAATGAAAAAAAACCTTGTCCCCTAATGAACTTTGTGCTGAACAATGCAAGGCTACTGCTTCAGTACAGGGAATTCTGTTGTTCTTTGATTCCTTTTTGTCAGTGTTAACTCATCTTTATTTAGGATGCTTCATCGTTTACTATTCAATGTTCTGTCCTGTGTCTGCAGAAATCATGAAACAACAATAAGAAGAATCCTGACTGCAGCACATGTCCTCTGAAAGGTGAGAACAGTTCAGAAATGCTGTTTTCTCCAAGCAGTAAGCAGTGTTATTTAGGAAAGTGCTAATAAACAAATGCCCTTGCACAGCATCACTTTTAAAGGTTCAGCTTTTGTCAGAGAATTAAGTTAAAAACCATCTGCCTTCTATCTTATAAACCATTATGGATTATTCAAACATTCTTTTGAGTTTCAGCGTTCTTTTGCTTGGCTTTAACTTTTGACTTGTCTTAGATTAAATCAATATATTTTATTTCTCCTCGTGGTTCCATCCTGTTGTTCTTACACTCCCTGATAACAGAGAGGCAATAAATTCTTCTTTTGGGGTTCTGGTTTCTGTCACTGTTACCTTCATCCAGATAGGGTGATTCACAAATTGCCTTCACTATTCTCTGAGTTAGTTACATGAATAAAAGCATTTTTAACATCATGCAATCTCCATGTTAATGTTATGCCATGGCCTAAGATATGTTTATCACACTACTATCTCTAAGTTTTGTTAATAGCAGAAATAATAATAAAAAACTATATTCATACAGCAATGTTATTCTAACATTATACATACAGCATTCATTTTAATATTTCAAAAAGCTAATAATATAATATGCATTTGTAACACCCTTGTTCTCTACCACTTCTATTTAACCCTTCCCACTGACAGGCATCCACTTTACATCCATTTACACAAACCTTTCCTTTACTCTTAATGCTGTTTATCTGGGATTTTTGATATTTAGAACAGGATCAGCAGCATCTGATACCCACACGTATTTTTTATCCTTGCACAAATGCAGAGTGGTTTGCCATTAATGACTTGGAATTCTGACACCTGATTGCCTGTAACAGTTTTCAAACCATGGACCAGGTTCTGTACCTCTAAATTCAGATGGTGCAGCACTAATAATCCAGATTTTAATCCTGCATGCTGCTTTTATAATTTTATCTCAGTGGGTTTTTTTCTGTCTGTTGTTTAACCACAGAAAACCACTTATGGTTACACTTAGCAGTGGGTTTGTAAAATGTGAATTTTCCTTGGTCCCTCACTTTTCCTTGCAGCTAATCCAAGCAGCACTGCAGGCCAATGTCACCCCAGTGCTGACAGGAGCTCTCTGTGCTGTTCTCAAAGGTAGAAGGGGGGAAATTGCTTCTGTGAGGAATGCAAGACAGATGGCTGCAAGTACAGCAAGCACTTATTGGTGGAGGGAAATAAAACCTGTGCCTATTGCACTCTGACAGATTGGTTTGAAAGGGTTCCATGCAGTTCATTACCTCCAACCTGGTAAAAAGAAACTTATTTAGCATCAGTGACACCCCATGCTTAATCCTAACTCTTTCAGTGGGGAGGCAGAAGATTATAAGTAGTGGTTTGAGAGCCACCACCAGCTCTTTTTAAATCTTAAATCAATTTATCTGTAGGCTCTCTGTAATTTGCAGGATGAGGGAATACTGGATGTGAGAGACAGTTGAACAAAAAGGTCAGAAAAGAATTGCTTGTCAGGCAGGTATATAGTAAACATAAATTTAGCCTTGTGTGGATCAATATAAGGTTGTGTGTTCATATCCGATTACCTTAGATGGATTAAGATGTTGGATGTTATTAAGATAATAAAAGACAGGATTGGCATCATAATGGTGGCACTTTGTCCTTGAAATTCTGTGGCTGGAGAGGTTCCCATTTGTAGATGCCACACGGTTCTTGAAACCCAGTTGCTGAAATGAGGGAAGATTTGTACCTGAACAAGGTTTTCCTGTGAACTTTCCTTTGGATATTCTCTTCCTCCTGTTTTTTATACATCTTTCTTCTTTTGTATTGTTTTCCTTTTCAGCCTCAATCCACTTTCCATCTTTATGTTTTGTTAATGAACAATTGCTAGCACAGTGTCTTGCTTCTATAATCTTTCTGTTTTTATCAGCCAGCACACCTGGCTGTGCTCAGTGTTGCCCATAATATTTTTGTGGTAATTTCCTGGAAACTGGGCTTAGAAAATTGAGAAGGCACATTTTACTGAGGGTCAGGTAAAGCATCCATCTCTCCCCATTCTCAAATCAGGTTTGTGAATATGAAAAAATATCTGTTTCCTCATTAAAATTAGTCTGGGGTTGAACCCTTTTCCTACTCCTTCCACCCTAAAGATCAGGCATGCTCTAGGCTCCCCTCCCTGCCTTTGCACTGTCCTGTTGAGGTGTAATTGTTCCTTTCCAAAGTGTCATTATAAGGGCAGGATTCTTCTGGATCACCTTTCTCAGAAAATTATTTCAGGCTACACTGTTATAATCAATCTTGCTTTACGGCTTCGTTGTCTTTAGGAAAAAAATCTTTTCATCCATTTTAGATTACACCTGAATTTTTGCTTTTTCAGTCTGCATGCAGCTTGTATTTTGACTACATTATTTTTTTTTTTTAATTATGATTATGGCATCTACTAATGTCTTATGATAGGAACAAAGTTTAGTTTGAACTTTGTCCCCTTCTGATTGAACTCCTGGCTGTAGTATTCAGTGGGTTTCATATCTCTCCGTTCAGGTTTACCATAAAAATATTAATATTAAATATTGATTAAAACATATTGCATGTATGTCCTGGCACAGCAGTTTTCCAGTGCCTCCATGAGAATAATTCTATTTTTTTTCCTTTGACTCTTCGATGAAATCCTGGGGATCACTTATGATGAATCATTTTAATTGCACTGTGATTTGTAACACAGCAAGTGGAGCTCTCTTGCTCTGCTGTGCCTGATATAAATGTAGGCTTTCCTTCCTCTGACTAATGGGGTGAGATCAAAACATCCAGCACAAATCAATATTAGATACAGCCCAGCATCACCTGTGGATAGGCACTGCACTAGAGCAGTGAACATGAAATGAGTCACTCTTCCTGTGGCTTCCTTTCCCCTGTGTGCTGGGTAAGCTCTGACCTCTGAAGAGGTGATGCTTGTTTGTTTGCCTGTTTGTTTGACTTCCCAATTGTTTCATCTCTGATTAGAAGACCCAGCTCACAGTCACAAGCCCTAAGTGTCAGAAGAGTCTGGGGGCAGAGTGTTACAGATGAAAGTGGCTGGAGGAAAGGAGGTTTGCCTTTCCAAGGAAAGGATGGATTACATCACATTACAACCTGCAATGGCTCTGTGAGCTTGGCTCTGGCTGGGAGATAGGAAATGAGGAGTGGCCTTGTCAGTGCAACAGCCACAATGGTCTGGATGGATCCTAAGGCAGCTCTGCCCTCGTTTGGCTGCAGGCTGACCCTGTGAACGAGGCTGTTCCAGCTCTCTGCACCAGCAGAGGACACAGACCTCTCCCACTTCTGCTGGAAAACACGGGCTCAGCTGGGACGGTGACACAAAAAAGTTCTGCTCTCCAGGCAGCAATCTGCTTTTCTTCCTTGCTTTTCATATTCCACAAGGATGTACAGCACAGAAAGGATTTTTCTTTTCCTTTTTTGTGCCTGTTTGGGTGGTTTTAGAGAACCTTGCCTGGTGGTTTATCTGAATCTAACTGATGCATTGATAAGGTGACAGCTATTGTAATCAATAGACAGGAGACAACCAACTCGTGAAGTTGCTCCTTTATAACTTGAGACCATAAAATGAGTGTAAGGATTAACATCCGTGGTTAGATCAGCATTTCAGGTGCTGAACTTTGCAGTCTCTTCACACTCCTTTGACCCTGCACACTTCACAGCCACTCCCAAGCATCTCTGTTGGTGGTAAATGGATGTAGAAAGTGAGTGGGGTTTTGTTTGTGGGGGTTTTTTTGGTCTTTTTCTTCTTCCTAACTTCGGTGGTGGAAGTTGACTATAATAATCTGAAAAGTGATGGCTCATGGCCCATCTGACTCCTGCAGATTTTGCTTTTGCTTCCTACTTTCAGCATGGCTTTGGATGTTTCTGAGAGCCAAACAAGGGAGACCTGCTTTTAACACCCTCATTAGGGAGGAGGAAATATTTTGCTTCCAAAAGCCTGTGTTCTGTTGTTTGTTACTGCAAGCTCAAAAATACCAACCTTAGAAATATTTCAAAGTTCTCTAGAGAACGAAGCCTGGTTCAGGAGACTGATGGCCAGATTATGCTCCCAGGTATGACATAAATCAGGAATAAGTCCACTGCATGCAGGGCCATTTCTCCAGCCTCACCAGGAGCAGAATGTGACCCTCAGTTTAATTTCTGAAATGGCATCTGAATTTATTGGAGCCCTGCATCTCTGCAGGACCTTTCTTGGCTTTGCTGCAGTGGTAGCCTGATGTAAATCAGATTTCCTTGCAGCTGAGCACAGTGCTGATTATATATGAAACTCTATTAGTGCTTGCTGGAGTTTTGTGTTCCTGAGACCACACTAGGCATGCAGAGAGCTCACCCTTCTGCCTGTGACCTGCAGAAGGAGTAAAGTGTTTTACAGTAGTAATAAAGAGATTACATTAGATGAAGTTATTTTCAGTAACTATATCAGGAAGATTGAGAGTCAATTATCCTGGCCAGGTTCATCTTTAGGACACCAGCAAAGCACCCTCTGCTTTGTACTGTACCAGCAGAAAAAGATTTAAAGGCACTGTGCTCTCATTGAGCACTTGGGCCTGATCTGCAGGAGCAACCAGGGAGGTCACTGAGCACATTTTGGGAGCTGCAAGGTCTCTTGGGGTGCTCTTTAACCCCCTGCACTCATTTCCTCAGCAGCAAAAGCAGGTTGTGTGGCTTTTGGCACCTGTGGAAGTGACTGTTTGGTAGGGACAATAATGCTCAGGCTCCTGTATTTCTGGTTTCTGTTTTAAGAATTTCTACTCTGCTGCAAAATCTGCTCTGATTCTTCAAAAAACATCCCAATATGTTTCTCTGCTGTCTCTGTGTGCACTCTGATATCTAAGTTGCACATGTACATGTTCCCTATTTTATATTTTATATTTATGTTTAATTTATATTTATATTTATATTTATATTTATATTTATATTTATATGTAATATTTTATATTCCCTAATTCCCCGGTGTTAACTGCATTCTTTCTTTTTCCTTTTCCTTTTTTAAAATAATACCTGTGAGATGTAGAATACTTGCTTTCCAAAAGTATCTTTGCTATTTGAGAGCCCTGGATTTTTTTTTTTTTTTTTTTAGTGAAGATGAGTGTCCTGTAAGTGAAAAGATTCTGTTGCTTCTCTCATGCTTCATCTGCAGAGGGAAATGTTGCTTGAAGAAAGGCCATATGCACTGATAGATGATCCTGTTAACTATTTTTAAGGAAAGATGTCTGTTCTGAGAATGTGACAGCTGAATCTGTCACCTCTGCCCCTCACAATTAAAATAAATTGATGATCAGCTGGTGGGTGGGACTAACACTGGCAAAGATATGCTGACACAAATCCAAGGTATGCCTCAGTTACTCTGTCCACAAGATTTTATCTATTTTGTCACCCTTTACTCACCTTGTGAAGGAGATGATTCTTTCTCTTCATTCATCTGT
Source organism: Trochalopteron elliotii (assembly GCA_024734555.1). Taxonomy (NCBI): domain Eukaryota; kingdom Metazoa; phylum Chordata; class Aves; order Passeriformes; family Leiothrichidae; genus Trochalopteron; species Trochalopteron elliotii. The sequence continues at coordinate 548,063 of JANPWX010000664.1, forward strand.
GGGTTTACTGCATTTTCTATATATTGAATTTTTGCCCATTGAAGCACTGAACTGTGTTCCTGATCAAAATGGGTTGAGTGATTCCTATTTGACTGAATGACAGAAATCCCAGATCCTTCCAGTGTGCAGTGTTGTCAGAGAAGGGTTATTATGTTTTCAACAGCTCATGGTGTACCCAGAAAACATGTATTGTTTTCTCTTTGCAGCCCTTTTCCTTCCTTTCTGGGGGCTGTAGTGCAGTTATGAGTTCAGGTGTTTGTAATGAGGGGATTTCTATCTGGTTTGAGTTAATTCTTTATAGACTCACCTGTGGCACAAGTTAGAATGGTCTGCTTATGCAAAGAATGAACTTAAAAAGTGTAACCATCACTTGGCCTGCCATCCTGAATCAAGGCTGTCTATTAACAAGTCACTGTTTTGTTTTGATAGTATCGATTCCCCAGAACTATTGATTCCTCTGATTACATTTCAGGAAGCTGCACACCTATTTCTTCCTCAGGCTCTCCTCAACAACACTTTGTCTTAGCAGTGGTGGCTGAACTGCTAAAGCAGCTGCTTTAGAGAAATAGAGAAGCCTAAGAAACCAAACTGAAAGCAAAAAAAAAAAAAGAACCCAAAAAGCCACACCCCTCAAAGAGTTGACTTTATCTTCAGGTGAACCAGTGTGTTGGGGTGGTTATCAGTGGAATTCATCTACATCTGCACCTGGTGGAGAGAAGTCACGGAGCAAAGCAGGATGTGTTTTTACTGAGATCCAGAACACAAGCATGATTTATCCCTGTTTTGCTCCTCCATGGCTCTGTTGGTTGCACTTAGTGGTCTGAGGGCTTTACTGTAAAGATGTTTTCTCCTGCTGCTGTTCCCAGTTGCTGTAAATCAGAAGCTCTTTCACTGAGCTTTGTGACTTGAGTTGTATAAAACCAGTGCAGATGAGGAAAGAATCCTGCTTATTGTATAGTATTTCTGGCTGCCAGCAACAAATGACTATTTCTGGATGAATTGCTGCTTCCATGCATGGGAGGGTTGGATGCTGCTTTGGGGAAAGTCCAGAGAAGGATCCAGGTAAAATTGCTCAGGCCAACAAATCTTCTGTGATTTCTGGAATTCTGTCCCAAGGTCACCAGAATCAAGCTTCAACTTCTGTAAGAAAGTTTTTTAACAGCTTTTGTAATGAAAAATTTTTGTTGAGGAAGGGCAAAGGTTGTCCCAAACTTTTTCAGTGTCTCTGAAGATGTGTGGGAGTGGGATATCCTGCCTTGGAAAGGACTCCAGTGTACCTGAGGACACAGGTTACTGATAGCAGGATCACAGATCCCCTCAATTCCTGGTTAATTCTGAAAACTGTGTGATTTTTCCATGCTCAATTCTGGCAGATTTAAAAACATTATTCTAAATCCCTGTCTTGTTCACAGCTGCTCCACAAAGCTGGCCACTGCTTTTTCTAGTTTCTACCACTACTAAAGTGTGGATTCTTACCAGGTTTTTTTCCTCCACTTTTTTCACCGCCAAATTGTTTAGCTGGCTCTTGGAGGGGAGTCCTTCCTTGTCTCGAGGCAAACTGAAGTAAAAAAAAAAAAAAATAAAAAAAAAAATAATTAGGAGGTGTCTGTCTGACATTCGGGTGTTGACAGAGAGCTCCAAACATCTGGCACGACTCTGCAGGGTTAGGTGGAGTACACTTTCAAACAGCTTACACTTTCAAACAATGGCATTTACATGCTTCAGAGGTTTCCCATCTCCTTATCTTGAGCAATTAATAAGTTGGAGCCATTCAGCTGAGAGTGGAGCCTTGGTTGTGTGCCTTTTATAAAGCAGCTGAGGCGTGAGGAGACTGTGGCTGCTGCATTTACATGGGCTGCAGCTCACAGACATGGAGACTTTCCCTTTGATGCACCTTCTTTTTATCCTCTGCACTCTGACCTAGCCAGCAGGTGGTAAAATATACATGCCCCTTGCAATCAAAATGTCCTGCTTTTATGTCCTTGACTTGTCCCCTGGGATCTCCAAACACTTTGCAAACCTGTTGTGAAGGGAGAGGCTTTATTCTGGCTTCCCACTTAAACAAATTGAGGAAGAAAAGGAGTGAAGTGATTTGGCCAAGGTTTGTGTTTGAGCTGCAAGGCTTTGAGCTGTATCTAACATCCATTTCTTAATTATACGTAGCAGTGAATCTTTCAGAATGTTTTGGGTGTTTGGTTTGGGGATCAAAGTAGGGGAATCCAGAAAAGTCCACAGCATTTGGAAAACACTTCTCAAAACAATCCGTGGGAAAGTTATGGGTCCTAGGCAACTCTAGCTTAGCTGGTGAAGGTTGTGAGTGTAAATTTTAAGTCCTCTAAAAGTACCATTGATCAGAGCTTCAAAACTGCAACACTTTTCACTACCTTTGTATTCAGATATTCCCCCAAGCCCATAGTGCTGTCCCCAGCCACACCCTGAAAAAACAAATCTGCTCCCATTACTTTCTATCTCTTGGGAGCACTTTTCCTCAGGTGTTCCTTTTCCACTTTTCCCCCAATATACAGAGGAGAGATGGTCTGCTTGTTTTCTGTTTAAGGCTCAGGAAAAAGAGTGATGAAAGGACCATGACATTCATTTATGTTGGCATTTCACGTGGTAGATTTCCTTTTCTTCTCACTGGTAAATGAGAAGCTTGAAGAATCCCCTAAATGCTCTATAGATACAGTGACTGCCATATAGTGGCCCACTCTGACTTGTTCATGCATGTATTTTTAACAAAAAAAAAAAATTAACAAAAAATTGTAATGAGAAATTTGCACAAACATGATAATTTTTTTGTGGGATTTCCCATGTTAATTTTCAAGGTGATCATTCATGTTCGGCTCTCTGTCTTTCCCGATGCTTTTACTTCACAATGATTGATCTATAGTAAATGAGACAAATATATGAAAATATGTCAAATGTGTGCACAATGACAGATTTAGATAATTCACTCAGGTAATTTTAAAGTGCCACTGGCTTCTGCATTTATTACAGTCAACTCTGCAGCTTATGTTTCATGGATTTTTAGTCCTGACATAATAATTTTCAGCTGTAGGAGCAACTTTAATACTGAAAGTACCTTAAACTTACACCACCATACACATGAAATAATAAAACAAAGCAAATTTTCACCTGGACAAGAGGGAAGTACTGTGTTGATCCAGCCTGGAGTAGCTACAATTTATGGTGGCAGATTTTTTTTGCTGCTCGTTGTCACAAGCAGAAATATGGAACCATAAGGCAAAAATGATTAGCACCTTCAACATGAAGGCTGCCTACATAATTGGAATTCAAGGAACTACCCAGCTCCTGAGAAGGAATTGGTAGGTGTGGGATATTTTATGACAGCAGCCTTGTGGTGTGCCTGCAGCAAGAAATGCAAACACATTAAACTCTAAGGTAATGTTGCTTAAATAATTTGTGTGCTCCTGTATATATGTATATGTTTGCACAGCAGCAGCAGAAGTTATTGAAACTGATGCTGGCTATTTCTGGAGCTTCCATTCAGTGTAGGGGTTAGCTACATGGAATTTTGAGGTGTGATGGCCTCAGACATTTCTCAAACACGTGCCAAAACAAACAACCCAGTAATTGCTTTTTTGTTTTTCCACTGTAGTCTGCTATTGTAACTGCTTCCATGTGTTTGCACTGACTTATTGTCATCTGTAGTGCTATTTTTTTTATTATAAAATATACAAAAAACTGATACAAACTTAGAAAATTATAAAAGCTGCAAACACTTGGATCTTCCAGCACAGTGATGCACTAGGATCCCTTGCATGGCTTTTCTGAATCAGCCATATTTATGTTGCTGTGATCATCTAAAGCAGGTTTTGTCGCTGTGCATTTTTGCTCAAAAGCATTCTAGAGCAGCACTGTTACAGTCAAGAAAAAACAAACAACCTGGCTTTCCTGGGAATAAAATATTTACAGATGTCAGCCTTTTGTCTCCTTAGCCAGGTATGAGGTAAAGGCCAAATTTTGGTCTGTTTAAATTCACTGGTGTCACCAGAGGTGGGCAAATCTGCACCAGAAAGGATTCCCATCTATGCAGCATGTTAACTTTAGAGATCACGACGTGCTGCCTATCACAATGTACTCCAAAGTTAATTCCCATCTGATCATCCAGGAAATGTCAGATTTTTGCCATGTCTGTGATGGATATAATAAGACTTTATCATCAAATGTCTCCCAAATGCTAATGAAGGCAGAAGAAACAGTAAAGCAAACACCTCATCAAATTAATCCATATAAAAAAAAATCTGTTCAATTAATAAAGCTGGCAAAGAATCCAGGAATCTGGGATGAATCCAGAAGAGTGACAGGTTTTTCATCCTCAGCTTCACCCTAATGTTAGGGAGAAAGTGGTTATTAAGTGAGATGGAATCAATGAGGTCTTTCCCTGCCCTTGAGATGGAATCTATGAGATCTTTCCCTCCCCTTTGTTCTGTGGAGAGCCCAGCATTAAAAGAGATTAGGATTAGGCTGGTTTATGAGGGAAGAGAATGAAAATGGTAAAAACATCTAAGGCAGTCTGGGAATGTGGCAAATAGCAGATCTCCATAATTTCTCTCCCCTGATAACCAAATCTACCCCACCCAACAGAGGAGAGAGAAGAGTAGCAGTGTCTGGGGTGCAGTTCCTGAGGTGGTGAGTTGTCATGTTTTTGGGGTTTTTTTTCCTAGAGTGAAATTAAATGAGTGAAACAGTATTTCTTGTTTGAACTCAGATGTTTATTAATTCTTATCTATATTACAGTCTTACAAGCTGTGAGTTCTACTGCACTTCTAGCTAACAAACTAAAAATGGAGCCCTATCTCTCTCTTTACAAGACCTTTTAATGATAAACTGTCCAATTATGAAATTACACTTAAATTATTTTTACTTTTAGCTTAATAACTAACTACCTGTGGTCTGCAATGCAGACTCTTTTATCTAATTACAAAATACTACTTAGACTTATGAAGAAGAAGGTGAAAAAGAAAGACTGGGTCCTGCCCTAAAACTTCTATCTTGCTTTATCTATATATATATTTTACTATATTTTAAAACTTTAAGCTCTAACTTTTCTACTATGTGATATTACACACTTCTATTTAAACTGCACGTTCATAATCCCAGTTTTATCATTCAATTTTGGAAGCCTTCTCCACAGCTTCAGGTCTAAAGCAGTGGTTTCTTGGGGGTCAGTGCCTGTCAGCACAGAAAGCCTGAAATTCTCAGTGACCAGGGTTCCAAGAGTGAGTGTTGGCCCAGGAGCCTGGAGAGCACCCACCAAGGCTCCAGAATTTCTGTGGAACAACTGGAAGGACCCATCCCACCTCCAGGAAAACTGAGGAGGGGCTACATCAGCTCTTCTTGGCATAGAGACTGGTTGGCTCCAGGCTTTGCATTTCTACAGGTTGTTTGTGGATTTTCCCCCAGAGAGGAGGTGGATTTTCAAACTTCATTTGAGAGCAGAGAACACACAGCACTGAGTTCCCATCTGCTGCCTTACAAAGAAATGCTCTGCTTTGCAGTTAATGTTCTGTGTTAACACAGCTGAAGGCTGTGATGGATGTGCCCCTGTCTGCAGGATGTTGGTGGTTGTGTTTAATAGGCACTTATGTGCTTAATATGATGTAATTGTTAACATAGGATGTCTACACTGTAATAAATCCACCTGTTCATAAAGATTCTTGAGAAAACGAAATGTTCATGATTTTCAAGAGAAAAGTGAGAAATGTCCTGTTTGGCAGACTTAAAATAGTAAATGCCCTCCCCAAATGGACAAAAAGAGTCCCCTGGAAGTTACTGACTGAACTACTACCTGAGGGACATAAATTTGATACACATTTCTTTCCTTGGCATTTAAGAGAGTCTTTTTCCATGTGAAATGGGATAGCTGGTAGAAAAATTGCACTTAATTCTGTTTTCCAGTTCTGTCACTTCAGCCAGGACAAGGAGCTCAGGCTGGCAGTGCTGGAAGGAAGGGAAGTGCAAGATTTGGACATCATAACCCTGTCACACTGCATCTCATGGTGAGGTGGTCGTTTATACAAATTCATTCAGATGCTTCTTTCAAGCTGTATTTGTTGTATTCTACAGAACTGGGCCATGTGTTTCTGCCTTGGAGCAATATTATGTCTATTTTTCCCTTGTAAACAGAAAAGTGGTTTCTAGACTTAGTGCAATTTAAACATTGCACATATGAAGCTACATATAAAAAGAAAAGAAGCCTGCATTTGATGTAAAATTTGAAATAGTGTTAGGTAATTCAAAAGGAAATTTCACTACTGCTCGTTTCAGTCTTGGGTTGGGTTGTAGGGGTGATGGAAAAAACTCTGCAAGAAAATGGATTCTCAGCAAAGTCTAACAGAGTATTCAGTGCTGTGCTTTATAGTGTGTCCATAAATAACAGAATAATAAAATAGCAGCAATACATTTAGCAGAATGCATGATGAGAAGTGATGATAATCTATAAATTAAAATATCTATTTTCTAGCTACAGAAGTATCAATTAAATCTTTTTCTTTGAGACTAAGAGCAGATCTTTCATCCTAATTATTATTTTTACCTGTAAAATTTGTATGAAATGAGGAATTGCATGTTACTGGAAGTTGTCACAATCAGCCAGTGGAAGGTGCCTGTTGAGTGATTTAGTATCACATGGATGAAAGGTATGATGCTGTGGCTGCATCCAGGTTTAAGTGGCCTCCTGGAGAATTCAGGATTGTGTTTTAAATGTGGCCAAAATGTTGACTGAGTCAAGTCAGACATGGATTTCAAAAGTGTCACGTCAATAATAAACGTGCTAGAAAATCCCATCCCAAAAATGTCATGGCAAGAAAGGGTTAGACATGGGCTTAGCAATTCCTGCTAAAATTCCTTCCTTCTTCTCTCACTGGATGGAGACTCCATTTCTTCTCCCCCTCTTCTGGCAGAGCTGATTTGTGCTGAGAATCAGCCTGCGTAGGATTTTGTGTTATTTATGCAAACATTTGCACCACGTTGATTAAGAGCAGAGTGCAGCAGAGCCTTTTATAAGCCTTAATAAAATTCTGGCTATTGTCATCACTTGGCAATTCATAAAAGGATGTGCTAAACCCCCATAACCTTGTCTGTTCTGTCAAGAGTGTTCCCCTGTCAGATTCATGTGGTTTCAGTCCAGCTTTTTCCTTTGTCTGTTTCTATGCAGACATAACGTTTAACAAGTGATAATGTGTAAACAAGAGCATGCATTATGCAGATAAATAGACTCTCACTACTGAACAAGTCCTTAGCAGTTTGCATTAAAAATAAATACAGATGCAAACAGGAATTCAATATTTATTTTAACAGCAGGACTTTATCATTGGTAGCATTTCCCCGATGTTTCCAGGATTAAATAAGTGGCTTTTAAAAGAGATTCACCAGTCCAGAAGTTTGAAGCAGTTTAAACCTTTTCTTAATAGCACCAAAGGGAGAGATAATAACAATTAGCAATTCTTCACAATATCAGGAAATTACATCTGCATTAGCTGACTGAGAACTGCTGGATCCATGCAGACACAAGTCTCTTAACCACTGATAAATGTGGCCATCAGAAGTGAGAGGAAGAAGGCACCCAGATTTCCACGGATCTCAGCATTTTGAATAATACTGAAGTTTTATTCAAGGCACAAAATGGGTTTGGATTCCATGCTGCATTGAAAATCCAGAGGAAAGAAGCATAACTCTCACTAGGCTGCTAAATATTTCCAGTATGTGCTTCTCATTAATTTTAAAGATGTTGCTTAAAAGTAGATTTGTCAGACATGCAAAAAATAAAAAAAATACAGTTTTTTTTTTTTATTTTTCTGAGAGCATCACATTTCTAAGCTTGCCTGCAGCATTGATTCTTGAATGCTACACTCAGTCTAGCTTCAGTCTAGTTTCCTTCATCTCCCCACACCAGTGTTTTTGATGTGATTGAGGTCAGAGGGGTAAATACGAGGTTCAAGGGATCAGTACTGGAGAAGGAAACTGTGTTTAACTCCCAAGTTCTAGATTCAAGATGAGATCACAAAAAGTGGCCTGGTGAGGAGCTATCAAATAATAATGAGCAGAGCAAAGGGTGCACAGCAAGAAATGTTCACAAATATTTCTTGGAATAAAAGTATAGATACACTTTTACATTTGAAGTATTATAGCGAAAAGGTAAAAAATAATAAAAGCACTGAAACACCTGGATAAGAGGTAGTTGGACTGTGGCTTCTGTTCACTGTGGATGTAATTGTGCTTTTTATCAGGCTACCTGTTTAAAGATGCTTTCTCTTGCATAGCCATCCATTGAAGTCATTCCATAATTTGTGCCTGTCCATTGAAAGGAAGGAAATACCTTCACTGTATGAAAGCTGCATTGCTTGGTGTAATCAATTAAGCCTGTTCTTTATTGTCATAAATCTTTCTTCCACCAAGAATCTTGGGGAGAAGTTTTATTCTTTTTATTGGCACAGAGGTAAAGAAGGAATTGGAAAACTATTCTACAGCACCAAACTGAGTCCAGAAGTCTTGGAGTTGAAATTTTTCAGGCAGCTTTTGTCAGAGTGAGGAGCACTCCACTTAAGTCAGAACTGCTGGCTGAGATCTCTCTTGCTGCAAGTTTTCCTATTATAAAGTGAGCCCTGGAAATGACACTGGAGCCAGTGGAACTTCCCACACACAATTCTCCAAATTTAGAACTTGCAATGTGAGTGTGTTAGTAGCAAATTTCAGCCTTGCAGGTTAACAGGAATTAAAAAGAATAAGGATCTGTGGTGTCTGCACCATCATCATTGGGTGAGCTCAGACAGAAGACTGGGACCTGTGTGGTGTCAAGTCCATGACCACATCTGAAAATCAGTAGATGTGTTTCCACTCACACAAGCCAGGGGAGGATTTTTACCCTGCAGAACTCAGCAGATGCTCTAGGAGACTGTGTCAGGCTTTCTTTTTTGTTCTCTCCTCTCCCTCAGCCAAGTGCAACATATGGTTAACTTTCCTGTGGTGTCGCAGTCTGTTAATGAAGCAGACACTTAAGATAATTATACTTCTCTCTTCAAACTTCCTGATTTGGCAACTCATCTATTTGGAATTCTGGGGTATTGCAAGGGTTTATTTTTTGTTTCCTTAGTTCTCATTATACATGAAAAGCTGCATATTTTTATTTGTTGTCATTTGAAAGTCCAATTAAACATTTCAGAATCCGGAAGAACCTTTGAAGACACTCTCCTCCTCTTTTTTTGTTGCTGTTTTTATTGTTCTTGGGTGGGTGTTTTTTTTTTTTTTTTTGGTGGCTTTTTTATTCCTTTGCCAGCAAAAGCAAATGTAATGTTTCATTTGGGTGATGCCAGCTGTCCATTGTGAATGCAAAGGACGAGCCAGTGGAGCTGCATGGCTGCCTTGAAAGAATGTGTGAAATACAAGTTACACATCCTGCAGGTGCCTCTGCTAGGAGAATCCATTCACTCAGAGGACATTTAGCTGATATATTGTACAGCTGGTAAAACAATGCCTCCAGGCTGTCTGAAAGTTTTCACAGGAAATTAAATGCTTTGGAGTTTGCTGCAAAACATTATTATATAACACCGGGGTCATTTTGATAGTGTTTATTTTAGACTGCTCATTTCAGTTCTCTGCCTCTTCCATCCAATTTGCCTCTTTTATTCTTTTTTTTTAATGAACTATATACAGTAAATTTCTAAGATGATTTGTTGTGGGGGGTTTTTTGTTGTTTTTTTGTTTGTTTTTTGTTTGTTTGTTTGTTTGTTTGTTTACCACTTGATGATGCACAACTATAGACATGGCCAGCATTTAAGTAATAAGGAATGTGAATTGTTTGGTCCTTGACCCATGGGGTCTTCACTGTGGTCTTCTTGGTGCCCTAATGTTCTGTAATTTGCAAAACATTTATTCCCATTCTAAAAGCCATGTCCAGATTTCTATTCCAAGGATACTTTATAAATCATGACAGTTTAAAAGGCACCAGGAGAGCAAATGATGAGGGGCTCTACAGTTTTTCATGTGCCTCTCATGGAAAGTGTACACACTTAGAGAAAGTCGGAGTAAATTAGCATAATCTGTTCTTTCCAGCTCCAACTTCATCAGACTAATTAAAAATGCCTCCAAATCCTTTTGTATTCAGCAAAGAACACAAGTTCTTAAAAGCCATTGAGCTTCATGCGGCTTAAGTGCCTGTCTGAAGTTGAAAAACAACTTCTTAAAAGCTTGGAATAAAATGAAACTTAAAATAAATGCCCATGTTCCTCACAGCCAAAGCTCTTGTGCAGCTTAATTAAGAGCAAGTTTGTTAATAAGAGTAGCACAAAGTATGAACTCTTGGACACCATGCTGAAGGAAAGAATTACGAAAACACATAACCCATCAAAACTTTAAATACCAGAAATCTTCCTCTCCTTCCTTACTCTAATCCTAGGGGCAAAACTCCATGAATTCTCAGGGCCTGGAAGAGGAGAAAAGGCTGGTGGGAGAAAGAGGCTCTGACTGCATCAGTTTTCTTCACTTCTGATGTAAGGAGAGTGGTCTGCACAGAGAGGGAGATTTTTTACCATCATCATCCAATGTGGGATGAAATGGCATAAGTTTTATGTTGGTATAAGTTGGTATAAGTTTGTCTGAAGTCTAAAGACTCAGATCAAAAGAGAGCTGTCCTCAAGAGCTCTGATGAACAAAATGAACATCCACATTAAATCTGAAAACACTGATAAACCAGTTGGATGATGTAGGTGACTTCCCACGTGACATCAAGTTTGGGATGCAGTGTTTTTCTGGGAGTGATTTCAATAAATGCAGCAAAAAGAGAACCCCTACATTTGCAAGGATTCTAAGGAACTCTGATTATAATTAGTGTGATAAGCTGAGGAGAGGGTTTTGGGGAGCTGCACTTAATTCCCAGGGGTGGAAGGGAAGGGAGGAATCATCAGGAATTCCTCGGAAATGTTCCCAGTTCAGTGGGAAAGCCCAGCTTGACCTTGCCTAAACGTGAGGACAGAAGATGACATTAGGAAGATCCTCAGTGTCTTGTTACTCAGATCCTTGTAGAAAGGAAAGGTTATGCAAATGAGTGTAGTTTTCTTTTTTTTTTTTCCTTAGACTGCTGACACAGAACAGTGATGAGATTGGGGGGAGATGTTTCAAATTAGAAACTTGGGAAGAGTTGACAGTTGCAGGAGGGTACTGAGGTCACCCAAAGACATCTGGTGGGACTGTCAGTCAGGAGCACAAAGCAGTTTTGCCAAGTGTAGGGTAGGATAGAAAACTGAGCTGCATTGGAGAAGGAATAGATGAAGGTCAGGGTGGAATTCTCAAAAAGTAGCAAGGTTACAGATGTGAGCTACATCAAATTAGGCACAGGGCCAAAAGTGCACGTAGGAAATGCTGGTAGGCACAAATGTTTATGAAAGTTCGAGTCATTTCTGCATTTAAACACACACCAAGTCAGCAAAAATTACAGGAGGAAAAAAGGTACCTTTTGAGGACTGTTGATTACAGATCTCTAACAGACAGTGAGTATAATCACCTCTGTTTAACTGGGCCTCTGGTTTTGGGCCCAGTTTTTAAAATTTTATCCTTCCTGCCCTGTGTGTGTCCCCATTTCCTTCCCCCTCTCTCCCCACCTTGGCACTTTTGGTGTTCAGGAGTATTCTGTTATGATTTCTTTTACTTCCCACTATTTGTTGTCAGCTCTTCTCCTGACTGCTAGCACAGGCTTTGCTGAGATCTTGCTGGTGATTGATGCTGGGAAAACATCTGGATATTGCTACTGTATTTAAAAAATGCAGGGATATCCTTACTTTGTCCATTCCTCTACTGACTTCAGTGCCTGGGAGTGTTTTCTTTCACCACCTGAAGAATGGCTTGTCCAGGTACAGCTGGTTTGCAGAATGGGCCAGGAAGTGTCTCAAAAACAGACATTTATGAAACACTGAATGGACAAAACAACCAACCCACCTCTTGATACTACAGAGGCAGAAAATTAAATCTGAAGGGGTGACAGAAAAACAAAGCTATGATCTAAATACTGGGATATCGTTTTTGAGCAAAATTATAAGTGTTCTTGTTATTTCCTTTTCCCTCTTGGGAAAGCAAGGTATATGGCACAGCCTCCAATAAACACTGCCTTTCTTGTGAGCTCAGGAAAACCTCAGATCCAAATTCAAGGAGAATCCTGAGTGTTGCCTGTGGTGGTTTCACCCTGACAACAAAGTTCTGTTGTCCCTGCTCACTGTCCCCAGTGGGGTGGGGAGCCAGCACCACTCAACAACAATCAAAGCAGTGTGTTATCAACATCATTCCCATTCTAAATCCAAAACACAGCACTGCACCAGCTGCTAGGAAGAAAGTTAACTCTATCCCATCCAGAACCAGAACATTGTCCCTTCAAGGGGTTGTATTGCAAATGCTGAGCTGTGGCAGCTGAGGATGAATTGGATAAGGAAACCAAACTGACAGCAAAGCACTTTGCTTTAATACAGAAACAGCCTGGAAATCAATCTGGCTGAAACTTTAACATGGCTGCAATGACATTTCTGCAAAAGGCTCCTTTGCTGGGCAATCATGCATTGCCTCTTCTTAGGGGAGCAGAATTCTTGGTTGCATTGCAAACCTTAATATTCACAAGGATAAAGCAAAACATACAGAATACACTATGAGTGTGGAATAGCTACAAGGACATTAATGAGCTTGCAAGTGAGATTTCAGTGGAATCTTCACATTCTGTCAGGACTAATTGCTCATTGTCTGGAGGAATGATTCTCATCTTTGTTATGGTAGCAATGTCTGGGCAGTGCTGGCACATTACCCTTCAGATGGCTGTGCTGGATTGGATGTTAGTCTGGAACTCCAACACATCAATTCTAGAAATGGTCCAAACCTCCATGAGCTGCAGGGGTGCTGAGATCTGTAAGACCACACTCCATTCATCCTTTTTTCAGATTTGTTCCTTTGGTTCAGTGATTTGTGATCCCCCAGGAAATGTGCTGACCCCGTGGCTCTATTTACCCTAAAAGGTCTCTAGAAAGAGAGAAATCTGGACCTGAATTGCAAGGTTCTGTAGTTTAGGGAGCAAAATTTGGGTAGGCTGAGTCTGTTGCTCTTTTGCTCAACACAAAAGTTCAGTTTCCTTGACAGATGATGGACAGTGCCTCCAAAATTGGAACTTTGATCTCAAAGGGGCCCTGTGTTATTTTAACATAAAGAATGGTTATTAAACTGTCAGAGGGTTAATAGTTTCCTCTTAATAATCTTGATAGATGGTGCACATTTCACCAGTGCTCCAAAAGCCCTCAATGAGCTTTAAAATATTTTACTATTGGCTTGCCCTTCATTTCCCAAGGAAGTCTAAGGAGAACTCTTCTTGCTAATAAATTCTTTATCATAACATAGCTGGTTGTCCCCTTATAGAAGGGAAAAAATATCCTTTGCTGTGCTGTCTGATTAATTGGTCTAATTTTATCAGGAAAATTAAATTCTCTTCATTATCTAGGAAGTTATTTAAAGAGGTCTGAGCAAAACCCCAGCCCATGAGCCTGATGACTTTATTAACTTATTACTTTTTAAGTGAGTTCTGTCTGAAGGATTCCCTTCAACTTTGAGGGCTATTTGTCTTCTGCTCTCAGGACTTCAGGATGACAAATGGGATGTCAGATATGACTTACTGTAAGACCTTATGGGATTCACAGAAGGTGGCTTTTACCCTTACCTCTAAATGCTCTGTATGAGGCAGCCTGTAAAGCTGGCCAATTTTGATGACCAAACCAGATATCTCAGTGGCTTTACAACAGGCAAAGTAGCTGCACTCTTAACTGAAGCAGTTCTTAAAACATTATTGACCTTTGAGTGAGGAAAAAGTAATAAAATATATGCGTAGAAATGTGCATGGAGTTGATCCCAGTTGTGTGTGTGTAGTACACAAAACAAAGGACATTCCTAGCAGTTCTAAAACATTGTAAATTAAGGCTTTACTTCTCTTTTTTTAGACCTGTATCAGAAAATAATAATAATTTCCCCAGATGTGCAAAGCTGATGAAGATCTTCATCTTTGTATGACTTCAAGCTGAATATGACAACCAGAGTGAGGGGGACTCTGCTAATTCCCTTTATTCTGGCCTCATCCGTGATGGGAAGGGCAACAGTTGGCAATGAGGTGAGTCTGTGAAGGATATCAACCCTCATGCTTTAGATCACAAGCCAACTTGCAATAAACTGTGTTTAGGAATAGATTTTCCCACAGGTTTGTAGGGTTGTGAAAGTATATTTGCTGCCCAGGACCATGTCCAGATGCCTCCTGTATGTTTCCAAGGCCCATGAATGCCTTTGCAACCTCTCTGATAAACTTGTGCCAGTGCTTGGTCACCCCCACAGTGAAAAAGTGTTTCCTGATGTTCAGGGAGCACCTCCTGTGTTTCAGCTTGTGCCCATCTTCTTTTGTTCTGTCACTTGGCCCCTCTGAGAAGAGCCTGGCTTCATCTCCTTTGCACCCTCCCTTCAGGGTGGTGGAAACAATGAGCAATAGGATGAGAAGACATCAAGCTGTCCCAGAGGAGGTTTAGGATGGATATTAGGAAAAATTTCTTCACCAAAAGGGTCATCAAGCCCTGGAGCAGGCTGTCCAGGGAAGTAGTTGAGCTGACATCTCCGGAGGTGTTTAAAGGATGTGGTTTAGTGGCAGACTGAGCAGTGTTTGGTTAAGGGTTGGACTCTAAGATCATAAGGACATTTTCTAACCCAAATGATTCTATGATTTAGGTATTTATCTCCACTAACCAGCTCTCCCCTGAGCTTTCTGCAGCCCAGGATCTTGTCAGCCTTCCTTGCTGCAAGGACACCTTCCTGGCTCATGTTGTCTGTGCTGTCCAGCAGGGCCCCCAAGTTATTTTCTGCTTTTGCAGTGGGTTGGCTCCCAGAACAAGCTGCTTGTTCCTTCCCACTTGTAGGAAATTCCTCCCCATGCACAGGAGGGCTGCTCCTTGGTGGTTGATCAGTTCTTTCAACTCCTCACAAAAGGCACTGAAGGATAATTTGCATCTACTAAAACAAGAGTAAATTATGACAGTAATGCAGACAAACAGCCCACTGTAATGTGTTACACTCCATGAAGTTTGGAGGGAGACATTAAAACATAAGTGAAACCTTTTATTGATTGCCCAGAAAGGGGATCTAGAGATTAAAAAGCAGCTACAGGAAAGGAAAACAGAAAGCACAAATGCTGCAGAGTTCTGTTCTTGGACCCTGTTCATTTACAGTTCACTGCTTTAAGTTTTAATGCTTCCTGCCAAATCATATGAAACCTCAATATTTGTATGTAACAACTTGAAATGTATATCTTTATAAGATTAAAAGTACATTAGAACATGAAGAAGGTTGTCCATTATTTTTATTAGTAAGTTTAATATAGATACAGTGGTCAGGTAGATTTATATATATACTTATATAAGATTTATATGTGATATAAACCTGACAGGAATATGATGTGGGAATGGCTGTGGTGCCATCTTCCCTATCCATAAGAAAGGTGCACTGAAATATCCTAAACCTAACAAAGCACAAAGTCTGGACAAGTATTTTATGGTAAAAGATAAAACAAACCCACATGTGTTGTGCCCTTTGCTGTCAACATGATAACTTGCAAGTGTTCTTTTTCCTGCATCTTCCTTCTATTATTATCTTCCTGTCTGAGCTAAATGACCTGTGACAGATGAGAAATATAGGATAGTTCATGGACAAATAGCACACTCAGAATTGGATATATTGTGAGAGCATTGTAACCTGCTAGGCTGAAGCTTAACAGAAATGTAAAAGAAATTTTTTTGTTCAGTGTGGAACAAGTTTCCAGGTAGTTGATTAAATGAAGTGCAGGATGAGGTTTCATTGTGTTAGATTTTTCTGATTGAAAGATTGGCTCCTATGACTTTGTGTGGAAGGGAAGAGCAGTGGGAATTTCCTGGTTAAATATGTGATGGCAAATCAGACTCAATGATGCAATAAGCATAATATTCCTGCATTCATGCTTCGTTCCCTGAGGATTTTGGAGATATTTCTGGTTTTGGACATATTTCCAGTTTTGATCTTCAGTGTGGAAGTTGTATGCTTGCCTCTCTTAAGCCCAGGTTTCAACAGCATCTTTATTTTGGACTGAACTTAAACAAATATAATGGTCCTGATGTTGGGACTGGGGCACATGAAGTCACTACTTTTAAGGTCCCTTGTACCTCTATAGTTCTGTAAACATGTTCCACCATCAGAGCTGGACACAAATTAGCTGCCAGGTTTTTCATCTCCATGTTAGGTGCACGTTTTACTCCTTCACAGAACAGAGAACAAGTCCTCCCATGTGAAGCCACCTTTTATTCCTTTGCAGGATATTCATCTGGTGGAAACCTGCCATTTTTCAGGAGCATTTGAATAAATAAATTATGGTCCCTGAGTTTTGTAGCCCTTTCTGTATAGTTGAAGTGTTATTTATAGTGAATCCAAGGAAGGGCATATTCCATGGTTAGTGCATTCTTATTTTTATGTGCTACTTCCAAACTCGAAGTCTTCTCCTTAAACTGATGCTGCTCTCTCCATGTAAATCCAGAATTAATTTCATGGCTGATGTCTTGGCTGGCTCTGGGTCTCTCTGATGCTGTGACAGAGCTTCTTTCAGCAAAGGTGGTTGGAACAACAATGCCATCAGTTCAGTGATGCCCTCTTCTTATCAATCCATTTAAATAATGTCTAAATTTGGGGTCAGGTGAGTGATTTATTTGATGTTAATGACAGCTAAATGAAAGGGTAAGATAATTCAAAGATAAAGGTGAGGCAATTTTACTCATCTTGACTTAGGACCTTGTGACTCAAAGGTGTTTTGTTCTGCAGCTGCTCCTTGAAACATGACTGGTTCACAAAATTCTTATTTACTGGTTTGGCTGTTGGTTTTCAATTCTGTATCTGATAACTCAATGACTGTTGCTTTTTTTTTGGGGTTTTTTTTGTGATCTGCAGAATTAATTGTTATTATCCTGAAGTGTAGTTGAAGTGCATTTCTTGAAAATAATGTAAGCCATGCACTTTCTGCCAAATTTTAGCAGTTTGTTAATGCTAATCCCAGGGACCATCTTGTCTCTGACAACAGCGGCAAGTTACAAATGTCTTTTACAAGAAATTCGAGAGATCAAGTCAATATTTTGTAAAACAGCTTGGGTTGTCACTGAGCAGAAGTGGTTTTCCTTGCCATGCACCAGCTCAACAGCTAAGCTCAGCTGAGATTTGCATAGATTTTCATCAGGAAGATCCAGATCTTCAGGTCTCAAATTAATGTTCTCTGACTCACAGTTCCTTTTGACCAAGCCTGTGTCTGGTGGCCATTGCTGTATGGCTCAGAGCTCTGCTGGTCAGTAGTTTGTGTAAATTTTAATTTTTGTATGTGAGAAAAGGGGCTTGTGTGCTAAGGGAGGGGGAATTCTCTGCTATGTTGGTGAGGTCCTTATCTTCCAGTAGCCATCCAACTCAAAATCCTCTCAGGTGGAAAAATCTTCAGAGTCTAAATCATTAGAATCCATACACTGACTAGAGATACAGACATACACTGTGACCTGCAGCCAGCAATGAAATTTTGTTAGAATTTCTGAAATTCCAGAACTTAATTATTTTTCTATCTCATATGCATTGCACTCAGGACCCAGAAGATGCACTTTTCTACTTCAGGAAGGCAGGTTAAGAAATAATAATCTTTAGCCTGTTAGGTGGCAAATACATAAGAATTGCTAATTATTGTGTTCAATAGTGTCTCTGAGAGGTGAACACCCAGGGTGGCTGATTTAAGGTGCCTGTTGTCAAGGATGAAAACAGTGACATGAAACTGTATTTTTCTGGTATCCACTGATTCTGGGTTACTGGAGAAATCACAGGACTCCTATTTCAAATTGACTTTGGTGATATGGACAGTGAAATCCATGTTAGCATGATGTCTCTCTCAGGCCCAGGATTGGGCTAGTGACACAGAGTTGATTTATACAGAATTGGTAGCTTTAGATAAAAGTGAATGCAAGTAGAGGGGAGTTTTTGGGAGAATGTCAGTCAAATTTTTGGCTTTTTGATTAAGGACTGCATTGATATCCACAAAGACATAATAGCCCTTTGCAGTGATACAGAATTTGATTTAATATCATGGTTGCCTGAAGATGGAACAGCCTTTGGATTTGTCAATATGCCTTTAATTTATTTGGGACTTGCCAAATGTGTAAGTAGTCATCAGTGGGAAGCCACTACCCCAAACAAGAGTGACATTGTTGGTGCATCTCAGCAAGGCCCGTGGCATTCAACACCTGGGATTTGTGTAAAAATACTCTTAAGGTTCATAAAACTTGTGACACAAAGGACATCAAAATGTTAAATGCTGAGGGTAAATGACAGTCTTGCAGATCAAGATCACCAAGGAGCTGGGCTCCACTCACATAAAAATCACACTCAAACGGATTTCAAATGGATTTCAAATCCATTGGATTTGGATTTCAAATATGGATTTCAAATATGGATTTCAAATCAGCACCACTGACTGAGAAACACTGAACAGCAGTACTAGCTTTGGAGCAGGGAGATGCATCCTCCCAAATCAAAAAGGGTAAGTGTTTTGGCATCAGACAATCTCAAGCCTTCAATGCAAGGTTGTTTCAGAGGCCTACTGAGATGTGGGCTGTTGGTAAGGAATTAAGGAGTAGGAGGTGATAAAAAAGGGATTTTTATCTGTCTAGTGTGTTGGCAAAGATGTGGTTTTTTTCTCGGTTCTTGAAAACCTGTTTTGTGATTCACTGTTGTAAACTACAGCCAGTGTAGAAAACAGGCTTCAAAATCATCCAGAGACTGGAGAGGACTTTCAGCAATGAGAAATGCAAAACCAGTTCAGTCGTTGTAGGTCTCAAAAATATGACAATGGGATGACTTGATTGCAAAATGTGGATGCATTTTGACAAGAGAAATTAATGGGTAGTAATGGGCTCTTCAAATGAGCACAGAAAGACACAACAGGTCAGTCATTGGAAGTTGATGCCAGACAAGTTCAAACGAGGCACAGTTTTGACTGTGCAGAGTACAAGCTCCCAAGAGAAATGTTCGGCCCCTGAGTTTCTGGTTTTTTTCTGACATCAAGACTGAATCCCTCTATGGATGCCATCCTTTAGCTGTACAGAAGTTACTGGACTTTTTCCATTGGTAACTGGGTAAAATTTAGTGATCTATGGCGTGCAGGAGGTCATTCAAAATAACTGTAAGGGTCTTTTCTGCCTTTAAGCTCTATGAATAAATGTTTAAGTTAAAGCCCAGCTCCTTCATTTTGTGTAGCTCAACAGCCTGTTTGGTATTTCATTTTATTCTCTGACACAAGCCTTACTTTCAGCCTCCAATATTTATATGCATGGATTGAGGAGAGGTGGCTCTGCAGTTGGGCGTCCCTGAATCAATCCCAGGGTTTGATTTTGTGCTCTGTGTGTGTGTTTGAGGTTTGTGTTTGTGGTCTGTGTTTGTGTTTGTGGTTTGGGTTTGTGGTTTGTGTTTGTGGCCTGGCCAGCCTGACCTGTGAGCACTCAGGGACTGCCTTGTGCCTATCAGTTTTTTGTAACACGGTGCCACTGATGCCTTAAGTTTGAGCTTTCATGTTTTTCAGATTCTGTGCTGCCCAGGGGTGCAGTTCTGAGCTCACATTCAGTGTCACTCAGCTCTGCACAGAGCAGGAAGAGAAAACAAATCCTTTTCCTGCTGAAGACCAAGGACAACTTTCAGGCCCAACGGCACAAACAGTGGTGGGCTGAAGGGAGGAACAAGAAGGATGGGACCTCACAACCTGAAGCTGGAATTAGATAACTAAACCCCACTATGCAAATGGACCAAAACTTATAAAAATGGAAGAGTTCATGGCCACTCAGCCATTTTGTGACCATTCTTAGTCCACCTTGGGTGTTGCCCTGGTCAGGCCCTGTCCTGCCCAAGGTGGACCCTGGAGGCCTTTCAATAAATATCTGCTTTATTCTCTAGCTCTGCCCAGTCTCACCACAATCCAGGCATCACCACAAGTCCCATGTGTTGGGAACACCAGCTCTTCCAGCCTGGGTCCCTCTCCTTAGCCCAGCCCAGACTCAGGAGCAGAAAACTCCTGTCAGCCAGGCCGCGAGGCCGTGAAATTGCATTAAGCGCCGCTCGCGAAAATGACCGGATCTGCTATTTTAGTCTAAGTGTCTGAACGTGTTTTTGAAATTGTAATTTTCCTGTGCTGCTGTGTGTAAAGGTGACCCCTGTGTGGCGGGCCCCGGGCAGTTTGCTGCAGACAGCTCATCAGTGTGATTCATTTGGCGGGGTACTCAGTCAGCACCTCCTCGCCAGCAGCCGATCAGCGTGGAGCTCCTCTCTGCTCTGCCCAGGATATAAAGGCACCTACTAGAGGTGTAGAACTCTCTGGAGATGCATTAGGGTTTGATTTTCATGGCAGCAGCACATTTACCAGGGGCACAAAGATTATGTGAGAAACAAGGTTCACTTTCTGTGTAAATTTTAAGAAATAGGTTTAATAGAAAATAAGACAATTAGGAGATAGAAAAAAAGCAAAGTACTGCCGGCCAGGTGACTTGGCATTCAGCAAAGTCCACACCCTGCTGTATCAGTGACATTCTTTAAATACCCTTTCTATTGCATCAGTCTGTTGAATATTCATATTTTTCCATGAACTATTTTCCATACTCCAGGAATTGTTTTGCATGGTCCCTCCTTGGGTTTGCCTTTTTAGAGCACGTGTGTTTCTGGGCTGTGTCTTCGTTATCACCTCCAGCTTGGGCCTTGGTCCAGACTTTCTTCAGATGGGAGATGCTGATAGTTGGTGTATCAACAGCAGGGTCTTTTTTACACGTTCACTGGATGTTATCCCGACCAAACAGACAGTTTAAGCACACTATATCAACTACTACCACTATGCCTAGTTTTCTTTACTAATAGCAGAAATAAAAACTTATGTCCTTACCACAACATTATTAATCATATAGCACACACCTTTCAAAAAGTCAACTTTATAATATGCATTTATAACAATTATAACCCTTTATTTGGCTTGGTAGCAGCCATTCAGGGAGAGGCAGGGCAGTGCCATCCGAAGAGCCCCGAGCTCCCGCTGGAGAGGGAAGGCTGGATGATGCACTCCTGCTCTTTCTGTCCCACTTTCACCTCGATTGGAATTGTTTAAAATCGGTTCGTTGCTGCCCGTGGCCACATGATGGCACAAATCATTCAAAAGAGCATCACTGTGATCCGTGCATGGAGAGGAGCTGAGGCTGGTCAGGGCTTATTCCTTCTCTGCTGTCTTGATCCACAAGTGACCAGGAGCACAGTGAGGGATAGTGGTGGTGTTTCAGGTACAAGCTTAAAAAATAAACTGTGAAAAAAAAAATTAGAAGAACAAAACTGGTCTGAAGCAGGAGCAAAAAGCATCTCTGGCAAAACAAAAAAAAGTTGGCCTTTAAAAAGGGTTGGTCAGAGGAAAACTTTTGTTTCTCTGATTTGTTTTGGGTTTTCCTTCAAAGGATCAGTAAATTTGCAGGAATCAGGAAGCCCTTTTTATTTCTCTTCTAAATCCCGAAAACATTATGTGCTGTATTTTCTTTGTGAGATGTGTAGTGAGGAGACTGTGTTTTACAAATAGTAATTAACAAAAATCAGTACCAGCAGTTATTATGACATTTATATTTAGTTTATTACAACTTCAATGGTAATCAACTATAATATATTTATACTGCACATAAACTTCAGTGGCTCCTGTATCCTGCATTGTCCACCTCCCTTCCTCACTCAGTGGCTTTAAAACCCTGCCCTAAATGTGTGCCTCAGCAGAAAGGTTGAATTAATTCATTCCCAATTCACTCCTTGCAATGGAGAGGAAGGATGAAATTCCCAGCACCACTGCTTGTCTTGGGCAGGATTGTATTCCCTGTTGTTGTCAGAAACATGCAAAGGTTGTGTGTAGCTCTCAGGAGAAGCCTCTTGGGCTACTTTGAAGGATTATTGTGCCTTTATTAACAATAATTTTGTGAGTTCTAGACATCTGGTTCTAGACATAAGTCAGCAAAATTAAAGGGAAAAAAAAAAAAGAAAATGAAAATCTGCACCCCTAAGCTCTCAGGAAACTCCTCAACCATAACACAAAGTGCAGTCAAATCCCTGAACAGAATATGAAAATTCCCAAGCATCGAGCAAGCTTTTGACATCTTTGTTAGTAAACAAACACAGCACAGTTGCATTTCTCGTGGCACAGCAACAGCACAGCATGTTCTGCCTCCCCCTCTCCCCCTCTCCTTGCCCTTTCCTCTGTTCTCCTCCTGCTGCCCCCATCTCTGGCAAACATTCCAGAGGCCAGTGACAACACCCGTGTCTCTTTCAAGCTGAGTGCATTAGTCAGGCATTTGAGAGGGCTGTTTTCCTGCCCTCGAGTACCCCAGCACGCAATGGGAAAGATGCAGGAGTTCAGGGACTGCTGAGTGCTCAGCTGCTGCTCTTTCCTAAGTGAAGGTAACTGGCGAGCAAGTACAGCGTTTAGAAATAAAAGAAAATATTTTTCTGTGGGGAATGTACTTTTTGACCCAGCAGCTGTTAGTTAAAATGGAAAAAAAAAAAAAAGGAAACTTGCTGCAGAGAGAGAATTTTTTTTTTTAAGAGGAAAAACTGCTTTATTACATCAAATTCATTGCACCGTACAGAGAAAAGACTTAATTTTGGAATCATGCTTTTAGATGTACTTATACTAACTTCTTTTTTTTTATACTCCACTCTCAGTATTCATGCTTAGTGATATCTTAAGCTGTATTTGTGAAGAATTTCCTTGTGAAGAATTTCATAATCAATCCACCAGCCTTTCACAGATTTTTTTTGACCAGAAATACAGAATTTTCCAAATGAGAAGTACAGTGCAAGTGAAATACACCACAGAATTTTTTAGGCTGGAAAAGGCTTTTAAGATCAAGCCCAAACTTCCAAGTCCACCAGTAAATCATGTCCTTGAGTCCCTCATCTTTTAAAAACCTCCAGGGATGGTGACTCACACAGGCAGCCTCTTTGAGTGCCTAACAGTCCTTTCCATGAAGAAATTTTCCCTAATACCCAATCTAAACCTCCCTTGGTGCAATATGATATTCAGAATTTAATCTCATTTGGCATTTAGAGAAAACACAGGCTGAATTCTCAAACTTGCAAGGATCCCTTGGGTTTTTCACTGAACATGGAGAGTCAGGACCTTGGTTTTGTATTTCATCCAATTAAATTCCCTTTGGTCCCTGACTGCCATACTAAGATACTCCACTAATTTGCATCCAGAAAAACCAAAGATAATTCCCAAACTGCTTATCTCTGGTACCTATTTAGAAGTATGCTGTCAAGGAAAGGAATTAAGCTTGTTTGGGTAATATAGCCCTAGCTTTGCATGGTGTTGCTTGCATGCCATCATAAGTAAGAATATGTAAGGCCTTGGGTGAAATTGGAGCCAGATAAAGCTCAGTGTTCTTGCTTTCAGATTATCTGTAAAGTTTAATTCAGTTCTAGGCCTGGTGGTTGTATTGGAGACTAATGCTGTTTGATTTTGATGGCAGGGATGCCATTCCTTTCAGATGGAATATGGCAACTGGATAAAGCAGAAGGATTTCCTGAAAGGTTATTTGGAAATGATATCAAGGGAGAAAAGTTTAGGTCTACATGTTCTTGCAGGGGAGAAAGTGGAATGCTGAGGGAAAACGGCACTGAAGCTTTAACATGAGTGCAGAAAGAACCACTCATAAACCAAAGAAATTTTGTGGTGTCTAGGAAATATTTTATGAAACCTTTCACCCTTAGTCTGCTGGATGACTGACAAGAAAAGGGAGCCCACTGGAGAGCTCAGTATTTTTGTTTTGGAATTAGATGTTTTTCCCTGATGTCTTCTCTGGCAAGGTGGTGCTTCTCTCGCTGTGTTGCCCTGCTGGCTGTCACTGAGTTCAAGGCAAGGAGAGTCTCAGCACCATGCTGGGAGGAACCCAAAAATCCAACCCCTGACATCTCCAAGTGCCAGCTGCCTATGAAATGTCACTGACTGCTGTGGCAGCAAGCACTGTGTCCTTTTGGGAACAATTTTCACCTTGTTCAGCTGAAAGCAGTCCATGGCACCTCGACTTTGGCACGTAGAAGAAGGTCCAGGGGAGCACAGGACTGTCTTCCCCCAGTGTTTCACTCCTACACCTTGAGGAGTGCCCTGCACAAAAGTCTTTGGAGCTACAGTCCAGCCCAGAGATGCAGCCAATAAGGGGCAGTAATTTTAATTAAGCTGTAGAGCCCCAGTTTGACTGCAGCTTTTAAGTGAGCTTCCTTCATTCTGAATTGTTCCCAAGACCCCTTTTCCTTTCACATCCTTAAAAAGTGATCACATTATTCTTGGGCTGTTGCATATGGGCTCGAATGGAATTTAAACTGCCTGCCTGACAATGATGAATGAATCAACTCCAAATCCCTTGATGTGGATCAGCTATATGGCATAACAATAATATTGTTGTTTAACATTTATATTGAAGTAATACCGTGAGGAATCTCATCCATCCAGGGACCGATTTTGCTGAAACTGAATAAAACACACAGTGAAATAACAAGCCTTGTTCCAGAGAAGAGGCTGTCTAAAAGACACACTGTGCTGGTGGAAGGAGACAAACAAAAAAGACAAGGAGAAGAATGATATAATGATATTGCATCTTTACAGAGCTTCACAAAACCTGGGTGCTGCTGAATTTTCTTGCATGGTTGATCTGCCATGTTGTTTCTAGATTTTGCTCATCCCTTTCCACCTTCATCTTCTTTGCCTGTGCTGTCAAATAAACTCTTAAACCTCAGGTTTTTCCTGGCAAAGTTTGGAACATACTGGAAAAAGGGAGCTGTCCAGGAAATTCCCTGTGACACTTTGTTATTACCTTTGGACCAAATTATTTTAATTGGCTTTCTGTACCTTGGCATCCATAGTCAACCTTACTTGGGTGAATTCTTCTCTACATGATGTTTGTGAAATTGTCAGATTCTTTACTTAGATCCAACTGTGTTGAATCTGTTATGTTCCCTCCCATTTCTCACTTCATAATGTTTTCAAATTTGCAATTAGGCTTCTCTGGAAACATACATAATTATAAATTCATTTATTTTTAAACAGATCTATTCTTGCTGCTCTTCATTTTTCCCCGTGTCCAGCAGGGGACAGATTTTAAATCACTCACCTATTTGATCTGATTATTTCTTTGGAGCCTAGTGCCACAAATTTTTAATAAAAGCAAACTTAGACCTCTTTTTTCAAAAGGAATAGAATATTCCCTTGTCTGTTTTTTGAAAGTCACACCCTGGTTGTACAGTGTTACAGATATGTTACAAAACAAAACAAAACAAAACAAAAAAAAAAAAAAAAAGAAAAGAGAAAAAGGAACAGATCTTAATAATATTTTAAATAATACTTTTTATCCCATAGGTAAGTTCTGTGCATATATGCCCATGTATATGAAGCTGCTAACATAGATGTAAAAGAAAATTTGGGCTCCTAGGCCTCATTCCCAGAATCCCACACACCCAGGTCCTGTTATAAATCTTAACAGTACTAGCTAGACATCATTTAGTCAAAGGATATAAATACATAATTACTTTTTGGAAAGTATCCTTCTAGCCTGGATGACTTGTACCACATTACCTAACACAATTCCTGTTGCTTTTTGAGCTTTTACTAAGCTGGAAGCATTGGGTGATTATTGCCTAATAAAAAAATATCCATGTGCTAAATTTAAATGCCAAGGAAAAGTGAGGCCTATAATATACTATAAATTACTACTTGTGATAAGACCATGGATAATTCCAAATGATAAATGGTTTAATTTTATTTTCACGGGAAGAGGTTGAAACAAGGCTGTACCTTGCTCTGAAATGACTCAGTAATTGGAGTGAGTACAGGATTACTGCACTTGTCCTGACTTAACATTTCTTCAGGATCAGATAGAATTAATTTAAATCTGTGTGGTGTCTGTCAGAGGCCTCACTCTTGGACTGCAGTGCCCTCTGTTCAGCTGCAGAATAGGTACAGCCTTGGCTATTTTAGCATCTACCTGGCAGTGAGGATGTTGCAATCCACATTTCACTCTGCTTTGGGTCTCTGTGATTTTACAGAGTCAGAAATATTTCTGGATTAATTAGGAAAGAGTGCTGTGTCTCTGCCAAGTGACTGTAGGATTGATGCACAGCCAAACTGGATTCCTGGGCAGCTCAAACACAATTTGTATGTGAATAGAAGGCTCTTATAGGACTGGGTTGCATTGAGGAGAAAAGCAAAACTCCATGGAAAAAACTGAGCAGAAGAACACTGAAAAAAAATAAATATATATTTCACTAAATTGCTAAAACTGGTGGCTGTGATTACTTGAGCAATATGTCAAAATGTATTTTGTAAAATGACAATATGCCATTCTTGTGAAGACTGCAGTGTTGAAGAAAAATGAAATCATGGGAGAGGGGGATAAACTCCAAGAACAATTTTGTCTAATCTAAACTATATCCCCCATGCCCAAGTTTGTCAACAGAATCTTCTCAGAGATGCCTTTTGGCCACCACAAGCCTTAGTCAGGAAAACGTGCAGTGGTGTTTGACAGAATGTGCAGAAAGGGGAAATTCTGCTCGAGTTTATTGAATGATTGATGATAATTTAAATCCACTTCAGAAAAGCTGTTATGTTCTTGAATCATTTCTTGGCTAATGTGCTAATAAAAATGCATTGTGTAATGCTACTGCTGGATTTCAAACAATTTAACAGCAAAAAGTTGCTTACTGAGGAATATTAGAGGTTCCTCCAGAAGACAGATATATGATAGTAATTATGATGGCAATGAACTGGGCCTGGTTTACATTTGCAAAACAGAGGGAAACTTTGCAAAAATCTTGACTGATTTCAGGAATGAGTTGTGCATTCAGGAGGCAATTACCTCTGCTCAGCTTTGCTTCAGGCCCTGGGTAGGTCATGGAGCAAATCCTCCATTTCCATACATGAGAAGAAGGTCAGGGGGAAGAGCCAGTGCAGATTTATCCAGTGCAAAAAGGGTTTCCCTGGGTGCCTTCCCTGAGTGCTTGTTGTCTCCCTTGGCATTAGCAGGGCCTTTGGCACAATCCCTGGTGATGTTGTGGTGATGCCTTAAGTTTTAGCTTTCATGTTTTTCAGATTCTGTGCTGCCCAGGGGTGCAGTTCTGAGCTCACATTCAGTGTCACTCAGCTCTGCACAGAGCAGGGAGACAAAACAAATCCTTTTCCAGATGGAGACCAAGGACAACTTTCAGGCCCGAAAGTGCAAACAAGGGTGGGCTGAAGGGGGGAACAAGAAGGATGGGACCTCACAACCTGGAGCTGGAATTGGACAATTAAACCCCAATATGCAAATGGACCAAAATGTATAGAAGTCTAAGACCTCATGACCGGGTCACTAAATGGCCACCTCATGACCGGTCAGCCATTTTGTGACCATTTGGGGTCCGTTTTGTGACCATTTTGGGTCCATTTTGTGACCATTTTGTGACCATTTTGGGTCCATTTTGGGTCCATTTTGTGACCATTTTGGGTCCACCTTGGGTGTAGCCCTGGTCAGGCCCTGTCCTGCCCAAGGTGGATCCTTGGAGGCCTTTCAATAAATACCTGCTTTATTCTCTAGCTCTGCCCAGTCTCTGTTTCAGGTCAGCCTTCCCAAGGCATCAGAGGTTGCAGCTCAGTTGGTGAGACATGGACAGCACAAAGTGATGGGGTGGATAGAAACTGCCAGGACAGCTGAGCTCTTTTCAGAGGGGCACAGTGACAGGATGAGAGACAACGGGCAGAGGATGGAATGTGGAAAATTCCAGCTTCATATTAAGGATTGAATGTGTTTTTCCACCGTGAAGAGGGACAAACACTGGAAAAAAACTTACTCAGAGAAGTTGTTGTCTTCACGTCACAGTTACATGCTCCAAGGTTTGTCCTAAAGCACCTCTTGTGCTTGTAGGATATTTCAGCTTTATCTCTCTGAAGTTTCTACCAGAAACAGAGATTTCTGTTGTCATTAGCAGCACTATGAGAATGATAGGGCTCTGAACAGAAGATGCAGCAGAATAGGCACGCAGGGAATGAGGCTGAACAATTTAATAAAATGATTTTCAAATTATTTGCCTGAAACGTTTTGTGGCTCTGGTAAGACAAGCCCTCAAAGACACAAACTCCTTGGGAAGCAGAATTCATCTGGAAAATAATTTTCAAATGTCTCTGTTGCAGAGAAACCCCCCTGCCACAGTGGTTATCCTTCTATTTGGAATCAGCTATTTTATTGCAAAATTGTGGCTTTGCCAATGCTCCTTTTGGGGTCAACGTGGTGAGAACTTCACTCTGGCCTTTGGAACCCTTTGAAATACTTTTAGAGACAAATACATGTTCAAAAGGACAACCCTAAAAGACCAGAGTCATGCTTTGGTGAACTCTCTAGTTAGGGTGTATTCCTGAATAGGAAGAACTGTAAACAACCTGTAAACTCAAACAATATCAAAATTTACTTGAGTTTGATAGATGTGTTTTTCAGGACACTGCTGTGCCTAAGAGAACTTGTTTTGTTTTTTTTTTTTCCCTCTAACAATGAATTTGGGCAACATGAATCTCTCACCTCTGTCTTTCATCTGCCTAATTTTACATGCACAAAATAAATAAAAGCAATCAGAGAACCACAGGAACTGCAAGATAAAGTGGATGCTTATGTGTTTGGTTTGCCATCTGCTTTATTTTGGACCAAATACCTGTGTATTCAGTCCAAAACCACAGTGTGCATTTCTTTTATTATCCATGCATGCTGCTTGCCTCACATTTAATCATATTTTTGTTATTTTATTACAACTCTACAGATATGAATTAGGTAATTAAAACTCCTTCAGAACAATTTTAACACCTGTTCTGTGCCTTAAACATTGTTTACAGAACTCAGAAAGCTGTGAAACTTTATTTTGCTGAACAGATCCTTATTACTTTAAAGTGCTACACTATCCTTGTACTCCTATTTTGTGAGGAAGGTGTTGAAATCAAAGAGAAAAGCTGGCTGCTACTGGATCTAATGATTACAAAATTAGGTGGCAGTTGTTGCAGCAAGAGAGGGAAAGAAAAAAATATTTTTTTTTTTTTTTTTTAATTTTGTATTTAAGGAAAATCAAGTTTCCACGTTGCAAGGAAGAGTTGCTAGTGGCTAAAAAACTGATAATTCCAATTGGCTTTGCTCCATCAGCCACAAGGAAAACACCTGGCAGGCTGCTGCATCCCAGCCAAGTCTTGTTAACCTTTTGGCCTTCACAGTAACTATCAGCAGGCACCGAGTCAGTGCTACTAATAAACTGGCATTAAAACCTCCACCTGCTAATAACATCTTATTGCTTTTCGGGATTAAATAAAAGGAAATGAGCTGTTTAATTACAGTCAGAGAAATTTTGCAATGCTGTGCTGCCTTGGATGGTGACAGTAACACTGAAATGTGTTTAAGGACATGGATATGTGAGCTGGTGGTTTCAGAGAAAAGCCAGAATGGCTGCAGCTATTCTGTTAATTTTTTTCCTTGTAGGAAGCATAAAACATCTTATTTTTATGTGAAGGTAAGATAAACTGGGGACAGTCTTTTCAAAAACATGTGTAGGCGGTTGTAAGCAAGGTTATATTCACTGAATTTTGGTTTTTTTCTCACCATTAATGTTTTCCTTAATTATTCCACTTTATGGAGAATCCTTTGCTGGTTTTTAATTTGTTTTAATTTGTTTGCTCCCCTTTGTTTGACGCAGGGGAGAGATATTACACTGTAGCCAATATTTTTATTCTCTTAAGAGGGAGTTCTTCCATTCTGATTTTTCTGGAACATGTAGAGCAAAAAAAAAACAAAAACAAAAAAAACCCCCCAAAAAATCTCAAAAAAGCCCAAAAACAAACAAAACCACAAAAAAAACACAAACCCCAAAACAAAACTGGAGGAGCAAAAATCTTGCCTGGAAGTCACATGTGTGAGCTGTAGTCTGATTTAATATGTCAGTCTATCTTTCTTTGCTTCATTTTCCACTTCTTACTCTGACACTTTGAGTATTTTAGGCCAAAGTCAGGTGGATTTGAAGCACCAGCAATGCACCATAGCCCCTGTTTGGGAGGTCTGATTTGGATTTTGGCATGTTTTGGAACAAGGAATGTAAATACCCCTTCCTAAATGGAAAAAGCAATGCCCTGCTGGCAGCTGGTCCAGTTCCAGTGGGACCAGGTTCACAATGTGTTTTCAGCAGAAAGTGATTTTTGTAGCAATGTTGCAAGCTGTCTGAATTCCAACAGTTTTAATAGCTTGAAGTATGGATATCTATCAAAATTAGGCTCATCCTTTTAACAAGAAGGGGTACTGCAGCAGTACTTTGCTTTTAAATAACAATTCCCACAGTGTGTTCCAACCTCTCCATTCTTCCTGATGGAGAAATAAGGACTTGGAGGGAGGGACTGTAAAGTCAGGAGAAACTCAATTAATTTCAGATCTCTTTCAGGAGCTCTCATTTATTTCTCCTGTGAGCCTGGGCTGGCTTGTTGCATTATGCAGTCTTGCTGTGGTGAACTGTTGAGAGGCAGTGCCTTCAAAGGCAATAAATCTTTAAAAGGACAAAGGGAAGCATTAATGTTCTACATGCTGTTCGAGTGTTTATAGTTTGTGCTTTTTTTCATTCTGCTTTTCAGAGGAACTGTTGTTGGGGATGCTTATCCTGCTTTAAAAAAAAAAAAAAAGGCATTTCTTAGCACCTATTTTGATCAAAGCATAGGCAGAGTGTGTTTCTGATCACTTTAAAAGTGACTCGTGAACTGTGTGGACAGAGGAATAAAAGGCCACAATAAATTTTATTGTATTTTATATTAAATTATTGTGTGGCAACAGTTTCTAGCGAGACAGATTCAAAGCAAAATGGTTGCAAGGTGCACATCTGCCTTTCTAAAGGTCATAAGGTTATGATAGCAGAGATAGAGAGAGTTTTGACAATCTCAGATTTGCAGGGGTAGCTGAGTACCTGTAGTTTAATGAAGATTTTAATTGTTTTAGTCAATGAAATAAGACATGCTGCTCTGAAAAGTGTTCTGTGTGGTCTCTTAGAATGATGATTTTAGTCCAAACAGTTACAGAGCCTCAAGTCTGCACGTTCTGACTGAATATTTTAGGCCTTTGCACGTTTGAGAAAATCAGCTATGCCACTCTTAATTTGCACAGCCACACCCTCTCACATATTAATGTTTCTTTTGTGGGGAAATTCCTAGGGAATTTTTCACAGCCAGGATTTCTGATTCTGTATCTGTAGCACACAGATACAGCCTCACACAGACTGACTTCAGGTTTAGGATCTGTTGAGCTCGACTCCCTCCTTACCTTCCCCTCTGAGTCTTGTGTTCCTTCATCCCAGTTGGGATACAACTCCTTTTCAGGGGATTCAGCTTGTTTATTCTCTTTGTATGTTTTTGCCTTGCTGTTTCTAAAAGTAGGGCAAGACTTTGGAGAAAATACTGACGTACAAATCCAAGTGGAGATTAAAGGGAATGAACTGTCTGCCTGTCACAAAAATCCTGGAGGTGTAGCTTTGGAGCATGAAGAAAACAAAGGAATGATATTTCATGTGTTGTTTGCCTCTCCCATGTATTATAGACTTCATTTTAGTGTTCTTTATGGCACAGCTCCTGCACTGAGGGGTTTCTGCTTTTCTTTTTCTCTAGGAAAGAGAGTAATAACTGAGGGTGTGTGGGATCTAGGGTCTGAGCATGTTTTTTGGTAGAAATTAAAATTTGGGTACCCCAGACAGCTTCTTTTTGAGAAGCTGAGTGGGAGCCATTCCTTAAAAACTGTTTTATTCTAACCTGTATTTTTTCCCCTCTCAGTAATTAGAAACAAAACCTGTTGATGAAAGCAACCAACTCCCTCCAAGATTCATACATTTAACAGCAGTTTTGTCACTGAAGAGGTGTGTTGATGCTGTCTTCAGGGTTTTGTTCCTCTCTTTGTGTGATGGGAGATGCCAGTGACCTATTGAGATGTGGATTTGGTCTCCTCAGAAAGTGCTCTTGCTTCAAAACCTGCTGGGGAGACCAGCCTTATTTTCAGTGGTGAGGGGGATACACTGAAAAGGAAACTTGAATGAAGGAATATTTCTGGGTTTTGTCACGTAACCCAGCAATAATTGCTATGCCACAGCATGCTGTAGCTACCACTTACCCTGCATATTAAAATATACATGTTTTGAATCTGAAAAGCTCACTGTCAGGGCAGTCAGTCCTCTGTTCTGGCTGGTGCTGCTGGTGGTCATCTTACTTTCTGGTAGATTTTTCAGTATCAGCAGCATTTTGCCAATCTGATCCCATGCTCTGGTGATTTATACCTTGCATTCAGGTATGCACTGAAAAACTGCAGGTCTCAACCAGGCCTCTCAGTGCATAGTTAGCACAGTGGGCCCTGCAGAACAGGGGCTGTGGTATCAAATTTAAGTTTGTAGTGCCCGGGACGGTCTTCACTGGGGGTGTCTGAAAGATAAATGCAGCTCCACTTTCTGTTTGTTATTTTATTTCCAGCTGTGGCAAAGGGATAGACATCAAGGCAGGAAGGCTCCCAAGAAGCTGAAGTGAACATGCACAGGCATGCTGCTGCATTAATATGTATTATAGGCACATGGTTTCCCTTGCAAACGGGAACATCTCTGCAAAGAGTGATAAGCCCTGGCTTCCTTTTCTGTGACACTGCCTATAATTGCCAGGGAAAAAAAAAAAGGGGGTTTAAATTTAAAGTTCCTAGAGCACTGCTCAGTATCCACAGAGTGGATTTTCAGCACTATTTTTAGCCTGTTGCTTGCTGGGTTAGAATGCAAATGGCTGTGTGCACTCTGGAGCTGCAGAAGTCCACCCAGACAGAAAGCAGGAGGGAAGTTGTGCCATTCCTGAAGAGTTTTACAGTTTTCTCCTTTTCATTCCTGCCCTTTATTCAACCTGTTTGGTGCTACAGATCTTTCAAGCACATGGGCTTTTGGCTGCTGCTGCTAGTCTAATATTAGTAGAGTTAGACAATCTTCTTGCAAACACCAGTCCATCCAAAGTAAAATGAATGGGACCAGTGCTACTGTTTGCCAGCAGAGAGATTATTCCTCCAGCAAAGATCAGTCTTGGGCAGTGGGGCAAAAAAGACACATTTTCTCATAATGGAATGATCAATTAATGCCTGGGAAGCAGCTCTGAAATGAAGTCTTTTCCTAAATTCTTTTTCCAGGCCTGCTTAATTTTTTAAAAATAATCTTGACAGAGGATATATAGAATTGGCAAAATGAAAAGAGCCCTGTCACTTGCCACTCTAAACAGTAAGGTTGGAGCAACTATCTGTATTAGACTTGTCTGAAGAGATATAGAGGAGATACATATAAAATATACTAGTGGTACCCTTTTATTCCCATTGATCTCGCTCAGAGCCTTGGTAGCAACCCAAAAACCTCATTTCTCACATATTTCCTCTCAAATTAGGTTTAATTTTTGGCTTGATTACAGCCTCCTTTTTGCAAAAAAACTCTTCAAAACCCTTCTAGACTAAAATAACCCTGGGGTGAGCAACTGTGAGTCAGTAAAATTTAGAGGTGGCAGTAGGGGGCCATATAAAGGCTCTGAGATCCTTAAAACAGAGGGGAGCCATCAGATAACAAAAAAGTGCCAATCATACCTGCTGGGTGCTGGATTGCAGCTAAACATGCAGCTCCTTGATTTGAATTTCCTGCCATTGACCAGCTGCTACAATTCAGCATTTTGGGAGTGTTTTCTGCTGCAGACAGAATGGGAAAGATTCTTTCCAGGAAACCCTGGTTTACCTCAGGGCAGGCAGAGGGCAATGTGTGGATAACAGCTGCAAATTATTCAGGGCATTTCAGTTTATTGAGGATTGTAACTAAAGCCCATCAGCACACTTCCAGTTTGGCACTGATAGCACTTGTCCTCGTTTTTGGAATAAATTTAATTTTCTTTGCAAACTGAATTTTTAGCATCATCTAGCAGGAGGCAACGCTTCTTTCAGTGTTTCAGTTGTAAGACCAAACAAGACACAAGCTTCCACTCCTGTGAATTTATCTACAGAGTGGGTGATAATTCAGTCTGGGGAAGGAAAATCATTGGTGCTCTAAAATGTACAGTACTGGTTAATTTTAGGACACAGCATCACAGACTTCATTAGCACAATTCACAGTGTTTGCAACTTGTGCAGGTCGTTCTCATATTTGTCAGGAGTCTAACACAAAATAATTTTGCTTTGTGCTTTAGGATTCTGTGAACTCATTCTTTAGATAACTCTGCTCCACCACCTTGACTCTGTCTTGGCCCCTGCACACTCCTAGGTTACAAAACTTCTTTTGCAGAACTTTCAAAGTCTCCTGATTGCTCTGAGAAGCAAACCCACCTTTTGGAGCCTCTGGATTCTATGAAACAGAAAAGAAATCTGTGACAAGTCATAATAGTCAAGGTCAATTTTAAAGCAGTGTGTGTTTGTTGCCTCTTAGGGGAGTATCTCACTGCTTTGCATGCTGCTTACTTGTTTCTGGAGCTGGAGAAATGCTGCTTAAAAGGATTAATTTGGCAGGCACTCCTGAGACTTTAGAAGGTAAACAACTGTTTCTTTTTTGTCAATATGGCAATTAAGGTCTGGGAAATTAAAGAAAAGAAAGTAAATGCAGTTTTGGCTCCTTCTGTAGACTGATGGCTTAGTGATCCTTTGAATATTTAATGAGGTGCTTTGATGGCTCTGGAGCAGCAAAATCCAGATCAAATGTGAAAAATGGAAGAACAGTGAAGTGCAGATGCTCAGAATTAGATATGTGGGGGTTCTTATGCTGGATATTGATGTCCAGACAGTTTTGATAAATGACACCTGCCATGGAAGGGATGTGCTGAAGGTGCCTGGAGATTTTACCAAAACCTCTGTCTAGTTCTGAGTCCTGGGCTAAAGCAAGGAATCTTCCCCGTGAAGGCAGAAAAATTGTTAAAAAATATTACCATGAATACAACTGTGAATTTCAGAGTCACTGAAGGAGTCAGAAGTGATGCCAAAGGTGATCTTTTGGCAGCCTTTAAAGCTGCTGGGACAGTTTCGTTCTTAGATGCTTTGTTTTCCTCAGCTGACACAAAATAGGCTTTAATATCCTCTGTGGTATTTTCTCCTTGTCTCCCATTTTGGGCAGAACACTTATTACCTATCCTTAAGGGGGTGGCTCTCATGTCTCTTCAAATATATCTTCAGGGAATTAATTAAATTGTCTTCCTTAAGGTGGGTGGGCATTTGGAGGAGGTTTAATTTGAAATCAGAAATTAAAAAGGTCTGAAGTTAATTCAGAATGCTTTTTATATGACATTATAGCTGGAGAAGCTGTCAGAGTGTTACCTGTATGTAGTGGGAGGACAGCTCTTATTTTAATCATCATCTTCCCCATTTTTTTTCCCCTGCCCCAGTGCTGTTCCTTCTGTTTTCAATCCCAAATCTGTTGCCTTTTTTTGGAGTGGGAAAGAGATTTGCTTCTGCTTTGAAGACGCAGAACAGCAGAAATCCAGGTTTTGAACAAGACCCTAATATATTCCTCAGGAAGCTCTCTGTGCCTTTATTTTGGAACACCAATGCTTTTAAAGTGGCAGTGCTGGCTCCAGGCCCTCTAGATCTTCTTCTTGAGAAATTCAGGGAGAAATAAATGTGATTGCTTTTCTGGCTAAGTGAAGAACTTTATCCGTTCAGAATTGCCTCCTTTGACCTGTCCTGCTTTATCAAATTGAAGAGCAGTGTAAAGACACCCACCCTTCACTTCCTGAGCAGCTGGGCTGTTTTCCAGGGGTGGAAAATGAGCCCTCTCCCTCTGGGGGTGCTGTCTACTGTCCCAAAATGATCCCTGTGGGGGAATATGGGACGTGGACATGTCCCTGGGATGTACCCAAGGCTGCTGAGGGAGCTGCCCAATGCCACTGCAGAGCTGCTGTAGATTATCTTAAGAAGGCTGTGGTGATTGGGAATTTTATCCAGGAAAACTTCACACCTTGCTGTCAGGAAGGGAAAGAAAGAAGATCTGGGTGTTGGAGCCCTGGGCACTGAGAATTTCAGGCTTTCTGTGCTGACAGGCACTGACCCCCCCCCCCAAGAAAACACTGCATTGACCTGAGGCAATGGAAAAGGCTTCCAAAATTGAGTGACAGCACTGGGATTGTGGGTGTGGAGTTTGAATAGAAGTGTGTGATATCACAGGGTGGAAAACCTATAGTTTAAGGCTTTAGTATATAGCAATATACAAAAAGCAAGATGGAGGATTTAGGGCATAGGCTAAGTTCTTTTCCACCTTCTTCTCCATGGGTCCAGGTAGTATTTTGTAATTGGACAGAAAAATCCTCATTGCAGGCCACAGTAAAAGTAAAAATAATTTAAAATAAAAATAATTTAGGTGTCATTTCATAATTGGACAGCTTATCCTTAAAAGGTCTTGCAGAGAGATAGAGACAGAGCCATTTTTAGTTTGTTAGCTAGAAGTGCTGTAGAACTCTGGGTTTGTGAGACTGTAATATAGATAAGAATTGATAAACATCTGAGTCTGAGCATGGAGTACTGTCTTCCGCATTTAATCCTGACTCTGGTTGAAAAGAAGATAAAAAGCAACATCTGGGGAGTTGCAGACTGTTCATACCCTTCCCAGGCACTGGGAATTCTATGGAGCAAGCTTGGAAGCCACCTCCAGGCACATGGAGAATGAGAAGGCAACTAGGAACAGCCTGTGCAGGTTTTTCCTGGTTAAACATTTCCCCAAGAGCCTCTTGCAATGAAATGAGGGGGTCTCCAACAATTTGGTGAGATATGGGCTGGGAAAGCAGACAATGAAGTGGATGAAACGTGACTGTGTGATCCAAAGGGTGGGGATCAGTCACCTGAGGCTGAAATAGCTGCTGGGTATGAGTTGTCTCCCTAAGAGGTCAATACTGATGCCAACAATATAAATATCTTTATTTGCAAACTGGATGATGAGATAAAGTTCACTCAGCAAATACCTGTACAATAGTAAGGTGTTCTGTGTCATTTCACTCTCTAAAACACAATGAGGCACTATTTAAACTGGTCTTTATTTTATAAGGTTTGTTGTTGGGTTTTGTTTTGTTTTGTTTTTTAACCCCAAATAATACTTAAATACTTTCTTTTGAGATTTTGAGTAAATCTCAAAGTAAGAATGAAATGGCCACCCACCATCTTCCTTATGCTGACCCACAGGTTTGAAGGGTGTGGGTTTTTTTCAGATTTATTTTATTTTAAAGTAAAAGATTTGAAGCCAAGCATACAGCCATAATCTCACTGCTGGCTACATAAAAATGTCAACGTCCTGGATGAATGCTCTTGAGATTTTAGTGGCTGGAAGGTGACTTCATAAATCCCTGCTTTATTAAGATGTCTCTTGAATGTCCCCACAGTTATGTGAAAAGTAAAAGATGAGCACTTACTACAGAGGTTACAACCAGGTGTGAAGTTTCTTTCTCTGACCAAAAGGCACTTGTGAAAATTGTCTGTAGTGCTTTGAAAGGAAGTATGAAAGAATTCACAGTTATTATAAAGCTTGTGTACATGAAATTGTTTATTTTTTTTTTCCCTCAGCTGAAGTTTCCTGGTTGACTTATTCCCAGTTCTTTCAATTTCCTTGCTCTTCCCAGCGCATCCAGTCAC
Organism: Trochalopteron elliotii; assembly: GCA_024734555.1. NCBI lineage: Eukaryota > Metazoa > Chordata > Aves > Passeriformes > Leiothrichidae > Trochalopteron > Trochalopteron elliotii. The sequence continues at coordinate 585,808 of JANPWX010000664.1, forward strand.
GCTGTGCAATTAGCACTGGTGACCTGTGCAAAAAATACAAAATTCCTCAGCTCCCCAAGTGACCCCTGCACTGCAGCTGAGTAAGAGCAACCCTGGCAGTGCTCTGAAATAAAAATGCAGAGGAGAAAAAGACGATGACAGTGCAGAAAGGAAAAAAAAAAAAGACAAATCCACCTCTGCCAAAGCATTCGAGTGTTTCCCCCCACCCTCCCAGTGTTCATGTGCTTTGCCTTAACTATGTTTTGCACTGATGTTTTCTGCATTACCTGTTGGGGAAGTACAGCACAGAGAGCCTTTCCCAGGGTGTGTGAAGCTGCAGAAACTCATCAGGGGCAGCAGCCCCTCAAGGCAGTGCTGGGAATCAAACTGTGAAATTGCAGCTCCTGAGGGGCCCCAGGCACAGCCACGAGCTGCTGGAGCTTAACAGGGACACAGCACAACAAATGATGCTAAATCCCAGCAGCTGCCCTGTATTTATGCTGTAATTTATGCTCCAGGGGATGGAATCACAGAATAAAATTCCTTTAGGAAGTTTTTTGGCCAAGTTGAGAGAGTGAAGACCTTCATTCCTATGAGTAGAGGTGTAGAAAGGATTGTTTTCCTGGTTTTTAATTCCTTGTGGTTTCCCTGCCCCTCCTTTCCTTCCCCTAAGTCTTGAGTTTTTCAGACCAACAAAGGAAGTAGTTTAAGCACATAGCAGTGAAGGAAATTGTTACTTGGCTACAATGTGTACAGGAATAGATTCTGCAAATAAATATATGGAACTGAGGGGATTCCATTCCTGTGGGTTGTGGGGGAACCCAGACAGGGCCATATAAAATATTGCAGGTATGTGAAGCTGAACCATGAGCAGAACATGTAGTGCACACATTTCAAATGAATTTATATCCTGATTTTCAGAAATATGGGGAAAAAAAATATATAGTTCAGAAAATGCTGACTTCCAGCTTGTCCCACAGTGATTTTGTCTTAATTATGGGTGGATCTGCTGGTTTCACTGGTGCTGTTGAGGAAAGCACAAAGTTACTGGAGAGTTTGCATATTTTTGTCCCTCTCCTAGCAATAAAATTACTCTAATTGCAAAAATATTCCATCTCAGGAGAGTTAAAGCAGCATCCCAGGAAAGCTGATGAAGAATGGACGTAAAATGTAACAATATTTATGGAATATCCATGTTTGAGTGACTGGTTTTGAGTAGCCAGGTATTTTTTTTCATTAATTTGGGTAGGTGGCCCCATTTGTATCTTTCATATAGGCAAGTGTCAAAAAATTTTTCCTTTTGTGAATAATTTCACTACTCTAGGAAATCTCAAATAAATTCTATGTAGTTATTTTCTTAGGACATTTGATGCTGCATTTGGAATTGTGGGCCTGAAACATGAAAAAACAGGGAGATATTGACTGAATAATTCCTTCCAGGTTGCCACAGGAATTGCAAACCATTAGTCCAAAGACATTTGCAAATGTTGGTAGGAGGGAGTCGTGGTTAGGGAATCAATCTAATTTCTCTGTGTGTGCCATTGTGAATGTATTTGATAAAGTATTAATTGAATAATTGTTCTTCACATGAATCAAAATAGTGGAAAGGGAACTAAAGCTTCCTGAGAAATTGCACCTTCAAATATGATGATATTTTAAAGAATTCTCATTGCAAACTTTGTCATAAAACTGTTTTCAGGGGAGGGAGAGGAAGCAAAGTTGCTGAGGCTATAAAAAGGAGCTGCCTGTCTCTGGAGGCCTGTTGGATGACAAAAGCATTACAGGATTCAAGCAATGCAATTAACACAGTTATAAAAATCAAAATAAAGAACAGACTTTTAATTGTAAATGCAATTAACTACTGGAGCTAACCAATTCTAGGGATGAGGCAGAGCTGCTGTCATCTGCTGCCTTTACACTTACCCATTTTGTGCAGAGAGCAAGATTAAAGATTGTGATGACCTCTTCTGCTCTTGCAATCCATAAATCCTGGCTTAATAACATTGGGACACACTGTGAAGGTGACAGGAAACTCCTGGCAGGCTGTGGTCAAAGCAGGATTTGAAATGGTGAAACTTTAATAGAGGAAAATCCTTTAAGTGGAAGGCCCATTAGAGGGTTTGTGGCAAAAAAGTAGAACTGCAAAGTGTTTTAATTTAGTTTAAATGCTGCTGCCTCCGTGTATTTGAATTTATCTTGCAGATAGTTTTCACATGGAAATTGCAGTTATGAGTTTCAGTACCACAGGATGCAATTGAATGTACTCTATGTCTCACTGGTAATTGGTGAGTGGTATTTAGAATGTGCTGCTAGTGAATTATTTATGGGCTTTGGTGCCAAAACTGAGTTTGTAGGAATAGCATGATGCTGGCTGCTTGGGGAAGATCCAGTTTCGTGAATAAACCTGTGAGATGCAGGTATTTTGCTGCTGTTGGGGTTTTTTTTCCAGCTGGAAATGAAGCAGCTGGAAGAATTAATTAGGATTGAAGCAAATAAGAGGTTCTCTGCAGGAAGTACATAGCAGGCTTTCTTTTGGACACTGGCTGCTTTTGAAGTTGTTGATCAGAAGTGGATTTAAGCCTGTAATTGCTCAGCTTTTGAGGAGTTTCTAGGCCTGAGATTTTCTGCATCTGAGATACTTTACCTCAGTTTTTTAGCACAGTCAGACACTGATTGTCAGGGGTCATCTACTGGAATATGAGTACTGAAAAGTTGGCTTGCTCATGATGCATCATATAATTTTGCTCATTACACCACTGATGGCAGTTAAAAGAAATAGTGAGGTATAATTAAAGCTTTGCTTTGTCATTGCAGTTTGATTTGTGTGAAGCTTCTCTTTCACCCCAAGAAAGGTGGAGAAGTCCTCCAGAGTCCTGATGTGCTTGAAAGGCTCTGCTCAGCAGAAGGAATCATATATTTCAGCAATGTTTTTTTCAGTCTTTGACATCAATTTCTCCTGCCATAAACCCAAATTTGAACGGTAGAATCCCAGCTACTGATGCTGTTGTACACCACAATGACACAAGACTCCAACTCCAGAAGGCTGAAAAATGTCTCCTTTATTTTTGGGATATGTCTCCCTTATATACTTTTTTACACAGACCAATTTGATTGGTGAAACAAAGACAAACCTCTTCAATCACATTGGTCAGACCAGAGGGACATCAAGAAGAAGTCCCTCCTAGGAAAAGAATGTCAACAAAGTACAGTTTACAAAAACACTTCTCTTGCTTACAGAAAATTCCCTGAGAAAGGAATTTCAGAAAGCCAAAACATCTCAGGCACAAACCAGGCCTACAAGCTACCCCTATTTCTGTTCCCTGTATCATCTTCACTGCTAGGGATGCATCCCATAGGTCCTTTCCAGGCTGCTTTTTGGAGCTGCCAAAAATGTTTTCAGCTTTTTTCAGCCCCTTTACCCCTCTGCTGTCCCCCTGGGAGAAAAGCAGGGGTTTTTCACTCTGCTTTTGGGAATATGCAGCACTGTAGTGTAGACAGTGCTTTAACCTTGTGCCATGAGGTTGGGTCTGGTCTGTTTAATGTCCCGCACATGGGACAAGGCTCTTATTTGGAGATGAGGATGTGTAAAGTCACCTGAGCTGTGGTTCCATCCATAAAAAGGGATCAAGGCATTGGAGAGCTTCCTCTGGCAGTGCAGAATGCCTGAAGGTGAACATCCCAGCCCCCAAATAAAATGAAGCGGCCTTCATGCCTAAAGAGATGGAGAAAAACCCACGAGTTGCCTGACAGTCCTAAATGTGATGAAAACCATCTACTGCAGGGGATATTGCTGTAAATCTTTGTCTGCCTGACAGATTTACATCTCCTTGCTTCCATAAAATCCACTGTTAATGGCACAACACCTATTAAGCTGAGGTATTTCCAGCTATACTCCATCATCGTATTTTACTAGAGAGTTTGCATCATTCCCAGCCTTTCAGTGCTTATATTAGGAGGAGATTCAGACTGAAAATACAGGAACTTTCTCTTGCTTCTCAAGGACAAGCTTTTGTTTCTGAGCAACCATTCAGGAACGACAGGCAAAATATTGGAAATAATAAGGCTGAAGAATATGGTGATCCAGAATGGGTGAGATTTAATGGGATGTGTTTGGTTACTTGAAGGAGGCATTAATGAGGTGCCAGCCATGTTCTTATGTTTTCTTAGATGCTTTTCTGCTGTTTTGGGTGGTTTTTTTGCACATCCCAGTAGCAGTTGGAGAATTGAGGAGGTTATCTATGGTGGACATTTACTTCAAACCAGTGACAGCAGTGAAGAGGAACAAGAATCTCTACTTTCAATAATTTCAGCTACAGTTTTTAGGTTGAAGCAACCTGGTAGAAGTGTCCTTCCTTTCTCTTAGTTTTGGGGTCTTTTAGGCCATCCACATTGTCAAGAGAAGCTGTGGCATCAGTTACCTGTGGAATTTATGATTAAACTGGCCCAGCTTTTGTCTGGAATTAGTGAAGGGAGAAGCAGAATTGAAGGGAAAATTTTGCAAGGAATAAAGTCACTGTCCTGGCGGTTGCTTCCCTGGCACTTCCATGAGGAAATAGAAGTGCTCCTGAAGGAATGATGTGCCAGTCTCTCCCTTCAGAAGTTTCCAAGCACCATGTGGTATAGGAGGGGTTTGGAAAATCGTTTTTGTTTCTTTTAGTGCCAGACTTACAAAGCAGCATTTCTTTCTGAGACTGCCAATATGCTCCTGAATTTTCTTGTGGTACTAATTCTGCACCCTGTGTCACACAGCCAGGAAGCTGCATTACACAGAAATGGATAAAAGACTTTCTGGTCTTTGAAGGGATAAAATATGCTATGCTCCCCATCTGCCTCCAGCCAACAAAAACCAACAAAACACGAGTTTTGTGGGTTTTGGGTTTGTTTTTCATTTGTGCAAGCACAGTTCAGTTATCCTCCCTGCAGAATCCAGAAAGAAACCCCATAAGAAGATGAATGGATGTTGGAGAGCAGCAACAACAATTTGGGGCAAAAGGATTTTCATATTTAAAGAGCGTAACAGCTCTTTCCCAGTATGTTTCTCCAATATAAAAAGTAAATGTTATGTTTTCTTTTCGCAAAAACTCAAGCACAGAGGCAACCTCTACAATAAAGTTTCATCTCTTGATTGAAAAGGGAAGCTCAGTGAGCATAAAAAGTGTGTGTTCTGCACCAGGAGAGGCTTAAAGGTCAGCACCAAGATGAATAAAATATCAGCTGAGGTATTCTCACCTTTGCATAACCTGGCTGCAGCATGATTTGAGATAAAAATCACATCTCACGGTGTGATGGAGCAGCAGGGTGGGCTCCTGCTGGAATCTGCAGAAGAATTGACACCAAAGATGTCACATCAGGGGAGAGATTTGCCAGATCTGTGTCTGAATTGCTCACCTGCCAAAACTGCAGCAATCTGCAGTTCTGGGAGCACATTCCACAGTGCCAGCTCATGGAAACGTGGTGTGAAATGAGCTAGCAGGGATCTCCCATACACTGGGGAGATTTCTGCTCTTCCCCTGGGGAATTTAATCATTCTTCAAAATTGTGAGTTTAATTTTGTAGCCACGACCTCAAGAAAGATTGTTTGCTTCAGTCTTCTAATAAAACAAATCTAGATATTGGAGGGGGGTGTGTGTGTGTAAAGGTTTCTTAATTTTAAAATCTGTTATTTATGAATTCCTCAATTCTGTGAGTTATTTCAAAGCCATTCACAGAAGGAGTATAGTGAATCAGGTTTTTTGTTTGGCTGGTTTTGTTGTTGCTGTTTTATCTATTTGTTTTGTGGGTTTTTTGGGGTTTTTTTCTCATTTGTTTTCTTTTTTTTTTTTTTTATGTGTTTTGTTTTGGTTTTGTTTTGAGTTTTTTTTGATTTTTGTTGTTGTTGTTGCTGGTTTTTTTAAGAGAAATGATAAATCCTCTACTCAGATTCCATATCTCCGATGGCAAATTTCCAGAAGTTTGAACATCAAAAAGCCATGGTCATTGCTTACATTACCTCTGTTTCAGCTGGTTTTAGAAGGGCTAGTAGTGCACAGAAAATGTCAATAGATTTACCCATCCTAGTCCATGTGGAATTGCAGCATTTGTGGGCCCTACTTATGTGAAGGATCTGAGATCTGAAGAGCTGGAAGCAGAGGTTTGTACAATTGCACTAATCAGGCAATATTGAAAGAGAAGTCACTGGTTCTCCTACTTTTCAACAGAATTTTCTTTTTTCTGTGCCATTAGAGAGAAACGTGAGATGCCTAGAGGTATTCCTTTATGGGTAATAATATTTAGCTTTTTTGCTGGCAGAAATCCATGTGCTCCACAGCCATGCCATCATTATTTTGTTGTGATGCCATTGCTAATAATTGTGCCGAATTTTACAAGGATGAGAGGGAAACAATGTCTCCAGAATAGCTAAAGGGACAGTGGCAAAGTGGCATTTAGTCATCATCTCCTCAGTTATTCACTAATTCACACCTCCTCTTTGCTCTCCACGCCCCCTTTGACATTTTTGTACAAGCTGCCTATTCTTTATGGTGGTAATAAAGCAAATTATTTGCATAGCAATGCACATTTCTCCTGGTATCTGCTCCCCTTCTGCTTGCACAAGGAGAGCAAAAGACTGATTCTGTTCTGACCTTTCAGTAAATTAACTTAGCTCACCTCTGTATGTTTGCCTTCCCTGCCACAGGTACCTGGTTACCTTTTCAATTACCTTCTTTGCTATTCACATTATTCCCCCTTAAATTGTGTAGTTCTCCAGAATCCTCTGTTGAGCCCATTGCTACTTTGTGAAGAGAGATCCTTCTGAACACAGGTTAGCTCAGAGAAAAAAAATGTGTCCCAGCAGCTGTAGAGCCGGGCTTACCTATTTGAACAGGAAATATTTGAAATATTTTCAGTCTGAGCTGCACCATCCTTAGGGAAATGGGAAAAATGCCTTTGCTAGCAATTAACTGGGAAACAGGTGTCTGTAACTTCACTGCCAGGACTTATCTTCCTTCATGAAAGGAAGGGGGAAAACAAGGAGAGGGAAGATGAAATATGTGTAAAGAAAAAAAGGAAAGAGAGGAAATCCTTTTTTTTTTTCTCCCCAGCATGTAAGGCATGCCATGTTTTATCTCTTTGTGCTGCACTGCTGCCATCAAGAAATTTATATTCCGAAAGAAGAAAACACTGCCTCTGTGAAGTAGAAAAGATTTCTCATTTTTGTTTGTGTTTATAGTCCTGCGTGGAATACTTCAGGTCAGACTCTTTTTCCTGGTGTATTTTTGATTTGTGCAATTTGCCTGATTTCTTTTCAGCACGAGGGAAAAGTTTGTGGCAATTAAAAGGCAAATACTATTTGTCCTCTCAGGAAGAATTGCCAGCACCAGTAGCAGGTAGTTCTAGTGGATTGTGCTGTCAAAGGACTCAGCAAATCTGGGATTTAGTGCTTATGCTGCAACAGATTTCCCTGTGACCTTGAGCAGGTCATTCAGTCTCTCTGTGCTCCACATCCCCACTTGTCAAGCAGGGATAATGGTGTTTGTCTCTCTGCAAGGTTACTGTGAGGATAAATGCAATTAAATAATGCAGGGTGCCTGGGTGCTGCTGAAGTGATACCACCAAAGGAAGGGAACTGAATTAAACTCCAGATTAATTCTTCTCATAGTTATATATGTTTGAATTAATTTAAATTTGCTGAACTCACTAAGATTAATCGTGCGTAGCAGAAAATCAACAAGGTTTGTTTCCCCCAAAACTCAGGTGGAGGCGAAGAGCCTTGTCTGTCCCTCCTCTGTTTAACCATGGATGTGATGCTGTCCTTGTTCCCTTGGGAGCTGGGATGGATTTGCACTGTGCACAGGAGCAAAATGGGCACAATGAGCTGCAGGATTCTTAAACTGTCTCTCCATTTCCTCTTCTTTCCCCCTGCTCCAAAGCCATGGCAGCCAGGAAGCCAAAATTTGCCACAGTTTGGTGGAATTTCCCCATTGCTGTTTGACAGGATGTCAGGCCAGTTTTCTGCTTTTAAGGAAAAGCTTTCTGTGGTGGAATAAGCACCATTTATTCCCACTATGGAATTGTTTATTTGCATAGGGTGGAAAATGACAAGATTTATTTGCAGAGTTGGAATCCCTCAGGTATAGTACAAATATAATTACAAGAACATATAAATATATTTATACCACGTTATCGGAATTTTGGCACCACAAATCTTATTTCCTCGACTGTGAAAATAAATGCTTTAGAAGAGAAATAAGTCATTAATTTCTGCTCATGACTCAAGAGTTAAAACACATGGGACATTGGCCTAAAAGACAATTGGTCCACTGTCCTTTGACACACCAATTCACTGGGGTATTTCAAAAGATATTTCAGAAAAATATCTGATTTTGCAGAAATCAGTCTTTGCAGAAGGGTGGAGATAACACTTTTATGACAGTTTGGGATTATAGGCAAAAAGGAACTTGCTGAAACAATATTTTGTGTTTTCAATGGATTCCTTTGGTTAAAATGTGAGACATGGGTTTTCCAAACTGAAGCTCAGAAATGGTACAACCCTGTTACAAGGTCTGGGGGTTTTTTGTTTGGCTTGGTCTTTCTGTTTTGCATTTTAAATTGTCCAGACAGCCAAGTGAAGGCATGTAGAGGGTTCTGTTGTCCTTGCAAAGCATTGATTCCTCCAACCACAACCTGAGGTTGTCTAATTAGTTCTGATAAAATAAAAGTGATCATGACACCATTGTTAACACTGAATTGATTCGTATTTTGGGACAGACTTTTGTCTGTCTTTGGGGAAGGTGGGATTCACCTTGCTCAAAGTTGTGTCTTCCCTTTGTACATTTTTCTACCTTCAACATGAAACCTGATTTATTTCTGGAGATTTTGTTTGGAACAGGGGATTTTCTTTCCAGAGGTGCTGTGAAATCCCAGGTGTGGCTTTGATCTTGCCTGGGAGTTTGTCTCCATGCAAAATACACACACAGTGGATTGGTGGGTTTATAAATTTTAAGTTTCCCCAAACCAACTTTTTGTTTGTTTATCAACTGAAGTCACAGAACTCTCTCAGACTGCTTTGAGCCCAGGAACTGTGGCTAAATTGGGTGATCTTTAAAGAGAAACCAAAACAAAAAAACAAACCCCAAAACAACTCCATGACAAAAAAGAACAGAACTTAAATCCTCCAAAAAAAACCCCAAAAAACAACCCCTGATATTGATTGAAGGATTTGCAAAGAAAGAGAAGCTGCTTTAAACAGCAATTTGTTGTGATTGATTGGGCTCACAGCTTGAGATTTGAGTGTTATTTCTCATCTACATTTATCTGGTTTGAACCCAAAGCCTTGGACATTGTTCATACTTTTGTCTTTTAGACTGGACATGACCCTGCTGTGAGATTTGGTAACAGCAACACAAAATTTATCATGCTCACCTCTGCTCCCAACTTCCTCTTTGAAAAGCAAAACAAATTCAATTAACCTATCCTCATCTTCTTAAAGAATGTTTCTTTCTGTGGCTCCCTGAACCTCTTTCAATTGTTCCTCATCCTCCTGGAAGGCTCAATGCCAGCTGACCAATATCTACAATTATATAGGACACAGAGCATCAAGTATAGAATGAAAATATCAATAATAGTCCAGTGCAGGCAACTCTAAGAGGTCAATTTAGTTGTAGGTAGGCTGAGCAGTGAGTCTGGGTGAAGTGAGAGCTGATCTGTCTGTTCCCAGTAAGTTTTGTGGCACTTAGAGGAAGCATTTGATGGCAGTAATTCAGCTGCTAACTGCATGTTAAATGGGTATTACAACCTAGCAACAGGATTGATACAAGAGCAGATGCTTGTTCAATTTTCAGCAGAGTGATTTCTCATTGCCCAGCTCAAGTTTTACATCTATTTAGATGCAACAACAGAAAATTAATTGCTGAATATTGTTGCTTCTTACTAGAGTACGGCCACTGTATTATTATTGGTAGTAATAATAGTAGTAGTATCCTGTTCAGCAAAATTTTGAAATCCATTTCTTGTTTTCAAAGGATCATTTTTGATTAAAGAGCAGCTGCTTAAATCTCACTGATTTCAGAAATTCCAGTGGAATCCCAACATTTGGTAAATATTCTCAGCGGGAACACTTCCAGAAATCAGTTTTAAGTGCACATTTGCATTTTTTATGCACACTACAGCCCCAAATTACCTGCTGATGTAAATGAGGGAAAAATGTTAGGTTAAGCCCACTTACACCAGCAGGAAATCTGGTCTGGGATTTGCTGTGATGAGCAGAAATATGTGTACATACTGGAGTTCATTTTACAAAGCTGGCCCAGCATTGCTGCCCAGGGGTAGGAAAGCATAAATACCACAGCAGGGGGAGGGATGAAATGTTATTTGACTATGCTTGTTCTTTCCAAAAAATCCTCCAGAGGAAAGAGCATAAATTGAACAAATCTGTGTATTTTGATACAGTGTTTTACTTATTTTAGCAGGCAGAATAATCACACAGCTAATTTGGAGTTTTGCATGTCAGGTAGCAAACACCACGGCTCAATACCTTTAGTCAACAGATAAAACTGTTTGCTTCTTATTTTCCTCACGTATTTCCAAGATGCTGTGCAAATAAAGAGGGTGTTCTGTGATTATGTCACAGCACAAAAGCACACCCAAATTGTCCAGAATCAGTATTTGGAAAATACTGTTTGCTTAGCTCTGAAAATCAATGTTACTATTTGAACAAAAAGTGTAGTTTTTAGAAAAGATATAACATGTCATAAGGCAGGCACTTAGATTTTGTGGTTAGTGGTTTGTTTTTTTTTTTCATAATTAGAGTTAGATATACTGTCTAACCTCGAGGGCAATTTCTAATTGGTTAATGGTTTTCTTGCTAATTATTCTACTGGTTAGTAAAAGGTATTTTACTTGTCCATCAAATCTATCTATTCTCGGATTGTTTACATATTTTCTTTACTGATTCTCATGGGACAAATCCCTTGTTATTACAGGTGCATTTATTTTTCACCCTCAGAATAGACTGTGGTGTTAAAGGGATTTCTCATTCCCAAAATAGCTTCATATGTGAACTTACAAATGGCTTGTTAACTGGACTTAGAAGAAATGACAGGCTAGCTATTAATTTAATAGAGCAGGCCTGATTTTATAAGCCCTTTCTTTTATGATTCTTCTACCTGTCACTACATAACACCAGCTACAAATACTCACAAGCAGGACTTTTGCTGGATGCCTGTTTAGGAGATCCACGTGGCCTCATTGTACCAGATTTTGGCCAGCTCCATGGAAACCTGAAATCCATTTCAAACCTCAAGCCAACAAGGGGTATGTCTGCTGCACACGCAGGAGAGAAGCACTCCTGCCTGCAGCAGCATTTAATTTTTTTCCTTATACATTGTAAAGTTTTATGGAGCAGAGCTGTAACACAGCAGTGCAGTGCCCAGCCTGCTGGTGCTGCTGGAATTATTCAGTGGAGAGCCCTGTTTGGGAATGGTTCAGTGGGAAATGGGCTGTGGCAGCTCAGCTCCACTGCTGGCATTTTGTTGCCTGTTATAAATACATATTATATTGTATTGTATATTATATTGTTGGCTTTTTGCAAGCGTTAAGATGAATGTTATATGTATAATGTTGAAATGGCTTTGCTGTATGGATATAGTTTTTATTTCTGCAATTAGCAAAAATTAGCTACAGTGGTAATAGTTGATATAGTTATGCTTAAACTGTCTGCTTAGCTAGAAAACATCCAGTGAACATATGATGAAGACACTGCTGCTGACAGGCCAACTATCCAACACCTACCACCTGTGAAAAGTATGAACCAAGGACCCACCTGGAAGTGATAAGAAGAGCTGACTAAAACCACAGCCAAGAAACATGCATGCCCTAAAAAAGCAGACCCAAGGAGTGGCCGTGCAAAACAGTTTCTGGAATATATAAAGTTAGTGTGTAGAAAAGTATTAATATGCATAATGGTCTATGAATATGCAACAGGATGATGCAATTTAAAGGATCAAAAGTATCTAAAGGATATTTCCAAAAATAGTAGGTGTGCTCTTGGCTGAAAGCCAAGCACCTGGCTGCTTTAACCCTTTAGCTTTGTTCCTGTCTCCTATTGTATTTTAATAAAACTTTTTAAATTTTACCAAAGAAGTGAAGCTCGTTTTTCACATTGCCCTTCCCACTTTGCTGACGGCTGCAGAGCTCTGGGGAAGCCAGGATAGGGAACAAACTCTCCAGTGCTCCCCTCATCATGTGGATGGGGGAGGTCTTCACCCACCCCCCCTCGCCCTCCCCACTCGGTGAGGTTCCAATTCTCAGATTTAGAGCTGGTTCTGTCTCCCAGAGCAGAGGTGTGAGAAAACCCATCTTCTCCCTTTGATTAATGCTAATAGGATTTGTGGCCATAAAGCACCACGCAGGGAGCTGAGAGTCTGTGCCAATGTGGTTTTTTTCAAATCCTCTGTCGCTTTATATATTACCTTTCATAAGCAGACAACAGAATTCATTCTGCACAGCTGAAAGAATCTACACCAGCATGGGGTAAGAAGGTGCCTTCATCAAATTAAAGTCATTTAGTGACACATGTAACCACCTCTCTGCACCATGAAATGTGTTAATGTCTGTCAGCTCTGGGCCACCAGCTGAAATCAGGCCCAAGCTGGCAAAGATCAACACTTTTTACTCTCTGTTGTTTGTCACACCAGGACATGGTGTGGAAGTAAATTTTCAAATCTGTCCCAGAGCCCGTTGGAGTGTGAGCCTTGGTGGTGAGGGCATCAGGCTGGGTGGCTTCCTGCACGTGCTGTCTTAATTGAGGTGAAAAGTTTGCAGTCTGATCCTAGACCCAGTGAGATCCCTTGAAGGATGATTTCTTCCAGTGGGCTTGGCAGGCATTTCCTGCCAATGCTTTAATCTAAGTGACCTTGTGAGTTGTATCCAGAGGGAGACTCAGTCCTGATGTCAGAGGGTGCTGATGTTGGGAAAACCATTCATATTTTTCTTTAAAAAACACTGAGGCAGTCGATGTGGAGATTATACCATCCTCAAATCCCTGCTCTACTGTTTACAAGTATAAAATTTTGTTGAGTGCTCTGGGGATTTCTTGATTTTGGTGGGTTTTTTTTTTTTTTTCCCATTACTAACAAGATACTCTTGAAACAATTTCATATTGTTCAAATATAATGTTCAATATAATGTTCAAAAAGTTGAATCTGCTGTAGGCATAAGTTCAATTAAAAGTAATTTATCCTTTCTGTCTGGAAAACTAGGAATTCCCAACCGATTTTTAGATATTTCAGAGGTTCCTACCTACCTTGAACTATCCTTAAATTGTCTTTACATGCAGGAAAGTAAATTGAAGTTAACAAATCTCCCAGAGCCTTGTCATTTCAAAGCCTGGTCTTCCATGTCAGATGTGATGTGCTGCCATAATTCAAGAGGCAGATTAGGCAATCATCTTAATAAAATGTGAATAAGATGAATGCAGAAATATCAGGTGCTGCTGGAGCATACTTCACCAAGCAAAGTATTTGCAGTTACTATTAAGTAGGACATAAGTCAACAGAGTACCTGAACAGAAGGTGCTGTATGTTGTTGTTCCAGGAAAATTTGGAGTAATTGCCTTTGTTATTAAAATGGATGGCTTCTTCTATATCTGAGTGCTTCCTTCTCCTCTGCCTTTCTCCCTCCCTGTAGTAAATGCCCTCTAATTTATAGTGGTACACCAAATTACTTGGCCACCCAGGATGTATTTACTGTGAAGAGGTGTAAGGGGTCGTAAAGGAGGAGGAAATTTGCCCTGTGGGGTTTTTTGTTTGGCCCTTTCCCTTTGACATGTGCTTTCTAGATGTACCCATAACTGAGTGGGAGGGTGTGAGTGAATCTGTAAGATTATCATTTTATTCCTCTTTGGGAAGTGAGCACGTTAAATAACTCTTCCAGACCAAATTTATTGACAACTCTTAGTGACTTACTGTGGTGATGTGAGGTAGTCAAAAATCCAGCAGCTGCCACCCTCAGAGGGACAGTGATTCCTGGCTTCTGGCCTGAAACTTGGAGTTTTTTTCAACCTAAAGGAGGTAAATGTCTACAGTCTTGCTGTTCCTTGTGTTCTGGTGGGATTTTAAAGCATAGTGTGGTGTCTCAGAGTTGCACAGGACCCTCCAGTGAGGTGTTCTGCCACCCTGGCTTTGCTTTGGAAAGCAAGACAGCCCTTAAAAACCCCTCCAGGAGGCAGAGTGTGTTTCGTGGGTGTCTGGCAGTGAGTGAAGCCCCAATTCTCTGCACCCAGCAGCCAGAGAAGGTGTCATCTGCAGTAAATCAACCTCCACAGTGACAGCAGGCAGACAGACAAGTGCCTGCTCCGTGTCTGTTTTGTTCAGAGATGCCATCCTGAGAAGGCAAAGGGATTTTTCTCTCCCTTTCTCTGTCTTTAGTTGAAAATGGAAATTGCTTTTAACTTCAATAAAATTCCTAGAAATGCAGCCTGTCATTGTGACTGGTTACTTGTGTTTTAAAGGACAGAGACAAATCCAACCCTGGCTCACAATGACTTAAATTAATTATTTTGTTAATCTGAGGTGTGCAAGGCGTACAAAGAAAAGGGTTTGTTTTCAGTTCTTCTATCTAGGAATCTTTATTGCCTTCACTTGGTTTGGTTTTTATTTTTTTGAGGTGTTTGTTTGTTAAATGCCAATAAAAAATAGCATCTGAGACTTACCAAAATGCTGCATATTTGTCTTGCTCTAGGTGACATTAGCTGACTTGTGCATGTTTTTTTGGTTTTGGGGTTTTTTTTCTGTTACCTTGGGGTGTTTGTTTGTTTTTTTATGTCAGGTGAAACATTACAAACATGCTAATTCTCCTCTCTGCATGGTTTCAAATAAATGAAACACAAAGTAAAATATCCTACCATAGGGTGTGCCTAAACTATGGTTAAGTAGTGCTGAGGGTGCTGCTCCACTCACTATAAAAAGACAAGGAAAGCTCAAAAAAGTTGTTCAGATTTACTTCATGAGAGCTAAGAAAGAACATCCTTATTTCCCCTCTGTTTCACCTTTTCCAGCACTCTTCATACCAAAGTCTGAGCTTTGTCATTAAACAATGCACTTATATTGAACCAACAACCTCATTTTTTAAGGATTTAGGACAAGTTTCAATTGTAGTTATACCCTGTTGCACCCAAAGAGTCTTCTTGAAAAATGGCTTTTATTTATTTATTTATTCAGCATTACTCAAGGTTTTAATATGAGACTAATATTTGACTGGCCCAAGTAAAAATAATTTGCTCATTTTGACTCTTGGGGCCTTAAGGGAGGAGCTTCCTTCCCCCTCTCCCCCTGTCCACGTGTTTAGGGCAGGTGGTTCAACTTCTGTTTCAGACATTCAGCTTCAGGATTCTTCAGACAAAATTGTTGGGAGGGAAAAATAAAGTTATTTATTCCCTGCTACCTGCTGTGTGTGGTGCTGAGACCAGAACAGCTTTTCACAATTATTTCTGGATTTGCTGAGAAGTTGTTGGTCTTTCTAACATTAATGGTTGAGAGCCTTGTTTCAGATAGGAGAAGAAATGTGGAGCACAATATTCAGAGTGCACTGGGGTGGGTCAGTGAGTACTGTAACACTGCTCTGTAATCCTGCCAGGAATCAGCAGCAGATTTGTCCCTTAGCCACAGTGTCTGTCACTGACTGTGCTGCCCTGTCCCTTCCTGGGCATCCTCCTGCTCTCCATTCCCCTCACACGAGGCAGCTGCAGGACTGACAATGAGAAATACATTACCATATGTCACCTCTGAGATACGGCCATTAAACATGTTAAATCCCTCACACAGAATGAGCAGGGGATTGAAATTTTCCTTGGAATTTCCTTTATTTTCTTTTCTCTTTTCTCTTTTCTCTTTTCTCTTTTCTTTTTTCTCTTTTCCCTTCCCTTCCCTTCCCTTCCCTTCCCTTCCCTTCCCTTCCCTTCCCTTTCTTCTTTGCAAATCTAGATTTTATTTTATTTTATTTTTCTCCTTTTTCTACCTGTAGATGCTTTCTGAGGTGTCCACATGGAAGCTTGGTGGGTTTGTGTCTCTGTTAATGATGCCTTCCCTTTCTGAGGGCCTGAGTTTTACTCAATTGAACAAAGGTACTCTAAATAAAAGGAAATAAACTCAAATTCTATAAAATCAGAGCTAGAACTGGTGTGTGCACGTGGGAAATGTGCAGGTACTTGTCTCAGTTGTATAAAAACAATGTGTATCAAGAGTGCTGAGAATTAACACTGATGTTAAAGAGGGGGGCTTTTACGTGGCATGTGCAATGTGTTCACTGTAATTCAGATTGTGACCTTATTCTGAGTTTTACAGATCCTCCTGACCCCACTGACATCTCGTTTTTAGATTTTCAGAGGACTGTTGAGTTCTTGGGTTTATTTTTTACTCTCTCTTCAGAGTGTGGTGGGCACATTTATTTCAGTGCCCTCTTTCCATTTATTCCCAACATTGTAATTTTTTTATTTTACACACACAAACACACAGAATAGCTGCTAATTTCAATACTTCAATACCTCACGTGTTTGTCATCTTGTAGCAGTAATTTGTTTTGTAGGGGTGGAAACAGAGCTGGAGAAAGACACGACACCCTGACACTGTTTGGTTTGATCCCTGCAGGGCTGTGTGATGGAAGGACACACAGCCTGCTCACACTGGAGGAGTGCCAGGGGCAGAACATCCTTTCCTTCTACCTCTTGGCAGAGGGAATAGTCACTCAGATAACAGCCCTGGTTCAAACACTTGATTTTTTTGTTGTTGTTGTTGTTTGAGGTGGGATTTGTTTTGCATATTCACTGACGTTACTTGAAATCTACCCACGACATCAATTTTTATCAGCTGTTAGCTTCAAGGTCAGTACTTCTGCATTGCATGTATGAGCTTGAAAACAGCTTGGCTGGATTTTTGACTCCTGGCCCTTTGCTTTGTCTTGTGTTTACAGACAGAGGGTAAGATCTTTGGTCTGTAAATCCTTCCCAAGTGAAATGAGCTAACTGCATCCCTGTAAAACCATAAAAATTCACTTGGCAGAGCATCTTCTGTCCAGGTCATTCAGAGGAGAGACTGTTTAGAATGTCTTTCCAGCCAGGCTGGGATTTCTTTGGGATGCTAATCCTGCCTTACAGAGCTTGCCTTTGAGCCACAGGTGTTTGGTGTGTGGCCTCTGTGGTGGCAGGTCAGAGCCAGAGGGGTTTCTGAGTGTTCTGCTGCTGGGAATTACTGGCATAATCCCTGATTTTTAAATAGGAGGAATTTCTAGCCTTGTTGAGGTAGGGGATATGGAAGATGGCTCTGGAAGAGCATGGGGTGCCAAGGGTGGGATGAAAGGGAACTTGTGAGCATGGCTGAGTGCTTCTCTTGGCTGGGAGTCCTTTGATGCCTTGGGAAGGGTGACCTGAAAGAGAGACTGGACAGAACTAGAGAATAAAGCAGGTATTTATTGAAAGGCCTCCAGGATCCACCTTGGGCAGGACAGGGCCTGACCAGGGCTGCACCCAAGGTGGACTAAGAATGGTCACAAAATAGCTGACCTTCACTTTTGAACAGCACCAAACCCTCGCTGAAACAGAGAGTGCCATCTCCAGATTGATTCTCAATATATAATTCTCTACTTCTCAGTTAATTAAATGTTGTTAATAAATCAATAGCCCCCTTGGATCCTAATGTGATTTTAGTCATGTGAGCTGGACAGGTTTTTTTTTTTTCCTTGCAGCAGTCACTTTCATTTTGATCTCTGCATTTTCACAGAGTGATGGGACTCCAAGTTGCTCAGTGTTTTTTAATGGCTCTGATTGGAGTTTTATACAGTGAACATCCCCAAAACAGTCAGAGGATGCTAGATTTTGAAAGATAAACTAGACTATTGAGCTTTTAGTGATAGGAAAACTTGCACAGAATAGGAACAGTAGGTATCTGCAAACAAATTCACTTTTTTCCCCATTTTGCTCTCATGGGAGGAAGTCTTTCTTTCAATTCAATTTCCTGAAGTCATAGAATGTCCTGAGTTGGAAGGGACCCACAAGGATCATCAAAGTCCAGCTCCTGGCCTTGCACTGACATATCTTCTTAACTTTAAACTGCATTTTAGAATGAATAAATTTATTCCCAAAAATGTCTCCAAGCCCCCCACCAGGGAGTTTTGAAAAGCTGAGTTTGCTGTGAGGGGTTTTTTTCATGCTATTTTTAACTTTTTTACTCTGAATTTTGGGTGCAGTCTGGCACTGCTGATGTAAACTAAAATTATGGCCCCATTCAGTTAAAGGCTGTAAGTTTGTTTTAGGCTTGACTTAAATCACCAAGCCTATGCAGGGCTGCAGAAAGAGTGGTTCTCTTTCATGTTTTCATAGGGATACACCTTTGATACACTGGCCTATCTAGTGATAAGAATGAATGTGTTCTTTGAGCTACACTTAATATGCAGGAATATCTTATTTATGGAAAGGAAAAGCCTGGGCTCCATTGACCTTTTATACTGAAGTGTGGATGGCATCAAAGCACACAAGGTTGCATTTTTCTTTTTCATCTGTAAATTAATTAAGGAGCTGAAAACATTGCTGTAATGTTTTCACGTTCACCAAATTCCATTTGCCAAATTTAGTGTGGTGGTTTGAGTGTCTTTTCTGCTGTGAGGTAGGATCAGGAGAGAAGAAAAGCAGGCCCAGACTTACAGGTTACAAACAGGTCCTTACAGGGTTACAGAGAACTGTTTCTCCTTTAACTAAAAACCAAACTGTGTTAACCCATGACAATTGTGAAAGAAGCTTTAAGAATGTAAGTATAACGAATAACTAGAAGAAAAAATGTAAATATAAGATGCCCAAGACTTCTCTTTTGATTGCACAGCCTGCACTTGGGTTGTCTGTGTGGTTTGCCAGGGATGCACACCCCCTCTGGTGTCCCTACACTTAAAAAGAGTCTTGCATTGTCTGATGCAAGAGGAGGGGCAGTGCCCAAGCCTCCAGGGGTGTTTTCATTCCTGAGCCAAGCTGCTGCTTCCTTTTGGCTGTGGAGCTTCTTGGTATGGGGTGTTTCAGTCACAGTTAACAGGATTTAACTGTGCATTTTCCACCATTCCCTATTTCCCCACATTCTCATCTCTTTGCTCAGTTGCTCTGCCTTCCTCCATGCATTCTGCTGGGGAGTATTTCTGTGGTTTGTCCCAGTCCTTCCCCTTTCCCCACACATTGCTGCAGGCTGCCAACAAGCAGTGTGCTGCCAAATGAGCTAGCTGCAAAGGAAAGCATATGGAAAACCTCATGGAAATGGGGAATAATCCATATACCACAGCTTTAACAACAGTATTGACAACATGCACTGCTAGGAAGGAGATGTTTTCACTGGGGAATGATCAGCTTTGGCTCTAGAGCTATGAATAAATGAAGTTCTCTGAGCAGTGACCAGGCTCTGAGCATGCAGGCGTCCTGTTTTGCTGCTTTGTTCAGCTGAACTCAGCAAAATGCCTGCCTGAGGTTCACAAATCTGCCAGCTCAGTGCACTGCACACTGAAGGAATTGGAAGAATTTCTAGATTCTTCTAAAACTGCAGCCCTCTCAAATTAACAGTGTGCTTCAGAAAATTGTCCTTGGAACAGTCAACTTGAGATAGAACCCAGGTGATCATAGTAAAAGCATTAAAAGACTTGCCCAAAGTACTTATTGCCACATTTGCTTTCCTTTTTTTAAGCTGTGAAATAAATACCTGGCTCGTGGCAACCCCAGTTTTAGAAAGTCATGATTTCTGCAGGGTGTTTAAATCAAAATCAATCTCTCTGTCCTCAGACTTGGTGCGTTTCAGGTTTATTTCCCCCTTCTCTTCTTCTTCAACTGACATGGTCATTTAGAGACACACAGAAAGGGATGAAAATGGGATTCATTACAACTGAGTGTTAGCTGGGTTTTATTGATTTTTTTTTTTCATCTTTGTCAGTCTGTTTTCCTTTGTTTCACTTTTTTGGTGGGAACAAAGATGCCCCTGATGTGACTTTTGCATGACAGCTTCAAATATGTCTTTTCCATGACTGCATCAATATAAAGCCTTGCATGTAGTTTTCTATGCCTCTGTTTTTTAATTAAGCATTGATAAACCAGAAATAGGATTTCCAAGGTTATCCTTAGCCATTAACCTCGTTTAAAAGTTATGAAAATCTCTATTTAGTATTAGGGAAACACTATTACGGGTACTCTGCAAGGTCAATTTACTGGAAAGGCTGAATGGTCATTGTTTTGCAAAGGACCTATTAATATTTTTTCTTATTATTATGTTGATAAACAGACAGTAGAAAAAGCCCCAATTTACAATGTTTTTCTTTTGTTTTGTTTTGGTTTTTTTGTTTGTTTTTTGTTTTGGTGGGAGGTTTTTGGGGTTTTTTTTTATAATGGAGAGTGATGTAGCAGTGTTGGAGTCTATAACTCATCAATTGGTTGGTAATCAATAAACTAAAAAAAAGATCAATAAAATAGCTAAGTTTATCTAGATTTGCTCCACAAGCTCCTATTTTTTTCATAAAAGAAACATTTTAGTGCCCAAGATTTTTGGGGTTTTTTTGAGATCTATCTTAAGCTAGAAATTTGGGACCCCTCACCACTTTTCCTGTTGTTTGTGTAACGTCTCTCTTTTACTTTGAAGCTTCAGTTTTAAAAGGACTTGTCTCTGAATTGACCAACTTAAAAGTTATTAAGGAATTAATGCTTTAGGAAAGGATGTATCTGGAATGAAGCCCAAATGAATTTACAGCTTAGTGCTCCTTTAGCCAGGATTTTGAAGGGAAAATAATGCACTAAATAGAAGTGGAAATCATGAGGCTGCTCTTGAACTTTGGACCTTCAGGAACTCAGTTGACTGGGGGTGTGGGGAGTGGAAATATGGTGTCAAAAGGGACCAGAAGAAAATGTCTGATGTGCCAGTGATGATGGGGATATGTACTTAGCAGCTCAAAAAAAAGAAGCAGCTTTGGTTGTTGTTTCAGTGCAAAGTTTGGGCTTTGGAGATAGGTGAAAAAAAATGGGTAAACCCCAGTTTTCCAAGAGAAAATGGAGAAGGGAAATTTAGCTGGCAGTGAGAGTTCCATGGAGCTCAGTGCTCTGGCCTTGTCTGTTTCCAGCCAACACCAATGACCAAGATGTGGGAAATGAACTAATTGAATTTGCTGATGCCACAAAAACAAAAATTGAGGTCACTTCTGAGCAGCAGGTAAAATTCAGAACTGATTTAGATCTGCTGTTTAAGGGGCCCCAAAGAAAGCAAATGAAGAAATTGCATGTCTACAAGTGGAGGGCAATACACATTCGGCTCCAAAATGAATTCATGACTATGAGTTAATGGGATTGAGCCCGAGTGGGAGAAAATTGAAAATGACTTTGAGGTAATAGCTCATGCAAGGTGCTGTCAGGCCATGTGACAGGGTGCTGCTGCACCTTGGAATGTAAAAGAGAAGATCCTTTAGAATTCCTAGCATTTAAATAAGAGCCTCAAGAGAATGAGCAAAGCTTCAGAAGAGCAATGGTGAGTGCAATGCCATGGTTAACTTTTTCTTTGCTGGAAAGGCTCTGTGTTGCTGTTAGACAGTGAAGTGTTTAAGAACCTTAAGACTAAACAGCCCAGATATTAATGGGGGGAGAAAAAAGTCTCCTCAGGGGCATCCTGAGCTTGATTGGTTTGGGGGAATTTAATTAAATTTTTTTTTGTAGTATTGTGCTAATCTTATAAAATTCACAAAGCCTCCCGGGTGGCTCATCACTGTACCTTCCTCCATCAGCACAATCACCTTTGCCATTGAATTAATTGTCATGTTATAAATATTTTGCCCCTTCAATCAGAAATACATATCAGGATATTGTTGTTCTAAGAAGTAGAAGTTGTCTTCAGGTGCTGGTGTAATCCTGATGGTTTGTTTTAGGGTCAGAAATGCCCCAAGAAAATCTATTAATTAAGCATTTATTTATTTCCCTTTCTGTTTGTTTGTCCAGTGATATTTACTTTAATGCCTGCATGATCAGAGCACATTCAAGCTGCCCTTTTCACTTTCCTGCTCTTAGGAATCTTAAATCTCCTTTCTATTCTGTTTCTTTGCACAAAACTGGTTTCTTTTGTGCACATTGGTGGCTGGAACCTCAGGCACTATTACAGGTGAGGTTCAGTGTATTGTGAATTGTGGCAATTTCTTTTCCTGTCTCTGAGATAACCATGAGGTAGATAAATGAAATTTTGTCAGCTGCCATAACTGCAGCAGTTAGAACACCACTGGAAGAAGCGTGAAATGCTGTTTTGTGGCTCCTCAACCTGAGTTTGTTCCATGTGATGAGCTCCTGCTGTTTCCCTGAAGCTTGTGGTGACATCGTGACCTTTTGTTGTGATGTGAAACATCCGTGATGGAACAGAAAACAATTCTCTTCCAGTCCTTGTGATCATCCTGCCTGCTTCCTGCAGTGCTCTCCCCATCCTGTGTTGATCACACCTGCAGCTTCATCTCACAAAACACTTCTTGTTTTGGTGCCCAGGTCACGTGGTAGTGCAAATATCAACAAATAATCTCTTTCCACCTCTCTTTGATGATCATCTCTTCTCACTAGACTGGTGTTCCTGTTCAGCCTGCAGGGTTTCTGACCTTCCTGCTGTTCTGGGCAGATTTAGGGTCAGGCTCACCCAGGGTCATTGTCCCAAGGGCTCTGCAAGGACTAAGACACAGTTGCTGAGTGTCTTTTGCCATCATGTTGGAGAGAGGGAGGACACAGGTAAAATTCAAAAGTCACAAATCTCTAAGAAAAGAGGGAATAGATATCTATCATATCCTCTAAAATCTGCCAGCAATGCACTTTGTGAGCTGTCAGGCACTCTATCAAAGATTATATGATGTTGTGAAAGTTACTTGTAAATTTTCAGCATTGTTTGTTTGGTTTATTTTGTTTTGTTTTCCTGCGCGGCGCTTGGGAAGCAAATATTTCAATTAGAGCTTTTAGCAGCAGGAACATCACAGGCTGCACATCGTGTTCCTCACACACCCAGATCCCTTTCATCTGAGCAGCTCAGGTTCAGATTTTGCATGCAGTGTTCACCTCTTATCACAGTGAATAGAATCAAGTGTTTGTGTTGCTGATGAACAGCTCAGGCATGTCTGTTTTGAAGTAAATCCTGCCAGATCAAAGACATCTAGAATAAGTAATAGGCTCTTAAACTATGGTAATTAATTAACCCTTTGGGATGTGGCAGGGCTGGCAGTAATAGCCTGTGGCAAGCACAAATAATTGGAGCTGTTGCTCTGAAGTCTCAGAGTTGAACCTTGGCTCCAGTCGGTGGCTCAGGGTCTCCTCTTTAATATGCATCAGGATAATACATTACATTTCAGGAGCCTTTGCAGAATGTCCTTTCCAGTCCTTAATTGCTTGTTTTATTTTAACCTCAGCTATGGAAAGGGCTTCATCCCTATTTCCTGAAACTATCTTATGCTTCATCACTGTTTATATGATAGTTTTAGCCTTTAATTGAATTTTAAATGTCAGTGGCTCCACGTGACCTGATCTCCAAGAGTGTGTTGCAATCTTTAAAGTGCAACCCAGTCTCACAGAAATGAGGGGA
Source organism: Trochalopteron elliotii (assembly GCA_024734555.1). Classification (NCBI taxonomy): domain Eukaryota; kingdom Metazoa; phylum Chordata; class Aves; order Passeriformes; family Leiothrichidae; genus Trochalopteron; species Trochalopteron elliotii. Next base: position 609,357 of record JANPWX010000664.1, read on the forward strand.
AATTCTAATTTAACAAACAGACAAGTGTCCTTTTTTCAGCTGGGAGCATGAAACTCAGTTATGTAGAGGAGGTAATTAAACGCTGGGCATGTCAGAGAAAAGATCAGAGTTTTTGTCTTTGCCAAAGGCGTTTGTCTGTATGATGATTATTTTCTGTTTCCCCTCCATCCCCAAGTATTTCTATTTAGATAGGCAAATCCAGAGTGGCTTTCCATCTCCACATTTGAACAGTGTACAATTTAATCCAAGTTTGTGTGTGCTACTTGATAAGAGCAGTTCATCAGCCATCCCTGATACAGGATTTGTAAACTTTTAACTGTCCTGTCATGTTTTGTTAATTTTTCCTGTGGATATATGTATCATTTGTTCATGATAAGGGAAAGATAAGAGGGAAGACCTGTTTTTGCAAGCCCGTCCCTCCTTCTCTCTTATTTGCAATGTTGGACTTGGGAAACTCTCCCTTGGAGCAACGAGAGAGCTGCAGCAGGGGATGTGAAGTGCCGCGTATCCAACCAGAAAAATAAAAATAAAAATAAAAATAAAAATAAAAATAAAAATAAAAATANCCAACCAGAAAAATAAAAATAAAAATAAAAATAAAAATAAAAATAAAAATAAAAATAAAAACAAAAAATTCCAATCCACCTAGGAGGTGGAAAACAGGGTGGAAAACTGAGTGTGCTGGTTGCCACTGAGGGACTAAAGGCTTGACAAATATTCCTGTTGAATCAATCCATGGCACAGTTTATGATGATATAAAAAATCAAGCTGCTTTGGTCTGAAATGGACTGTGAATGCAATTATTTAACACATTCTTTTAAACTGCTGCAGCCTCCATGGTTTCAGGGGGTGCATTTTGTTGGCAGTACAAGAGTGAGATGGGCACTGCAGGCAGCCTCTCCCTGCACAGCCCCTACCCTGCCCCAGGGCACAAGGGATAAGTGGATTTTCTGTTGATTTTCTTCGAGATAGGTTGTGGGTTTGAAATGGGCTGCTGGGACAGCAAAGTGTGAACATGCAATAACACTTCCACAGAGAAGAGTATTAACTTTTGCAGGAAGCTAAGAGCAGCCTTTTTTTTTTTTTTTCCATTAAAAATACTTGTTTTGCCCATTTTGCTTTCTTTGGCTGCTGACACTGCTGTGTTTTCTCTGTCCATTAAGCACAAGGGGAAGCTCAGCTAGTGTTTGTAAATATTCTAAAATATATCTAAAATATATCTAAAATACATTAAAATATATTAATAATTATATATATAAATATATTGAAATATAATAAAATATAAAAATATATCTGAAATATATTCTAAAATCCATCACTCCTCTTCTGAGACTGATCCACCAAGCAGGAGTCAATGTTTGTTTCTCTCTTGCAGGTAATTATGCTCTAAAGTACCAGTCACATCTAACTTTCTGTAGCCCTGTGTCGGTAGATAGTTATTCTTTTTTCTTACACTAAAATGGGCCATGCCCAGAGGTGCGACATTTACATTTTAAAGCAAATTAATCCTTCAGCTGCATGCTAAGATTAATGTACTTCTTGCATTATAAACTGCTTTTTAATTCCTCTTGGGACAGCTGCAAATGCAGTTTTGCACAAATGCATTTGGTTTTGCTCTAGAGCCAGTAGGAGTAATGTCATTGCAAATGTTCTTGGGCTACTGTTAAGGAATGCTGCTTGCAATGAACACTTTGAAGTACTCATTAAAAAAAAAAAAATTATGAGAGATGTTAGTTTAAAGGAGTAGATTGTGAGTGTGTGTATAAACATTAATTCAGAATCAGTGCTGGGTATAAATGTATTCCTTGCTAACCTTATGAGAAGTGCATACATTCCCTTTAAAATACACCAGCATTGTGAGGTGAAAGATGCATGCTGCTCAGTATTTCCCTCTGGGAGAAGGCTTTCCATTAAAGTGGGGATTCCCAGGTCTCTATCCTGTGCCTGCACAGAAGCAGGGACCCCTGGAGGTGGAAAAAATTCTGTATCTGAAGTACAAAACACACCATAGAATTTGGACATTCCTTTAGACTTGGAGAGCTCTGAATTCTGAGGGTCTAGACTGATAAAAGCTGCCTTCTATCCACGAGAAGGATCCAAAATCAAACTCAGAAATCAAGGACTGATCTGCATAGAGCTGCTTGCACGGTGTTAATGGCCTGAAGAGAGGCTCAGCAGAGGCAGAAACTGCTGTAAAACCTGAGTGTCTAAAAAAAGCTGGGCAGGCACACATTTAAATGTGGGCTGGTGACCCAACATCACCTGCTGTGTTTTGTTCCTCCCTGGCAGCACGAGAAGCTGCTGCTCCATCAGGATGCAGGGCACAGAATGCATCACAAATTAAGTTAATACATTACAGCAGTGGTTGAGCTCTCATGGAGTTTGAGGTTCTGCAAGCCTGGCAGAGTGTTTTTCAGGTCTGAGGATTCTTTAAAGTGAACCTTAGATTCTTGCTATTTTCTTTGTCTTGGTTTGTTGGTATTTTTTTTTGTTTGTTTGTGGTTTTTTGTTTGATTTGTTTGTTTTTTTTTTCCTGTAATTTTTCCTTGGAATTACAGAAGCAGTGTGAGGATGGGTTTATGTGCAGAAAGTGAGAATGGTTTGCCTGAGTGACCTTCTCTCCATAACAGAGACACCATGCTGCTCCAAATGATCCTTGGAGAAATTGTTGGGAACTCTATTTCCAGGCTGGAAATCCAGGTGCTGGTGCCTCCCCTCCTCCAACCTCTCCACACATTGTGCTTACCCTGCTGTGATCTGTGAGAACACTTTGGGAAAACCTCAATTTCTGCCTTGCCTTTGATTCCTAAGATAGGCTCCATTTCTTTTTTTTCTCCATGAAAAAGAAGCAAACTTTTATTTGTAAATGGCTTTTTTTTTTTACTATTGTAGTCATACAAAAATATAAAATCATAAAAGTCACAAGACAGAAGTGGAGGTTGAGTTAAGTGTAAATTCACTTAAATTAACTTAAATTCACTAAACTAAAATTTGGGGTTAAGTGTAAATTCACTTTTTCATGTATTCTACTCTTGTACACAAGTCTGTTTAAATACAAACCCGTGTACTTCTGTCAGAATTCTTTGAGAGTGTTTTAATCTGTATCTTATCTTGGATATCTTAGAAGCTAAGGTTTAGAGCATGTCACAGTATCAGAATAAAAGGAATGTAATTCAGTGGTGTCAGAAAGGTTGCTTAAAGTAACAAATATCAAAATAAAGTTATCCTAACAAAGATGTTCAGGTGTGAAGGTACAAATGCTGTTGTGAAAACCTGACTGATGGAGCAAAGGTTTCAGAATTCACTTTTTTAGCTGTGTCTTGTTGGCAGTGAGGGAAGGTGACTAAAGGCAAAGAGAGATGGACATCAGATGCTTCAGCAGTGGATTTGTGGCCAAATTTCTGAATGGTGTTGTGCAGCAAAAGGATTTAATTTGTAGCCAGCTGCCTATTTATTTCTTTAAATAATTTTTTTTCTGTTTGATAGTATCTGATGAAAATGCAGGAACCTGAGAAAACATCTTCCATTTCATCATTAAGGGTGAAAAGAATGCGTAAAGAAAATTATTTCTAAACATTAATGGAGAAAAAAACCCCAACAGTGGGAACTCTTCAACACTGAGGAATTGGAGAAAATATTTTTATTTCTTTAGTTAATAACTGCAGAAACTACTCATAAACATCAGAAATATTGACTCACAGCAGGTATTTTTTTTTCCACATTCCATTTTCTTCTGGAGTCCACACAGAGTAATTGTTGCCTATTATTATAGCAAGCCAAATCAAAACAGAACCAGAGTGCAAGTTATCTGATTGGTAAATAATTATTGTTTCTAATCAGGCAAAAGATGTTTGGCTCAAGAAAAGTCCAGACCATTCCTGAGGCCATTGTCAGCTTAGTGAGGAACCTCTGGACTTTATTTAGCAGCAAAATAATATTCAATATTACAACTTCTAAATGTTCTTGTTTAGAGAAAATGAAGGGAAACCACAAGCATGGAAAAAAATTTTCTGTAGCTGTTTTGTTGGAGATAGAGAATGGTAAAAATATGCTTCCCAATGTTGAATTTTTCAAAAAATAAATTAAAATAAAATTTTAAAAGGTTATATTAGTAATGGGCTGCATGCATGAGATATATTTCTTTACCATGTTGCTTTAGAGGATGTAATAAATAATTGGACTGATATTGCTCCACAATTGCAAATCTCATCTTTCAGTGCACCCACCTCCAGGAAAATGTGATCATTTCACTCTGAATAGCTGCAGAATGTTTAATGGGAATTGGTCTTCAAGGATGCATTTGCCATCAGCTTTCAATTTGAAGGGTTCTTAAATCTGAAAAAGCAAGCAGTTTGCAAATTGATTTGGATGAGCCAGCTCTAAGCCAGTAGTTAGGAAATATTTATTTGATAGTTTTGGCAGCTTAGCTTTACCTGCAATTCCATTTCCTGTTCCATCCTGGGGTGTTCCAATAGTCTGCTTCACTGGTCCAGCTGGTACTGGAGCATTCAGAAACCTGCTTTAACCTGGAGATTGATTTTGGTATCCCTTGCTGTATTAATTTCAGATTGCATTCCATGAGCCTAAACACTTCAAATTTGTATTTTACTTTTTTTTTTTCCTACCATAGTGTAAAATTGGTTCCCTCCCCACTGCTGCCTTCTGTGACATTATCACAGATATATTTAAGATTATGATTTAAAATGTAACTATCTTCTTCAGACAGCTTGACTGTAAGATAAAAACAGTTTACTGAGCCCTATTTGTTTCATTAGAGTGGGCTGTTTCTCAGCTAATCAAGTAAGATAGCAAGAAATATTTTATATTTAAGGTGAGGTGGTTGCTGAGATTAGCATAGAGGGTGACATCGGCTCAAATCATGTTCCAAAGAAGGAAGTCTTCATCTCTGGAAAGCTCCTGCCCTGCAGCACTCACTCCTGCAGGAGGTCACACACACACAAGCACCTCATTTTCCAGAGGGCTGATAATATTATGATCACTGATAGTGTTCCCTGTTAGCTGAGATAAAATCAGGTCTTTGGCTTTGGGATAAACTGAGTTTGAAATTCGATCCTGATAAGCTGAGAGCTTTCCTGTGAGGCAGTGTGGGACTAACTGCGGGATGCTCAGAGGTACAATATTTTTCCCTGATGTTGTTGCTTGTATTTGATACTCTTTATAATACCCCTTGTATCTCTGGCTTCAATCTGTGATATGAATTAATCATTACTGACCTAGATATTTGACTCCAGCATTCACTATTGTGGATATACCAGTTAAAAATTTCAGCTGGATTATTCCAGTACAGGTTTCCTTCTCTTCAATGTTTTTATTTCTTTGTTTGTTTTCTAATTACCTTAGATTTCTGTGGATAAAACAACCATGTCTCCAAATATTCTTCCTTGCCAACAAACCTCCAAGTTTATTGAGAAATGGGGTGTTGAAAGCAAGTGATGTGCATCACAGAGTGAGACAGGGATCTTGATTTTGTAAACCAAATGGCAACTGATTTTAATTAGGACAACAGAAAAAAATTATATTTTTTTTACTGTAAGGACTTCAGCATTTTAGCCAATCAGGATGAAAATGAGACTTCAAAGTACCTGTGGGAATTTTTGGGGGAAGAGGAGGAGACAGAGGTTTGGACTAACTCAGGAACTTACCCTGAACTAATTTTCATTATTTAGTGTCCCCACAGTTTGTGGCTATTTATGATAATGTTTTAAGAATTCTACATTGAAACCATTCAGAAACTTCCCAAAATATGGTCTCCTTATTTTAAAAGGTCTCATTTCTAAGATCCAGGGTTCTGAACTTTTTCCCTTGAAGAACTTTGCCAACAAAATTCCAAATTGCATTCCTCTCAGGTTCAGTGCCTTGCACAGTAAAACATTCACACTTTCTCTCTCCACCACCCACTTACATGGTGGCAGAACTACACCAACAAATTGAATCAAATTTCATATATCATTATATGTCTACATTTGAATACAGATATAGACAAAATTATTTCAGGCGTGCAGTTTAATTATGCATTTGGGTCTCCCAGAGGGAATACTGGTGATGTTTTATGGCTGACAGTTTCTGCTTTGGTGTTTGTTGTTTAGCTGTGATGGGTGGAAAGGTGATTTGAGGAGGTTTGTTTGCTCCTTGATCAGATGGCTGCTCCAGTGCTTCTGGTGTGAAACCTGACTCTGAAATTTGCCTCCACAGGTTTGCTCAGCAGACACAGATTTGTCACAGGGGCCAAAGGAGCTGATTTCTTACATTATGGCTTCAGGAGAGGCAGGAATTCTCATGGCTTTGTGATTCTTCTCTGCTTTTGGTCAGAAAAGCAGCACTGCTCAAATGCTGCTGTGAAGGAAACAGAAACTGGTGCTGGGATATGATGACACAGTGAAAACAGTGAAATTTTAATTAACAGCAGTGGCTGCACCAGCTTGAGTGATCAATATGAATGTGAGGCACATTTCTAGTGGTTACAACACATGGGCTTCCACTGAATTTTCAGGTGTGACTTTCAGATTGATAGATAATGCATCACAGACTGTAATTTCTTACTGCCTGATAAGGGCTGACCTTTTAATGCCCTGTCTGCACAGATGTGATCAATGTGGGCAGTGTCCTTGGAGTCCTGAAACCAGAACAGGTGACAGGAGGGCCAGAGCTGCCAAATTTTCCAACTATTTCTTGTCTCTTACTGTCTTCAAATATTTTTGAGGAGGTGCCTGTATTCTTGGAAAACATGGGCAAAATAAGGCTCAGTGTAGAGGATCGGGATATTTTTTTTAAAATATATATTTTTAATATAAGATCTGGTCTCTATTAATTCAACCATTGTGTCTTACTGGTCCTTTTCTCATGCTGACAAACTGATTCACCTGAAGGAGCTGAAAAACACCAGGGCAGAAGGGAAAATAATCACCAAAGGTGTTGATTTGATCTGTGGAATGCTTCGTGTTCCACTTTGTGGGGCAAAAACATCAAGATGGTTTTGGTGCTAAGATTTCAAGTGAATTTAAGGAGAGGCTGGGCAAATTCCTAACTGAGAAATCCTTCAATATCAGTGAAAAGGGCCTAACCACAAATTGGTGGAGGAGTGTTTTAATGGAATACCAATAATTCATTTTAATGAAATACCAATATATACCTGGCCTTTTTCTTAATTTTTTTTGGCTCTTTGGCTACTGTCAAAGCAAGCATTAGGAGTAAGTCTGACACACTGGTGCTGCTCTGTAATCTATCAAGACTTCAGCCTGCTTGTTTTGTAGGTTTTATTAAAAATAGTGTGGTCTTGTAATCAGAAATTTTAAATTGGGGAAAAAAACCCCACTGTCTAATCATGTCTATGATGATTTTGTTAGTGTGCTCTTTTTGTTTCTACTCATTCCCTAATAATCACATTTTAATTTATTCCTTGTAGCTGGCATGTTGGTCACTTCCCAAAATTACCATTTTCAGTTGTCTCCAAAAGCCTATAGATCAAACACATATTTTGCTACTGTCCTTAAGTTTCCCCCAGCCTAATAAATACAAGATAGTCTTTGCAGTCATGTTTTCTTCCAGTGGGAAAACACAAAAAGCCTGAAACAGATTTGGGACTTCTGACTTTTAATGGGGTGAGCTGCTTTGTGGGGGTTTGTCCCCAAAAATTGAAAAAAATACGTATATAAATTTAAATATAGGTAAATATAAAAATTAATAATTATAAAAAATATAGATTTAGAATATAGAATATAAAAAATATAAAAATTATGTATAAATTTAAAATAGGCATATGAAGTTCCACATCTCTTGAGTACCTATTCAATGTTGGCCCATGCAGGAAAATCAGAATGATTTATGCATAAATGTTTAAAAATGCCTATGAGGTTGTGGTGACCTATGAATATGTTTAGCCAGGCTCTTTGTTTTTTTTAAGGCTTTCTGGTGGGCATTATCCAGCAATCTAAAGCTAAAAGCAAATTAAAGAGGTTGCTCACTTCCCCTAGAAACCCAGTTTGCTGAACAGAAGTGTTCCTGCCATCAAGGAAGCCAGCATGAAATGTTTAAGTGGCACCTAAATGATGATAAAAATGGACTTTTGTCACCAAGCAGGGGATTTTTTAGCTAAACCACAGCATTTCCACTCAGTTTTATTGCATTATTCCTTTTTAGTGATGCCCTTCCCCTGCCCTCTTTCTATCTTCGTGACTGGAAGGAGATTTGTTCCTTCTCTCCCCCCAGTCTGGCCCTAAGCATCGATCTGCTGTGGGTCAGGTATCTGCTTTTAGCTCTGGTGAAATCAAAAATAAACCTCTTGGCTGAAGATTTAAGAAGTTTTGCTCAGTTAAGGAATCTCTGAAAGTTTCCAGCCAGATTGACAGGTGAGAAAATGTGCAGTGGTTTGGCTCTCTTGTGCTAAAATGCTGTATTTTCCTTCCAGTTTCCTGCAGTGATGGAAAGATTTATCACATAAATAATGCATTGATTTAGCTCAATTATTTGCTGTATCATTGCCTGTGTGCTTAAGGAGTTATAATTTACATATCTATTTTAAATAAAGCCTTTGAAAACAGCCATTAAGCTTTAGCATGGACAGTGGGGTGGGTTTATGGTAGAAGCTACAATTTATATCTTATAAAGTCTGACTAAATAAATAAAAGAGGAATTTCTCTTTCCTGGGAAGTGCACACTGTAACTTCTATGCAGAGAATGGCAGAATCTGTTTTAACTTAAAATTGTGCTGCAAATTTTATCCAAAAATGATATTAAAAAAATTCTGCTTTAGTTACAAGCAAAGCAACCACCATTAGAAAGGAAGTGTTGCACTGAACACTGCATATGGAATAATTTATTTTTTTCCTCTGCTTCCTCTTGCAAAACCCAGCTTTGAATAAGAGGCACCTGCATGATCCAAAACAAAATTGGACCATTTTAATTTTGAAGGCAAGGAATCGTTTATCTTCATATTTCTATATTACAATTTCAATTTGTTAAAAGTTCTGAAAATTTTTTAACCTTCTTTGGAAAGTTTGGAATTTTGCATGGAGCTTAGTTTAGACTTATCTATTATAGTTACTCAAGCAAAGTAAAAGTAAATTAAAAATCAAGCCTGCCATTCTAAATCTAAATTTTGGCATCAAAAGAAATCACTTTATTTATTGCATTCAATAGAACAACATAAATTTGAGTTTCTGAAAAAAATCTACTTATTTTTCCTCAGATGTCAAAAAAGCAAAGTGAGAGAACGTCACCAAACTTCACAAACTTGTGCTTTTCTTCAGCAGAGTCTCCTACACAAAGACAAACCAGAAAGGCAATGAAAAGTAATTTACTGAATTGTCCAAGTTGCCCTTCTCTGAGGAATTAAAATATTCTCCAACTTTCCCCATCTATTTCTATGATGCCATTTTAATTGCATGTCAGTGGCTTGGAAAAGGGTGGGTGACGAATTGCACCCACAGGAATGCCTGGCACACAATTTTTTTTTTTTGGACTTTCAATTTGATGCAGCTCACTTGAGGCAATAAAGATGACATCTCCAGAAAAGGAGTGTATTACAGGCAACTTGATGTCATGATTATTAATCCCCAATCAATCCCAGGACTTTCTGTGACAAAGTAAATATAAAAATAAATAAAATTTAAAAAGAGAAAAAAAGGCAAAAAAAGCAACACCCAAACGTTTGTTCTCCCCACTATTTTCCCACACAGGTCAAATATTTAAAGAGTACAGTGAACTTGCAAGTGCTCAATAACCTGGCCAAAGATATTACAGGTAAAATTACAGTTGTTGGGTCTTTTATGAGAATTAAATACAAAAGAGAATAGTTATTTGAGGTTTGGGGGTGTTTTTTGTAAGAAAAGGAGAGTGAAATATTGTGACTGAATTGGTAGGAATGATTATCTTGAAAACAGAGCAGTTGAAGAGTTACCAAAAAAGAGGATTTGTTTTTTGGTTTGTCCTCATAGTTCAGTATATTTTCAAGTACACAAGATTTAGCCATTGCTGTCCTTTCACAGATATGTGTTTTGGTGTTGGTTGGTTGGTTTTTTGGTTTTGTTTTTTTTTGTTCTTTTTTTTGTTTGTTTGCTTTGTTTCATGACTATCTATAGATATTAATTTTAGGTCTTTTCTAACTTATTTTCTGCTAGGAGAAAAAATTGATATTTTTCCACAGGAAAAAAAAAAGTAGGAAAAAAACCCCATTCTGGTCATCTAGCACTTCTGATTTCATCTGTTGAGTGATTTAAAAAAATCTGGCAGTGATTATGGATGAGTTTAGAAAAAAAAAAGTGTATTTTCTTTAAACTGCTCTATACATCTCAAAATTTTAAACAGTGCTCATGAAGAGAAAATCCCCAACACTGTTGATTCAAGGCTCTGCTATTTTACATAAACATCCAAATGTTTATTTGCTAATCTGTATCTGACTCCTTTGGATGGCTGATCTTCATTTATGCAACTCTCCTTAGAGGGAGGACCAAGACAGGGAACTTTCATTTCTGGAATGAGTGAAGCCCAAATCAGACAATGATCCTGTGGCTTTTTATGCAAAAACCTTGGATGATGCATTTCTTGGACCGTGGATATGTTAATAAGATTTTAAACCTGCTCATCTCACAAGTGCACAGCTACCCCAGCATTTACTGTTTTCCCCAGCAAGGCAGAACAAGTGGGATTTAAAATAATTTACCCCCAAGGGACCCACAGCAGTCAGCTCTGAAGTACAAAAGAAAAAATAAATCAAACTCTCTATTTGCTGCTGAGGGTGGGTTAAAGGACTCTTGTTTTGTCCCCATGAAGAGTGATCTCAGGAGGGGTAATTGATCTTTCTGATTCCATTATTAGATATCTGGTCAACCCTCAGTCTGATAAGCAAGCTCTAAACAGATTTTTAAAATTATTATTATACAGAAATGTGCTGGAAAGAAAATCTTTCAGTTGGAATACAGAGGTGCTATACTGATCCATGACTTCATTCTTGCTGGCCCAAAAAAATCCTACAAAAATGTGAGATGTAAAGCCTGGTCTGGGAGTTTCAAACTCTGCCAGGTGTATTCACCTGCTGAGGGAGCCCTGGGTTTGCACGTTGATTGGGTTATAGAGGATTTTTTTTCCCCATAATCATACAACTTGGTGCTTTGGGTAAAGAAAAATAGCCAGGTTGGGATTGACAAATAGCAAGAAATACTTCTAATTTCTTGTCTGTAACAGGAATCCTCTTTGGTAAGGGATCTGCTGTTTCTTCAGGGCTGTGTTGCTTGTTTAATGTTGTTGACTTGCAGCCACGTTATTGACAATAAACGAATTACATTCCAAAGCAAGGATTTACTAGAAGATATTTTATAGCTCTTAAAAGCAGTGCTGTCAGGAAGGATGATCTGGAAAAGAAAATTATCTTTCTCCATCTTCAATGGTGGGAGTTTGTGAGGACTGAGCTGTTCAGTGCAAGAAGACAAAGCAGGATGCAGAAATTGAGCTGTCATTTCCCATTACTGCGATGGGAGAGATGACCTGAGTCCCTGCACAAAGATAATTTTGTTTCACTCTTACCCTTGGCAAGGTTGATGACTGAAAGCCAAGCTTGATTTTTAGGTGAGGAGTCAATACAATGCAGGGGCATGTGCTCTGGAATTAAATGCACAAGACAAATGAGGCTGAAGGGGAGGGTAGGAAGGAGAAAACCAAAAACCCTCTCACCCACTTTTGTCTCCCATTTTTATTGCTGGTTTCTTCTCTCTCTGTACTTTGTTAGGTAGGTATCGTTGTAAATACAAAAACAACAACATCAGCAAGGAAAAAGCCTCCATCCAAGACCCAAAACAACTCCAAACTCTCTCAAAACAAACAAAAAGTCACCCCTTCCCTTCCCACAACGTGGCAAAGGCTTTGCCAGGTTCTCAGGTGAAGGAAAACGAATCCAGTGATTCATAGCAGTGAGGATGGTCCTTTGATTATTCCTTTTGGAAATGGAAAAAATGGCCTGACTTTTCTCCAGGTGCTGCTAGATATTAAGCTGTCAGCCTTGCAGAGTTCATTCAGCCCAGGCACAGAGTGTCACAGCTCAGTGATGATCCATCCTCAACACCAGGAGGGCTTGGAGCAGGTGACACCTCTCACAGCAAGTGAGGAGGGTCTCAGTCTGACCTTCCTTACATGGATTTTATGGGTCTGTTGCCTCCTGTGGGGACAATTCTTGTTAATATGGTGAGCTCAGAATCAGATCAGACACTTCTGTTGAGAGGATAATGAGGCACTTTGGCAACTCTTTCTGCCTTTTCTTTTGTTGTGTCTGTTTTTTAATGAAAACAGGAAATTAGCACTCCTGCATTCCTTAATCCTCTTTAGGTTTAATTCATTCCTCACTGGGAAATCCACTTTATTGGAGGTGATTATGATACAAATCCTGCAGGGCAGTGTTTGTCCTTTCTTGCTCATGCCTTGTAGAACTTTTAGGGCAAAGATTCACACAGCAGCTCTCTCTGATACAAATCTTTACTGATTAAATTCTTGCACTTGCTCAGATTTTCCTTAGGACTCTGAGAGTTAAATATATACCAGCATAATCTTCTGATTATTCCAAATATTAGTCCCAGATACCCTGGCAGGGAAGCAACTTTTAGAGGTGATTCCTGTTTTAAAGAGTTCTTGTCCTGATTCTGACTTGTGCACTGGTATTGCTCCCTATAAATCTAGGGAAAATGTGATCCAATAGTGAATTCTGTGGGCACAGAGCCTGGGAAGAGTCTGATTTAGGGTAACATTTGGTTACTTGAATTTGGAAGCAAAAGCTGGGGAAAAACACAGTAGCTCTTTGTGAGGGAGGAAACTGTGGGAGTCAAAATTTACCTCTTCAGATTTTCTGTTGAAAAACCCTTCAGAGATAAACAGGGCCAATTTTTATGACTGCCTGTATGGAATTTTATCTTGACCTTTCCAGCCCTCTGCATGCCCTGTATTGGGAGTTCCACACAGTCTTCAATTTTCTTTCACCGTGCCAATGCTGTATTACACTTCAATGATGTATTACTCTTGCCCTGTTCAGGTCTTAAAACAATTTTCCCCTCCCTGTATGAATCCTCAGTTGTATTGTTTTATTCCATAAAGGTTTTTACTTGACAGCAGAAAAGGGCTGTGTAATCTCTCCACTCTCTAGGATATATATATAAGTTTTTTTCCTGTTAATTTTTATAACAAATCCATTCTTTGCATAAAGAATGCTTGTAAATTGCTAACAGTAATTTCTTTGAAAATAAAATCAAGGAAATATTAATTTCTGCTAAATGTTCTACCTAATCCTCCAGACAGGGTGATTTTTTTTTCTGTCATTAGAAACCCTCTGTCTGATCCTCAGAATGATCAAAACAATTGTCATCTAAATACTTTCCTAATTTAATCATATTCCTTGTGAGGGGGTGAGGGGATGAGGGTTTTTTTTCAATTTTATTCTACTCAACAATTTCTTTAACTTCTGTGAGCAACAAATTGAGTTATGAGCAGTGTAGCCTTCAGCCAGTATGTGAATGATGCTATCAGATTGGACTGAACTGCTTATTTCATTGTCTAGATAAATGTTTGGCTGTCATTGAGACCTAATGGGAAGGATAGCACACAAAATGCTGTCTGCTTAGTGCCTGTGAATGCATTTCTTTCTGTTAAACAGGTCACAAAATTGCTGCAACTTTATTTTTTTAATAGAAGGCAATCACTACTTTTTTAATCGAGGCCGTAAAAAGCAGATATGTTTAAAACCCAGGGGATTTTAAGATTGGTGACTGGAATATCTGTGATTAACAATGGGTGATGATTTATTGATGGTGAAGTGGCTTGATGAATTTGACAAGAATATAAAAATACAGCCTCTGGATTACTTTTTGTGGTGTATTGACTTGCAGCTGCTGTTTCCATGTCTCCGGCCAAACCAAGCTAAGCTCCACAAGGAACTCATCTGTGTGTTGAGGAGCTCAGTTTCACACACCCCTCTTCTAAAGCCTTCTGTTCCTCAGGTCTCTGGAAACAGCAAGAAAAAGGGGATTTCTCTCCCTGTGGCCCAGACCCAGATTGGTTATGGGGCACTGGGGCAGAGAACACCCCACAGACAGGATCCCACTGGGCCCTGAGCATTAACTTTGGATTTGCCAGGTGGTGCCTGGTGGTAGTTTTATGGTGGACTGCTCTCCTGTGGGACTGTCTGCCATGGTTAATAAAAAGGTGAAAAAAGACAGCCTGTTCTCTTCTTCATACCCTTTTCTGCAGCTTTTTGGTTATCCAAACAGCTGGGAAAAAAACTTGCAAGGCTGTGTGGGGAAGGAAGACATGTTACCAGTGATCAGAGGAATGAAGAAATCTGGTCCTGATGGTCCTGACCATGAACAAGACAGAAACAGCAGATCCTGGCAGGTTAAGGGAGAAGGTCATGAAAAAGCAAAGGCTGCAGGTAGAAAGAATTGTTGACCTGAGAAATGTGTGCCCTTCAATGCCCCTCACCAATTTCTTCCATAGCAACACTTGGAAAATTTCTTCAATTCTGCTTGCAGCTCTTCTGAAAGAATAATGATTTTTTTTGGTTTCACTAGGTGCAATTCAGTCATTTCAGTGAAGTAAGGAGCCTGGTTCAGTTGTCAGCTGTTTGCATTTAAAAAGCTGTGCTTATTGGGAATTAGGGACACTGACAAAATGGGTGTGGAAAAGGCTGTGTCTTCCACAGTAACAAATTTACAATGACTCAAGGCCTTGTGCCATTATTTTGATTGGGGGAAAAACTACACAGAACTTTTTTATAGCCAATGTCTCTGACAGTGATTATATATACTCAGTGTGTGTGTATAACTTGAGAGCAACTGGGTGAGTGAGAGGCACAGCTGTGCTTCTAGAATGAAAACCTGGCTTAGAAACCTGGCTGAGAGAGCACTTATGGATTAAGAGTGCAAGATTTGAGTGAGACTGTGGTTTGTGTGTCTTTGAAATTTAGTATTAGGTACCTTGTAATAATACCACAACTATTAACCCACACAGGGAAGGTCAGTTAACTTCTGAATTTTTTATTTCTTCCTGTTTGCTTTCCTGGAACTTTAAGCTGAGTTTGTCATCAGGCTGAATATGTGAGCCAGACTCTTTCATTAGATAACATGTTGGTGCTATAATTTTCTCTCTTTTTTTTAATATGTATCTATATATGAGAGGCAGCTTGGAAATCTGATCATTTCTCTTAATAGAGCTGTTCCTCCCCAAATCATTTGGATTAAATCTAGAAAACTGGTATTTGCTGAAAGCTTAAGAAAAGGTTATAGTAAGGAAATCCTTTTATGTGCACAATCTCTAGACTTTCTCCTGTCTTAAGGGGGAATGTAAAGGAAAAAAAAATCAACATTCCACAGCCAATATATCCTTGTTTGGGTTGAGAAATTGAGAAAGATACTTTCTCAGCTTTGAAGTGAGCAGAATAATTTGTCTGCTTCTTTCTATAACTCTTCCTATTCATTTCCTGCCTCTGTCTAACCAAAAAGGCTGTCTGGGACTGTGTGACCCTTAGGTGTAAGAAGACCAGATTATCAAAAGGCTCCAAATAGCAAAAATAAACAATGCCTAAGCCCAGGAATCAAGGCTATGCTCTTCAAGTAGAATACTAACACTGGATATTGCTCACAACACGTTACCTGGAGCACTGCAAGCCCAGGAAGGGAAGGAAGGCAATGCCAGCAGCTCCTGCAGGAAGGGAAATCACTCTCCAGTTTCTGACAGCTCAGTGGTGGTGGCCAACAGCCCCCAAAAAACTGGTACAAGCAAATTTTTATGTACCAAAGGTGTGCTGTTAGCAGACTCTTGTTTAGAAGATATTCTCTTTTTTGGTTAACCCGGAATTCATCTCTATAATTTTGAGCATCATTTACAAACTCTGGTATCCAGATGAAACCCTTACTTCCTTTTAAAGCTGGCAAATCACATCAGCTTCCTGAAATGGTTTTTGAAGCCATCCCAAACTCTACTGTGCATTATCAAATCCATTTTAATTAAAGCTCAGTTTCAGTTGATAGCCTCAAGCCTTAAGCTCCATAACTCAATTCTTCTCTCAACCATGTTGAACAGACTCATGCTGAATTTTGAGCTTAATATAAATCTACACAGAGATTTTTTTCTGAAGCTGTTTGGAGGGTGTTCCTTTGCAGTACTTCTTACCTGGTACAATTTAAAGGTGGAAGGAATCTCATGCTCTTACATGGCTGAAACAACTTTGCTGAGAAAAGTATACTCTGATATCCATAATGATTTGTGTCCCCATCAATATTACACTTTTTCATAGAGGAAAATCACATAATCCTCTATCAAGGAAGGGTTGAGGCTGAGTTACTCTTTAGTGTCAATAAGTAGTGGAATAATCTTTTCCAGAAACACAAAGGAAAAGGCATTTGGGACAAGCCAGCCTAGATTTCCCAAGGACATGTCTTGGCTGACCAGCCTCATTTCC
>JANPWX010000664.1:626206-672083 GCA_024734555.1 Trochalopteron elliotii
TTTAGCCTGTGGAATGGAACAGGTTATATGTTGGAAATAAATGTACCTGCACAGCCTGTTTCTGCTGAGATTACTCACACGCCAGTTACTGTGCTGGTTCATCCTGTGGAATTATTTTCAGAATGCCAGAACTGAGGAAAAAAAATGGGTTTTCTTCTGCAAGTAGAAGAAATCATAAACTGATGGGAACTCTTTTTTAAGTTGTTTTTTATAGAATACATGTAGGGACAAATTCTACTCAGCAACTAAAAAGTCTCTCATGAAGGCACTTCTGTCTTTTAGCAGTTTAAGAATGGTAAAATTCAATATGTGCTGGCTAATTCTTATTAAATTCTCTTAGTAGTTGTGGGCTGTTATGTCATTAGGTAAAAAAATACCTTAAACCTGAATTTGTGTAAGGTATTTGCTCTGTCATAAACATGCCCCATCATAAACATGTGCATTCTATCAATATTTTTAATATTTGTCTTGTTTGTTGTTAAACTACTCTTTTTCAATTAAGAGTTGTTTTACTTAGAATGTGGGGAAATAGTCTTAAGGAAAGCAGGTGAAATTTTGACAGATCACATTCACATGTAGATATGTTTTGCCATTCCAGCTGATTACCATGGTCTGAAAGAGGATCCTGGCCTGATTAATCCCATGTAGTGCTTTCTTAATGTCAGTGGAGTTGCAGGAGGAAGTGGCAATTCTACAAATTTTATATTGTTGTTAATCAAAGGCCTGCCAGAGTCAGGCTTTCAGCATTAGTGAGTAAAAATTCCCTGTAAACCCAGAGGAGATCAACCCACAAATCTGCAGCCCTGTTGTCCAGTCTGAAATGAAAACCTGTGTCACCTGTAGCTTCTCCCCTTGGCTCTGGATTAAAAAAAAAAAAAAAAAAAAAAGCATCCTGGCTTTCTCCTTTCACTGAGTTGTGCCAGGATGTGATCATTTTGTCAAGCAGAATTCCCAGTTCTGATAACTGGGTGGAGACATGGCACAGGAGAGGGCTGGAGATGTGAATCTTTCAGAGGTGTCTGTAAAAGTTTGTTTAGTTTTCCCTGTCTGAAGTTGAAAACAGATTTCAGTACTTTGAATTCTGAGGGACAGGTACAGGGAGCCTGGGCACTGGAACTAATCCTTTCTGACAAGCCTCTCCTTCCTGTCCTGTATGGAGAGAGTTTCACAAAAAGCTGGATACAGCCTGAAATCTCCATTTGATTACATTGGATATATAACCCTTGACAACATTGTGCAATGAAAGTTGCCTTGCCAGAAAAGCATCACATCCTCTCAAACAAGCAGCACAAGACAGTTGGTATCTTTAAGCAATGATTTTATGCTGTGTGGAAATGTACAGTTGCTCTCTGGAAACCTGACCAACAAGACTTGAATTGTTTGGCAGAAATGGTTTTTTTCTTCCACAAAACATATGTTTTTTTAATTATTCATTTCAGTGAAAGTAAAGGTACTAAATGGAAAGGCATTGCAGGTGCGTGAACAGGAAGGAAACCACACAGTCTGCTGCATCATCCCCAGCTACACTCGGTGACCAAGATACTTTTCTTTTTTTTCCTCTCTAGTTAAATAATATCTCTCCCCCAGCAGCAACTAAAATTCAGTTATCCTGAATAACACCTGTGTTTCCTACATGAACTTTATCTAACACTTGGGGAAGGCTGAGATGCATCTCTGAGTACAGCCCCAGCAGTTAACACCTCCATTTTATACATAAATATACAAATTTTAAACTAGACATTCCTATATTTTCTCCCTGTCCCTTCTATTCAAGTACTTATAAACATGATTTTTAACTTGTTTCTGACAGTAAGTAAGGAAAATTTGCAAACTATTTCACTTTATTTTTCTTGCACCAGGACACCTCAATTTGAAACGTTGCTGAAAGCAGAATTCTAAAGAGAAAGACTAAAGAGGCCTTTTCATCTCACAAAACCTTCTGTAAATATAAATTAACTTCATAAACATTAGTGTATTTTCTAGTCTGTTCCACCTGATGGTTGTCCTCCAGCAATGACAATATGAATACTTTCAGTATTAAATACTAAAATAAAAAGTGGACAGCAGCAAGTGTCTTAGTTATTTAGGTTTAAATGCCTCTTCCGCGATCAGATTAAAATTCCTCCCACATTTTCATATTTATTTTTCTGTTGCTCTTGTCAGATGCTCTTAAAAATTAATTAGGTCACTAAGTCATGAGATTTATTAGAGTTGTGCCTTGTTAATCACCACTTCTGCTGCACTAATTCTACTCAGAACTCCTGTAATGAACCAAAATTTAGGGTTAATCACGTCCAAAGTTATATTTCAGATCCTGGTTTTAGTGCCTGCTGCCTGTAAGAGGAAAATTAAAATCCAGAACTACTGGTAGGAGGGTTGTTTTTTTTTCAGATTTTAAGCTGAAGACACCACTCTGGTAGGATGAAAATTAATGTTAGAGTTAAATAAATAAAGCCCAATTTGCTATGTATTCTTATCAAGTTGTGACAGTCTACCTAAACAATTGTCACTTTGATATTTGTGGAGAGAAATTAATTGATTCGTACAGGTGTGACCATTTTTTTAAAAATTTTTTTGTATTATCTAAAACCTTCTGTGTCTGAATTTTCTCTAGCTCAATGATAGCACTTAATAATTCGTGTGCATTTACAGCCTTTCAAAATGTTTTTTTTTTCCCCCAAGCTTCTTTCAACATCCTTCATCCCTCCAGAGGCTTTTCTATTTCTCAGTAGAACCTGTGGAATATTCAGTAGCAGCATGAAGGGAGGTCACTCTTGAGCACTGATCAGCCAAGCCCAGCTAGAACTGTCTCCATTTCCTTGAAATTAGTTGTTTTAAGGCCAAAAGTTTGAATAATTTTCACGGGGCAATCTGAATTATACAAGAAGCAAATAAGCCCAATAGCTTTGCCAAGTATGATTTATTTTCATATTTGTGGGCGCTTAATGGTTTTTGTAAATTTCAATTTGTGTTAGATAATTTATATCAGCTTCAATTTACATCAAATTTGCAAGTACATGGGTGTCTCTTTATGGTTAAGGGAATTAATAATCTGAAATTACCAGGCACCCATATTAATCAAATGCCTTATTACAAGTGGAATGACTCTTATTATCATACATACGAGATAAAAGAAATGCTAATTGCCTTGGTTTGGAGCGATTATTCAGTAGTTATCTAGACAATGACAGTGTAGGCACTATTAAAGCTTCTTTATCTTTCAAGTAATGACGTTCACAGAAGCTTCCCTGCTTGTCTAAGGTGGGGTAACTCCAGTTAGTTGTGTGGTATAAATATTTTAGTAATTTTAGAAATGTCTGTGTGTATTTGCAGGCACACAAATTATGCAAGTAATACAGGGAGCTATGAGTTTCTATAACCTACAACCCCAATTTTTTCTCTAATATCTTGAACCATTAATACAAAATGTTCACAGTTAGATTGTAAATCAAAACATAATTAATGTGGTTTTTTTCTGTCTTCACCTTTATTTTTGCATTTCTGAGACAGGAGCACTTTTCTCTAGTATTTCTCCCTTTCCACTAGCAACAGGGTACTACTGAAAAATAACAAATTACAGCTCAAATGAGCTTACTGTATGTTTACTCCTCTATGTTAATGTTGTCTATCCCACACTCTGTGATTACTTCTTACTTGATTTAGTTGCTTTTGAACAACAAGTTCTGGTTCTTGCACAATTCTAAAACCAGAATAACCCAATTTTCTATAAAGGATCCTGGTAAAGCAATAAAGTGACCATTTTCTATGTTAAAACCAGCTAATAATGGAACCATTTGCAGTGGTTTGCTGCATCAGGTGGATAAGTCAAAATGGAAATTCTTTCAGTGTCTGTAGTTACAAAATCTGTGTATGGCTGTATTGTTAATAATCAGTAATAATCAATAATGTGTGCAGAGCACTGATGCAAAATACTGTTGACAAATCCAAAATGCAATAAAGTTGTTCTCTTCTTAGTTAACCCTTTTTTTTTTTTACAAAAACAGGAAAGTTTTCTATTGTTTTCTCTCTTTTTTTTCCTTAAATATAGGGGAAAAACAAAAAGGCAACAAAGGGATTACTCAAATTATGCAATTCATTTCTTCCAACAAAAATATAAAATTCTTTTTTCAAAAATGCAGCTAACAATCTTGATTAGTCCAGACAATAAATGTGATTGCAAGTGGCTGTCTGAAGGACAATCATGTTTTATTCTGCAATTTCACATCGTCAAAAAAGGCATTTTAATAAATTGTCTGATATTTTCATCTATTTTTTCCTAACATACTTAAAAAAAAGTTTGGACATGGAATGATGAATCTGTGTATTGAATAGCTTAATCAAACACCCAGTAGTTTGAAAGGTTCTGATATTTGAATATGGACTTTTGTTTTTACTACTGCCTAGTCCATGGAAGAATGAACCAATTGGGAAATCCTGAAACAGTAGCATCACTCTCTTTTGTAGCATTAACCAGAACTCTCAGGTTAAGATGGCAAAAGAAAATATTGATTTTTTTTCTATTCACTTGTTTTAGAAATACTTTGGTTTTAATACTTTTTTCAGCCCAAAATGCAAAGTTTCTAAAAGGCTGAATTACAGGTTTTGATAATGTAATCATGTAAGAAATCCAAATTTTGGAACATTTCTCCCTCCTCTTCCACTTTTATTCAACATTTGATGTAAAACTCTTCTTGTTTTTTGAAGCTCAGTCCGTGGTTCACTCTGTCCCTCATTCTATGTCTGGCACTTCATTAAAACTCCTGTCTTGTTTCAGCCAAATTTTTTTCTTGCCAAGATCAGTTGCTACAAGTGATCTTGTAAAGTTTTCATGTCTTTCAAAACACACCTTTCATTTTCAAACTGGCAGGGACGAATTATTTCTCCTGTGTGCCCATGAAATTGCAGTTGCTATTGCTGAGAGACCTAGGAGGACTCTTTTCTGCCAACAGAGCTGTGTAAGGTTTGGAGCCCAAAATGGCCCTGAACCCTTTGGGGGTCTGACCCAGAAAATCCAGAGAAATCCGAAGTTTAGACATTTTTACTTTCCCACAGTGAATGTAACTTGGTAAAGGCTTAAGATTTACACAAACTTGCTCACAAACTGTTTTTCAGTTTTCAGTGTATGCACTCTTAGCCTGTAGGAAAACATCCTCATTTAGGAGCAGGTTAGGATAGGGGATATATGCTTGTGAACAATTGAAGTTGAAATGATGTATATCCACTTGCTGAATTTTGTTAAGAGTGGATGATGGATTCAAATCACAGAATAGTCCCTAAACCCCTCAGCTGTCTCTAATGCCCTTCAATTTGCTGCATTTGAAAGGGATAGACTGCAAATGATTTCTATACTTTGAATTCCCTTGCACCTGTATAAATCAAATATCCAGAGCTGCTTTTTCTCTCCTCACAGGTCAGAGAGAATATCATCCCCAGACTCTGTGAACGATTTTGTTTTAAACTCAAAAACAAGCCTTCAAATCTTTGGTTTTCTGTTTCTGGCCTACCAAAACAGCTGTTGATTTGATTTAGAAAAGAATTTTTATTAGAGGAACCAATATCAATAAAAGCCTTGATGGGAAGAGGGGGGGAGAAAACTTAATTTGGTTGGTGTACAAGAGCTGTGCCCTGCCAGCAGTGATGCATTAGCCAGTAATGCCTGGTGATGGACCCAGAGTGCCAAAATGTCACCCCTGCTTGAGGGGTGGCTGCATTGGCCATGCCTCACCTGACAAAAGGGATTTGGTGTTTAATTTAAAGCTCTGCTCCAGCAGCAGAAAAGGGTGCTTAATACTGTGTTACTGAGAGAGCACTGAGCAACCAGCTCAATAAAATAGATTTTTTTCCCTCCCCCACTTTACAAATAAGATGAGAAAGGAGATAATGTGTCATTTGCAGCTTTTGAGAATAGAAAATCTGACCCAGCAAATGTTGGCTCTGAGTTTTCCTTGTTAAACGAAATAAAGGAGACTGAGGACTTTTCATTATTTTAAAAAATTCTTCCAGAAGTGTTGATGGTGCAAATGCTTCCAAAGTTATTCTGAAGTTTTAGAGGTCTTTTCCTCTGCCAAGCACTGCTGATAATGACAGAACACAAGGTATTTACAGCCAGTCGTTCTTCTGATGCAACAGGAGGGAATGATTTCATAGTGCAAGACAATGAGGAAAGAATGAAGGATTTCAGGGCTGAAACCTTCTGTTTGTTGTGAGAAGAAAGCTAATGAAAACTGAGCTGTCCCTTAACTGAGTGTGATGTTTGCTGTTATATTTTGACTACTACTGTAGCACTGCAGATTACACCTCCAACACTATCAAAGTTTAGTAAAGATTATTTTCTACTGACACCAGTGTGAATTGATGCAGTTCATGAGGCAAAGAAGTGCTCTAAATCAAGAGCAGAGCACACAGAATATTATTTTGGTGTCATATTGACACATATATAACATGTATGAAAAGGCTGTCTTATAAAGTGCCTATCCCATCATGCAAGAACTTGTGAAAATTCCAACCCTACCAAGATTTAGCACCATTATTTAAAACTGGTTTTGGACAATTTGGTCACAGATTATAACTTCTCTTCAAATACTGTATAAATTACCTGCAGCCTTTAATTTTTTTAGTTTAGAAGAGGGTAAGAATTAAAGATATGTTAATATATACGGGTATAATCTCATAGGATGATTTATTTATAAGCAAAAGGGGTATCCCAGTTTGGAAAGCATTCACATTTATGTGCTCCATGGTGACTAACTTGGATCAAAGACCTTTTCTGTGGAGAGTTTCTCCCTTCCCAGCCAGGGTTCATAATCACAGAAAATTAATGTCAGATTCTGTGAAGTCCTCTTGGAGATGAAAAGTAAAAGACTTTTCACCTTCAGGGAAACACAAAATATTCAAGTTTTCACACCTTTTATAAACTCCTTTGTGTCAGGAACTGCAAAAATATATTTGTCTGTTTCTTCAGAAAGCCTTTCTTTCTCCAAGGCAGTGTCTTGTGTATTTGTGCAGGTTTTGTGATGTGATAACAGAAGTTGCAGCAGCACAGAATAAAAACTATGACTGAATATAGGGGCAGATACTTTATAGAGGCCTTATTTTCTTATTTTTTAATTCTTTTGTCTACCACCCTTATATTTAAGCAGGGCATATTTTTGGGAGCATGAGTGGGATTTAGATTTCTAATCCTATGTATGGGTCTGTCCTGATTCCATTTACATTTTTGTTGCCTTTTGTAATTTTTTCCTTCTTTTGTGCAGACACATACGTGCACACATATCTCTTTTTGCTACTCATTGTTTGCTTGACATAAATACTAGTATTGTAAAAAGCTTGGGAAAGATTTTTTGCTTATTTTTTTCAACTCTTGCATTCCAAATACAAAGGCAGGTAAAGATTTGCAGAAGTTAGGAGTAGATAGAGATGGGGACCTGACCATTTTCTGCAGGACGTAATCCTGTGGTCATTGTGGCCTTAGCACAAGTCCCTCTGGTGACCACAATTTGGAAACCAGGAGTACAAGGTTTAATTGATCTTTATAACCATCGTTCTTTCATTTGGCAGCCATTGATTAGGAACACAAAGCAATTGAGATTCAACAAAGGAAACAAAGAGGAGGTGTTAAAATGAGATATTCTGAACATTAAAAAAGGCACATTTGCACCTTTTAGGGTAATCACTTGCTTATTAGGTTTTTTCTTCCTGGACTCCCAAGTTCCTGATAGCTATAGGAAATTCAGCTCATGGAACTCCTTAGTACATTTTTCTCTCATTGCTTAGAAATTGTGCTTTTATCCACCAAATGTGACACGTTTTCTCTCTTGCACTCCATTATCTGTGTTTACAAGCAGATGCTGCAGTTCAGAATAGCCTGAGGTGTAATTTCCTTGCAGAAAAAACCCACCTGTGTTGTCCTTTAAAGTTTGGTAAATGGTGCTGTACAAAGCTATTGCCAGCTTTCCTGCCTGAATTAACATCTTGGAAAAGTAGAGCAAAGACATAAATATCACACCAATGGGGCACATAATATTCATAAAATTATTACTGTCATACTGGGATTCCTCACAGATTCATCCTCTGAGTGTTCTCCTGCTTGTTATTTGAGGTGAAGTTGATGTATTGCTGGATCACTAAGTTGTGCTTTCCAAAACAAGTTGCCAGTTACATCAATATTCCTACACCTGGTTACATTTTATTTTTCTCACTGTATATTGATTGCAAGCTTTTTCAATTTATGTACAGCAGATGACAAAACTTTTTCACAGTCTCTTTCATATGTTCGTGTCTTTTTTTATTTTCCTATAATGTTGCAGAAATGGAGGTGCCTGGGGTGTATTCATGTATTCTGTTCTTTTTGTTTCTTACTATTTTTCCTCTTTTTTAATATTCCTACCTGTTGTTTCTATGAAAAGCCAGTAAAAAACCCACCCCGAACTCAAGAACAAAATGTTACATAAATATTTAAATATCCTTGTATTAAGCAGTAAAAAGGAAATCAAAGTTGAATGGAAAGCAGAGCTTTGGCTGTTTTAATCATCTGGGGGGAAAGTGTCACTTTCAAAATGAAATATTCTCAGGTTTCAGCACTTGAGATAATTATTTAAAGAAAGGAAAACCTTGGTATTTTTTAAGAATACTTTTACTGAGCAGTAAAGGAAAGAATATCACTACCTAGACTGGGAAAATGGGGTGATTGTGTTCCATGCTGTCAAATAAATATTTTTTGGAGAGGTGGGTTCTCCAGGGTCCTGATTTCGTGATAAAAAGTGTGTCTTGATGAATAGCAGATGATCCAGTGGAGCTGCAGGCTGTTTTGGGAGACCTTTGAGGGTGCTTGCCCACAGTGGAGAGCCCCAAATTCGTGGTAGAAATGGAACTCTGCCAAGATGTAACCCATCTCTCTGTCAAAGGGAGAATTTGGGACCTGTTGGAACTCTGGTCACTGAAAATTTTTGACTTTCTGTGCTGACAGGCAGTACTGACCCCCAGGCAAACACTGCATTGGACCTGAGGACGTGGAAAAGGCTTCCAAAATTGAATGATAAAACTGGGATTATGAGTGTGTAGTTTGAATAGAAGTGTGTGATATCACATGGTGGAAAACTTAGAGTTTAAGGGTTTAGAATATAGTAATATATGTATAAAGCAAGATGCAGGATTTAGGGCATAGGTTAAGTTCTTCTTTTTCACCTCCTTCATCGTGGGTCTGGATGGTATTCTGTAACTGGATAGAAAAGTCCTCATTGCAGGCCACAGGTGGTTGGTTATTGGGTTAAAAGTAAAAATAATTTAGGTGTCATTTCTTAATTGGACAATTTATCCTTAAAAGAGGATATCCTTGTAGATATCCTTGTAGAGAGAGACATAGGGCTCCATTTTTACTTTGTTAGCTTGAAGTGCTGTCGAACTCACAGCTTGTGAGACTCTATTGTAGATAGGAATTAATAAACATCTGAGTCCAAGCATGAAATACCATCTTGAGCATTTAACCCCAACTCTGGCAAAAAAAGAAGATAAAAAGCTACAGGGACCTGCTGGGCTCTACACCTCCTCATGCCTCACAGCTGGCCCCAAGTGCAGGGCTGCCTTTGTGCCTCATGGCCTGGCCAAAACCACTCCCCAGTCCCTTTCTGCAGCAGTGTGACTCTGTGTCCACAAAGTATCCCCACCTCATGGACCTTGGAGAGTGTTTGTCCCACTGCTGTGAGGAGAGGAACAGAAATTCAGGCTTTGTTTTGGAGTCCCCTATCAGTCTCATGTTCTGCCATCTCACCCTGACCTCTGTAGGAAGGGATCAAGGGGCTGAGTGGCCTCAGGCAGCACTGCAGACCCAAAACACATCCCAAAGTTCTTAGGGAGAAGATTCTTGGCCGCAGTGCACCTGGGAGCAGCCCGAGTCCCTCTGCTTGCTGCAGACACCATGTTCCTCACAGCATTGTGGCCTCTGTGGGTGCACCCCCTAAGGCCTCTCAGCTCAGACAGATGGCAAAAAAGGAGAAGATTTTCTGGCTGATTGCTCCTGAATTTCCTCTCAGTTATTTCCCCTCCAATTGTGCAGTTGCCTGTAGATCCAAGCATGCAGAGCCAAGTCTGTTCCATTCCTTAGGACACACTTTGTTTTCCTCCTTGAGGGGATCATCAGAGATCACCCAACCCAAGCCATCTTGGACTTTGAAACAAACACTGAGACATCACCCACCTCCTGCTTCCCTCTCTTTGTTCAAGGGGCAGACAGAGCACAAATCATAAAATGTCTTTCCTTAACCCCTTGCAGTTATTTCCAAGTATCACTGAAGGTGCTCTTGTTGACGGGCTTACTCAGTCTTGTGAGGTGTTTTTGTGGAGGAGTCAGTTACTCATCTTTTACCATGTGGCAAGAGAAATCAGGTGTTTCTAGATGCAGTGGAGTCTGAAAATGATCCAGGGGATCTGAATGTGCGCCCAGGATTAAAAGATTCCTGGCATTGATGGTGTCTAGAATGAAGACTCATTATTCAGGGCCTGGTTTGCAGTTTGAGCTGTAGGCTTATCAACACCTAAGTGATCCTATGACCCTCAAATTCATAAAGTGTTCACAAAAGACTTTGTGAAATTATTCCATCTGTGGTTGGGATGATTCCAGGCAAGCAAGCAGTACAGTCACACATTTGAAAGTTATTCTGATTTGTGATTTGTGCATTCTTGAGCTATTTCAGATGTCTCACTTCAAAGCTTTTTCGTTGTGTGGAGTGAAACTGTGCACAGCATGCTAATTGTGTGGTGTACAAAATGGTGTGAGGGAAGCCAGGGCTCTGTTCCCAGTGGTGCTGTTGTCACCTTGAACAAGGAACTTCTCCTTGTGTCCCTTCATACAATTTCCCCTTCACAATTTGACCTGAAAGTTGTCTGGAGCTTTGCTGCTGCTGCTGTAATTAGGAGTGATTTTCAAGTTTCTGGTGCACCAGCTCAGCAATTAATGCTTCCCTTTATGAATGCTGGGGGCTTCTTGACTCTCCCTTCCATGTTCTGAAAGAAATTTATTTGTTGGCCAATTTTTGTTCAAGGCACACAGCACCAGCTTTGGTTTTGGCAATGCTGTAACAGACAGGATATGGTGTGTTTTCAACTATGGAGTTAACTTGGGCTATAAAAATTGATTATTTTCCATAGCTGGAAGATTTTTTTCCTATGGGCAGGGACAAATTTTTCCCACTTACAGGATAAATTGCTATTGTAAATATGTTGTAATTGGATCAAATTGCATTAATGCTTTCTAATGCACTTTTGGTTAAGGCAGTAGAATAGGAATTAAGTCCATTAAACATTTATTCTATCAATACAGAAATGCTTTTTTCCTTCTTGAAATCTTACATATTTAAGACAAACTATTGCAAGCCTTCTCTTCTTTCACAAAGCATTTATACCAAGACCATCAAAAAAAAAAAAAAAAAGAAAAGAAATCTGTGTCACCAAAAGCAGTCTATCCTCACAAAAAATTGGGGTTGAGGAGACACTTGTTCAGAGAAATAAATACCCTGAGGTAGGATTTTCCATTGTGGTTTATACTCAAGTTGCCCCTAGCCTATCATGGAATGTGTGAACTTTAATTTTCCTTTTGAGCAATAAGAACGTGTGAACATGAGAACAATAAGAACATCTCCAGTCAAAATGGGATTCCATGAAAGGGTGGTAATGTTTTCAGCAGTGAGACTTGCACCAGAAAGAGTGTCCAAAAGATCATGTTTTTCTCATGGTTTGCAAAACTTAAAGTCTTCAAGAAGCAGACTGAAAACAAATAAACAACCAGAAATGTAAATATCAGGATAGGAGTGCAGAACCACAACTGATCCAGATCTATTTAAACTTTATTGACTTTTTTTTTTCCTGAGCTGAGGATGTGGACCACTATATTTAACATCCATTAGTGGTGTGTTTAAGCAAAACTAAATAAAACTTGTAAACATGATTATAGTTTCTAAAATTTCAGACGCCTCAGCATTTTCTTATTTTTATGCATTTGATGCACCTCTGTTTTATTAATGCCCTTCCTGTGGTATTTTAATAGACTTCAGGGTCCTGCTGGAGGGGTAGGCAGCTGCCTTTGGAAAGCACTCAAAAAAATCTGAGCAGATTTAAGGCTTCACAATCCTGCCTAAAACTACAAACAGCATTTCTGTTGCAAAGCTCAAAGGTTCAGATTTCTCAGCTGTATTATGGTATTTGTTAACATTTAAATGATTCACTGACAGCAAAAGTTAAAAAGACTTTTCTCTTTGCATCAGCCTAAGAGTTGAAGGACACTTTTTGTGCTGTTCCCCAGAACATCTGGCACAATCAACAAATTGGAGACTGAATGGTAGCACTGTAATTTTCCATTATAGTTGAACCACAGTTTTGAAACTTATCCATAAATTTAGCTATCAAATCCATATTCAGGCACACAAATAAGGGTGACCTGATGTTCAGGACAGGAAGAGATGACTGGAGGCCAGATTTGCTTTACACATACTGAGTTTTGAGAAGCATTGTGATGTATCTTAATCAGTACTTAGAGTGTGTGGGGTTACTCATAAATCGTTAAGTTTAACCAGCTGCAATTCTTCCAAGTCAGTCTCAGAGGGGAATATCAGGAAAAAGGGTCTGGATGCAACCTATGAAAAAGCTGAATTTTCTAATCTCTAGCAAGAGATTTTGCAGTCTAAAAAAATCTGCAGAAGAGAAAAGAAACTGCTAGATACCAGTTTGTTAGCTTATGGAATGGCAAAATTGAAAAGGGAGCAGAATGAACGGTGATTATGGACACATTGAAAAGCAATAAAAGGGAATTATTTGATAGCTGGAGGGGTAATTTAGGTATAGGGCCATCCAAGGATGAAGGAATTATGTGCAGAAAAAACTGTTGACTGGAAAAGAAACAGTGCACAGTACAAAGAAACATAAACTACTAAGATTTCTCAAAATGTAAGGGGTAGAACTGGCAAAAAAAATTGAGGCAGATCACTAAAAGATGATTTTTTTTCATCCCCACTATATCCATGCATTTTTTTTTGTACTGTGTATAGCAATGACAAGTTTTTT
This sequence comes from Trochalopteron elliotii, assembly GCA_024734555.1. Classification (NCBI taxonomy): domain Eukaryota; kingdom Metazoa; phylum Chordata; class Aves; order Passeriformes; family Leiothrichidae; genus Trochalopteron; species Trochalopteron elliotii. Next base: position 639,257 of record JANPWX010000664.1, read on the forward strand.
GCAACCTCTGCAGTCCTTGAATCAGTTTGTGTCAAATATTATGTACTTCCAAAGAGGAGAGCTGTAAACCCAGGCTGCCAGCAGAGCTACTTCTTTGAGGAAAAATGGGTTTAAATAACAGGATGGATCTGGGGCTCAGCAGAGGTTCTCACTGATGGGTTTTCAGGTACAGTTTCCAAATCCCTCAAAAGCTAAAGATGTATGTTCATTGTGAGCTGGGAGAATGGAGGCAGTGCTGCAGGATCTTAGTGACAAGGAGCTCAAGACTGAACTTCAGCTCCACAATGTGCATTCAGCTGTGTAACCCTTCAGAAACTTCTAGAGAATGGCTCAGATATAAGGGCAAGAATAGATCATTTCTCTGTAACATTCAGCTTTTAACTTTTTTTTTTTTTTCCCACTTAGTAATAAATGATTTGCAATTCTCCATGTCATGAGTTAATCAGATGTGTCAAATGGCTGTTGGTAAAATTGTCCCACAGTTCTGAGATAGGTTTGTGTAAAATAAATAGAGATTCTTTATGTGACACCTGGCAGATGCTGTGCATTTTGCAAGAGCACAAAGCTGAGGCACCTGGTTGGTTCAGCAAAGGTCTCCATGAGTTGTCCTGGTTTCTTCAGACAATATTCATTATATATTGCAGACTATAATTTAGTGGCAGATTTACCTTCCCCATTGCAGAAATACTTTTCCTTGTATGAGCTTTTATGTAATTCATGTGAAGCTTAACAATTCTTATTTGTGAAACTTCAAATCAAGTCCTGTATGTACTTTACTTCTGTGCTACTATGCTTTTGTATCAAGAATGTGTTTAGATTTAGGAAATTCTATACAAAATTTATATAAAAGCAATGAGCACATACTCATGCATGATAGGCAAACAACTAAAATTATAAACATGATATTGTCATTTATTGCAGGCTTTTCATGGGCTTTTCCATTTTCCTCTTTTCTCTTTTTCTTCTGGGTGGGAATTCTCTGTAAGCACTTCTCTACTCAGAGAAGCTGACAACTATGGCAAAATAAATTCCCTGAATAAATTCCTACTTGGATTCTGATGCATTAATAGCTTTATTTTGCAGTAGTTATCTTGCAACTACCTTGCTTTGCTTGTGAGAATTTGCCCACAGGGGTGAAAAATTCTGATGTAGCTGAGGCAATTTTGGAAGTACATGTCCTTTGGAGATAACGTGCATGGAATACCTGTTTTGCAGCAGCTGCTGTGGCCAGGACAGGGGGTTTCAAGGCAGAAGCTTTTGGAAGCAGAACACCAAATAATTTTTGTGCTTGGGTTTGTTTTGTACAGTGAGGAACAAAACATTGGCAGCAGTTACCACCAGAACTGTTATAGACTGGAAACCTTGCCCCAGAACTACAAAACCTCCCAAATTTCTACTTTCTAAAGGTTTTTGGTTTTTTTATCGTCTAGCTGCCTACCTTGTTGCAATACTCATCTTTTTCATTACTATAAAATTTACAATAGTTTTATATTGATCTGCAGCAGCTATTATTTTAAACCCTAAATATCCTGACTTTTCAGTGCATGTTAATTTCTCACTTAACATGGCAAAATCATAGCAGGTAAAGCCTAAATGGGAAACAGACTCCAAAATACTCCAAATGTTGGGGAATATTCTACTTAATTTTGCATAAGTCTTAATTTTCAATTTGTTTAATAACAGTTTGACTTCTTTTTGCATACTTAAATACCATTTTGTTTATAAAGTTATTTGATGTCTTGTCTTCTGTCAAACTCTTGTAGAAGGTTCTTCATTTGTCTATTACTCAGTATTCAGAGTCAAATTATTAGCATGCTTTTAATGAAATTTCATTCATTTTCTGGAATTATAAAATCAGGATTGCTTATGATATGTGGTTTCCTGGGGGGGAAACCAGAAAAAGAAAAAGACATCTTTTCCTGATTTCTTCATGTTCAGAAAAAAATCTTACAAAGAAAAAACTCATCAAAACTTCAATCTGGACAGCTTCTCATGGCCAGCCTGGTTAAATACTGGTTCTCCATTCAGTCCTCGAGGGAAATCTGGAAACCTGGAGACTGATCAGGGCTTGTAGACTCCCAGGTCTGGAATTTGCTGAGCTGAGCAGGTTTTTCTCTGCTGCCTTGCATCGTGTGAAGCTCTTTATTCACTATAAAGCAAAGCCTGGCTGAAGCACTTCTCCCAGTAAATGATCTCCCAGGGTTCAGGGCACCTGACAATCAGCCCCGTGCTTTATAATTGTTTTATAATTGTTTCTCACTAATTGCCTCTCTCACACACCGTTGTTTTCAGCTCTCAATTTGTCTCTCCCTTTTGTGCTGCCTAATTTCCCATTTTTCTCCCTGTTCCTCCACTGTGGAAATGAAAGCAGGCTTGGCTTGCTGCGACCCAAAATGTTGTGTCAAACAGGGGCTGCCTGTGATGACTCTCAGTATCTTTATCTGTGCAGCACATCCCAGGCTGAGGGTGCTGCTGCCACTGCCTGCCATGTTATTAATGCTGCTCTAATTAGGCTGATCAGTTTTAATTAGCACACTGTCATGTAACAATCTCATAGAATACTTTGTGTAAGGAAATTGATCTGGCTCTAATGCTAATTAGTTTGCTGGGCTCCCTACCTTATAAATGGGAATGGATTGCTTCCCTTCAACCCCTCCTTCTTTCCTATTCAATAATTCTCCCATAAACTCTGTATTTTCTTCTTTTTTCCTCCCCCTCACGTGACTTTTTTTTTTTGTTGTCCCCGTGTCTCTCTCAATTAATTCTGACCATAACCCCATCTCAGGGTTTTATCACTTGTCAGAGAGAGCCTTCCTCATTAATTTTTTTTTTCTTTTCAGTTTGTATTTCTCTCTTTTTTTTGCCAGATCAGAGGCCTGGAATCCTGAGGACTGTTTCAGAGCCAAAGCTGACAGGGTTAGGCCCAGGTCACTCCACTTGTAAATCAAAGGCAGTAAGGAGCTAAGGCTGTACTTTGAAATGAAGATTTATAAAGGCAGCAGCATCAACATTACAAAAGAAGTATTTTATTGGGTCTCACATGGGATTTGTTTACTGCTAGTAAACTGCAGAAGAGTGAAACAACGAGGTTAATAAATGGGAGAGTGGGCAACAAGATAAATCAACTACTCCTCTGTGCTCTTAAAAGCTCCTTGATGTTGGGATTAATTTGGTTAATTGTGAACATAGCAATGATGCCTAGAAAAGTATGAAAATTCTGGCTACATAAACTTCAAATGTTGTTCTAGTTCAGTTATGCTTTCAGGTTTTTAATAGAAAGGAAATTAAGAGGCAGAGATAAACGTGACTGCTGAAATTTTGTTCAGTTTTGTTCTTCCTTCTAAATGGGTATTCTATGAATATAACCTATTTGGGATATTTAAAAGAAGAAAACACCCAAAATTAAACCAAAAAACAAGTGAGAAAAACTAACTAAAACCCCTGACAGATAAAATGAAAATTTTATTTTTTTTCATTTGCCTTTATAGTTTTGTTGACATACTGGCTAAAAGTGGTATGGGATTAGGTGCACATGTAGATGTTATAAGTACCAGTGGATCTGGAATTGATGTAAGCAGTTTGCTGTGCCATGCTGGATTCCTGAATGGCTGTTCATGCTTTGGTATCTCCAGGCACTCTCCTTCCTACCAGGTATCTCCACCCTGGGAAAGGTGTTTGGGGCTCAACATTGATATTTGACAATTACACAGCAGGTACAAGCACAGGAGTGCAGGAAAAAATGTCTTTGCAGTGTCCCAGGCTTGTACTCATCATTCTTTGCTTGTGTCTAATAAAAGTCTGGCCACCTTGCAGTCAGTGTTTGCAAAGCCAAATCCCTTTAAGCTTGGCTGTACCTGCATTTCTCTAAATCTGTCTGCAGAGCACCTTTATAGTGCATTAGGCATGCACACACCACAATCCATCTCTTTTCCTGGCCAGCTCAATATTTGTTTCTGCTGTTGCAGTACAGATGATGGGAAGGAAGCAGGAGAAGGATCTCTGGGTTATTGAGTGATCAGTCATTGTCCATTTTTTGCTCATAGTGACATTTGTCATGTTCAAAGGTGACGTTTTCCTCCTTCTTCTTGATGAAATCAAAAATCTAAAGGCTGGTATAATTTGATGAATGCATCTGTGTCAAAGAAATACTCAGAGACATTATGTAGGATGTCAAATTGTATTTTTATGCAATTTATTAATTTTGGGAATAGATTCTTTCTTAGTCTTGAGCTAATTCTTGTTTCATTAGGAGATTTTTTTTTTCTTTTTCTTTTTTTTCTTTTTAGCTTGTGGCTACCTGCTAAGAAATATTGCTTGTGCTTTAAGCTCTATGAAAGAATGTCAAATGTCAGTGTGTATGACTAAGTGTTTCCTAACTTCCTAAAATATTTTCATCTGTTTAAAAAGAAGGAATTCTAGTTTATTTTACCAGAGATACTTATAAAATGTGGTCTCAATGGCAGCTGAAAAGAAAGGAGCCATTTGAACTTGGTTAAAATAGATTTTTTTCAATTTGTAGTAAATTGGGCCCTGACATTATTTCTTTGTTAATTCCTATCTGATCAGCATCATGCTCCTTTCCTTGTTCCTGCAACATTGTTGAAACAGCATTTAGGATTATACCTTGCTAATGTGGTATGTCCAAACCAGTTTTTTACCTTGGTTACATCAATATCTTGATTTCCCTTCCATCAGGACACATCTTAGTCTCCTGCAAGATCTGAGGAGTGGTGATCAATTTCCAGCACACTCTTCCTCTGGATATTCCAATCCCTTCAGGGCAGATGCTGAAAATACTCTGGTTTATATCAATCTGCAAATGAAGCAATGACACTAAGGATGAGAAATAAGTTGTAAGAGGGAAAGGCCAGGATGAGAGTCTCCTTATTTGGTTCAGTTTATAACTAAAGTCTCCCACACCTGGTTTGTCCTGCAGGAAAAGCTTAACAGGCTGACTGAAATCTCTGAGCAATGGAAAATTTGCCAGAACAGACACATAAATGAAGCTTCTCAGCAATTACCTTCAGCTTCTAATATTAATTTAATATTCTAACAATAAACTTGTCTGTATTTTGATGTTGATGAAATCTTGGTCCCTTTCAAAAAACCTTTAAATATAGGTAAAACCTATAAACCCTTTAAAGAAACTTTCAAACCTTTGAATATAGATAAAATTAAAGTCATCTCACTGCTTCTTGCAGATCTCAGACCATGGCTTCAGAGTTATAGATGCCAAAGGTCTTTTTATTCAGGTGCTAGAGGAGATAAATTCATGCATTTGCCTGTCCAGTGCTTCCCATCCTGAGCCCTTTTGCTCAGCATGTTGCTGTATCCTCTCCAAATTTCATCCTGCCACATTTCATCCCAAAGCTGTCCCAGCATTGTGAGGAATAACTAAGAGAGGTCAGGGTTTGCCAAGTGCTGCTATACACAACCCTTCTCTCTGTGTGAAACAAACAGGATGAAATTTCGGGCACCACTCTGAGGGAACTGACAGGAAATTTTGATTTTGACCGCAGGATATCATTAAAAATATCTTCCCTGCTGTGCCATATGAGGCTTAATTAAATATTTGTTCCAACAGCCTGAGTTTCCCCAAATGAAAGGATGTAGTGTGAATACATTTGTGTAATTTGGATACCTGAGCCTCTGGAATCTTCCAGTCATCAGGAATAAAAAAAGAATTGGCCTTGTAAGGCATTTTGGGGGGGTCTGTCCTGAGGTCACAGGTGTCACTAGAACATGCCTGGATTGATTACACAGGAATTGCCATAAATTTGTGACCTCTTCTACTGTCCCTTAATTCTCTACTGGACTGTGCCCAGGCTAACGTTTGGAAAATTTCAGAATTCTGAAATTAGAAATCTGTGTCATGGACCTATCTCCCATCACAGGGAGGAAGAATTCTCTTCCCTTCATGTCCTCAGATAATTTTCCAGAAGGATTTTTTGTGTGATCCTGCACTGTCACTAACAAAGGAGTTACCCCAGATACTCTGGGGTATCCATCAGTGCCATATAGGGCAGGATAAGAGTCGTGGATTTATGTCACCTCTCACTCAAAAAGAGCAAAGACAGAAAGCACTGAAAGAAGAAAAGAGTAGCCTACAGGTACATCAAAATATATATGTGTTCACACACTTCTAAAAATAAAAGTGGACCAGGAGGAAGCAGGAATTTTATATATATATTTAATAGAAAAATACTGTCCTGCTATTCTGAATTTTAAGGAGCTCAGAGTCTATGAGGCTTTTGGTTGGTGATTCAACACCTTTATTTGCATAAGAGTGTGATTTTTCACAATTATTTTATTTGAAAACACATGTCATAGCAAAACAAGTTAATATCTCCATTGAAATAATGTACCCTTTTTGTTGTTAGTTTTGTTTTTTTTTATTCCCTAAAATATCTTATTCACCCTTTTAATTCAAGGAATTAAATCATGATGAAGTGAAGTGGAGATTTTATTGATCCTAAAGCATGTTTGCTTAGAACAGGGCAGAAGAATAAAAAAAGAAGAAAAAAAACTTGGGCTAATGTTCAACAACAGTGCTGATGTTGCTACCAAGGTGTGGTGAGTAACTCTTTGAATATTTATCTTAGATTGAGGAGGATGCTGAATTCTCCCAGCTTGAAAATAACCTGTGAGTGTCATGTGCCTGAGGCTCCCTTTAGCTCCAGAGCCACTGCTTACAGTGTTTGCTGTGTGCACTCTCTAAAATCTGTCTGATTTTTATCTCTGATGTACACAGCAAAAATTCCACTGCCAGCTGGCAAAAAATGAGTGCAATGTCCTTAAGGGGTCACATTTAGGGTTGTGATATAGTTGTGGATTTCTGTGGCTTTATCAAAGCACAAAGGGGTTTGTACAGAACCTTCAGCACCAGAGAAGCAAATGAATTTTGTGCCTTTGTGATGTCTGGCTGGGCCATTGCTGATGTCACAATTCTACCAGTCAATAAAATATTCATAATTTTGAAGATCAAACAGGAGGTAGAGCAGAACAGTCCCACATTTGGGGATTCAGATTGGACCTTGGTTACACAGATGCTGGGGGAAAAGGGACAGAGGCTCTTCCACGCCTGGAGCTTGTGCCCTGCCCAGGTCTGAACCCATCAGCAGGGACACTGAATGTGCCCAGGAAAGGAGTACAAATGCCAATTTTACAAAAGAAAGAGGAGACAAAAGAAAATTGGTTCAAAACCAACATCTGACCAAATGGGAACAAGCTGACTGTTTCATTTTGTAGAAAAGTCTGTGGCTGTTTCCCCAGCTGCAGGAGGCAGCTGAGTGCCTAAAAAACACAGGAGAGCAGCTTACAGACTGTACAGAAGAAAAGGGTAAATGGGATTGAATTGCTGCTTTGGATAGAACCAAACATTTCTGTTGTTGCTGCAGCAGGGAGGCCAGGGAGCAGGCACACTGCTCTGCCCTGCTGCTGCTTCTGTTTCATCTCTTTTTCCAGGAAGGAAGGAAGGAAGGAAGGAAGGAAGGAAGGAAGGAAGGAAGGAAGGAAGGAAGGAAGGAAGGATTGCTGCTGTTAGGAGCTGTGTCAGTAGCTAACACATAAAATGTGTTTTCTTCTGTTTTCTTTTTTTCAGTTCTGATTCAACATGAGCTGGGTTAGAGGCAGTGCTGGGAAAGGCCTTGATAAAAAGAGAGGGGAAACTTTGGAGGCAAAACTTCTTGCTGGGAAGTGACCTGTAGGCTTTGGGGAAGTACTGTGCAGATGGCCTTTTCCATCTGAAATCACCTGCTGTGGAGGCAATGACATGCAGACACTCTGTAGCTTCCAGCTCGTGCCTGAAACCAGCTAACCTCTTTCCATGGTTTCCCAGAACTTGGAAATTTGCATTCAATAAGTTTAAGAAGACACTGATTTAATGAGAGGGAGAATCTTAGGTTGCAAATTTTTTTCTCCTGGTTTTAGTGTAAGTTTTTTTCTTCCCCTGGCAGCATATTCTGGTCTCTAGGAAATAGAGTGCCCTCTGTCAACTGAGTTAACTTGTGGGCTGTCCTGTTGAATATGTAAAAAAAATTATCTTTGGTCAGAACAAAAAAAAAAATCCTGCCTAAAAAGTTGTTTTTCAGCCTGCTGTTTTGTGGTTTTTTGTTGGTTTTTTTGTTGGGTTTTTTGCTTGTTCTGTTTTGTTGTTTTGCCTTTTTTTTTTTTTTAAGTGAGCCTGATTTAAAACAGGCTGTAACAGAGAAACTCAGGGAGTGAAAAAGTGCTGAATAGAGGCAGTAATGAGTTGCCAGGACAAATTAGTCCTAATTAAACCTAATTATGGCTTAAAACTAGTCTTTTTCCAATAGCTCCTATGTCATGAAACATCAGTCTCAAAGATCCCATTTTTGAACAGCTGAAATCGTTCTAGTGTAACAATGGGGGTTAGTATAGGCAATTACACTGCTCCATAAAGATGAAAAATTGTCTTTTGGAGAGGTAATTCAGATATCCTTGAGTGACAACTGCCATCAAAGAGCTTTTTTCACTCCAGTGTGGGATCCACTAACCCAAGGTGATGGAAGTGTCCTGGTGCATGGCAAACAGGGCCCTGGAAATTTCTGTAATTTTGACCACAAACTGACTGAAGATGTTTTAGCCCTGGAGTTCTGCATGTCCAACATCCTCCATGAACACTAAAATCAGCCAATGAGGGAGAGTGATTTCACTGTTTTACAGCTCACTGGACCTCACACCAACAGCCTTCTCTCAGCATGTTCAAAATTCTCCCCAGGTCTTTAATGAGACAAAGAAAGTGAGCAGTGTGGCATCTTTTTTCCATTCTTGCATAATTCACTCTTATTCAGTGTGCTGTTTGAGCATTCATATCCCTGTCCTTCTTTCCATTTTGGGTTTATTCAGTTCAAACTTGTATTTAATCAGGAACACTAATCCTTGGAGGCTTTCCTTTTTACATTAAGGTAGTCTCACACCGAAACCAACTTTCATTGAATTTTGTATTTGTTGAATGTTAAGAGTAAAGATTGCTAAGATCTTAATATAATTATTTATTATTTTAGCTAAAAATTCAGTTATCACTTTTGCCATTATAGTTAAGGTATGGATGTGTAACCAGCAGTAAACTGGATTCCTGTACATTTTTCTTTCAGAATAGGGTAAAACCACAAAAGTTACATGTATTTTGTATAGTTCTTCCCCAATAAATATCACAGAGATAAATTTAAATATGTTTACATGCAGGCCTTCTGACTGCCATTAGTCCCAAAAATTATAAATGCCCAGAGGTAGTGGCAACAAAATGCCAAAGTTATAAAGGACATTATTGGTATGAAAGTGTGTTTGGAAGAGCAGATTAAATTGTTTCCTCATGTATATAATTGGAAAAAGAGTCTGCATCTATTATTACTTCCAAATGACATCTTTAACTTCACATTTGCTGGATGATCTGCTGGTTTTGCTGCCTAGGAAGACAGAACATTAAAAGCAGGTCTGTTATCAATGGGAGAAGTTATTTCTGAGTGTACATTTTCCACAGGATGGTTCCAGGATATGAGATGTGTACAAAACCACACCTGTGTACTGGAATTTCCCTGGCTAAAGAGACATAAAGGAGAAGAAGGAGCACCTAAACTAAAATATGTATGACTGAGGTTCACATCCCTTTCAGCTGCTTTACTTTATTTCTGCCTCTGTTTCTTCCCCCCTCCCCAGCTTCAGATTTATGAGCCATTGTAAGCTTTTCTAACTGCTTCTGAAAAGGATTCATGGCTGCTCGTGCTTGCAGCATCCAACAAATCACTCATTTCACAACGTTCATTCCTTTCATTAGATGGTATTCTTCATTTTTTGTACACCCCTCATTTCATTACAGTAATTTGAAGGGTTTTGCATACCAGCCTCAAGAGAAAAATATTTTATTTGTTGTTGGTTTGAAATGTGGATTTCATCAGCTCTGGTCCTTGTTTTGTTTTTTTTGTCAGCACAGCATAAAAAACAGTGAAAGGCAACTGCACATTAAACTGAAGGCTAATTTACAGGTTCTGTTTTTTGGAATAGTTGATTTTTTACCTTGAAGAAGAAGCACAGACTGACTGACCTGATGATTTCCCTTGTGGCTCTGTTTTCTCTGCTTCTGTGATCAAATGAATATTCGTGGGGGAAAATGCATTTTTGATACTTTTGCATCAGATGTTTTGCATTCAGAAATTTTATTTTTTTAATTGATATTCTTTGCAGTTTAGCCAAATGACATCCATTTTGTTTCATGGTGAAGATCACTGAACGTAAGCTCTGGATGTGAGGCACTGGGGTTTCCACAGTGCCAGATGACAAATACATCCATTTAAAATACTATTTATGTATAGAAAATTGTGTTTTTCTTTGAGAAAACAGGGCTGGTATTTAATTTGTCCCTTGGGCTCCTCTCTGTCTAGATTTGGGAAGACCACAGCCTTTCCTGTGTCTCCTTATGTGGGGAGATGGGAGGCCCCCAAAGAGATACACATCCTGTAATACTCCTCATTATTTAATACTCCTCACCATTTAATACTTCTCCTGCTCCCTAAGTTAAAAACCAGATAACATTACTTGCATTTTTATTTGAAGCAGCCACACAAAAATTTTTTTTCTCTTGAGTCTCTTGGGTGTGACTCAACTGCTCAGCTTGGTTATTCCTTCTCTGGGACGATGACATCTCCACCAGTCTAGAGGAATTTCTCATACCCACCAGTGGCCCGGGGAGAGGATACAGGAAATTAATCATCTCTCTCCTCTGACAGCTCCATTTCCCCCAGTCAACAGAAATAATTGTCACACCCCTGTTTTCTTTCAACCACCCGTGGTAAAACTTGGATCAGGCGTTTGTTGTGTCTCTGTTTGTGACAGGATTTTTGACTTGCAGCTTCAGTCCTTGTGGTTGTTAGTTTGGGAGTGTAGCAAAACAAGAGAGGTCATCCATCTCGGCCCCCAACAGCACCAGATTGTTTTCTGTCATGTACCCTTTGGACACAGGGGTTTGGTGGAACTCTTTTTAAAAAAAGAGTTTCTTGAGGGCGTCTTCACCATTTCTACTGACAGACTTCTGTGTCTCACTGTGAGAAATTGCTCAATGCTGATTTTGTGGAGTTTTTCCTTCTTTTTATTTTATATAATTGATCTTAATTCATTGCAACCCTTTGCTTTTTCCATGCTTTACTGGTAAAAAGGTGTCATACGACCTAGATAAGCCAGTTCTCTTTATTTTCAGTTTTCTCCTAAGTTACATTTTCAAGCTCTTTTTAATTGGACACTGGGCTTATGTTTAACTTTTTTTTCACCTACTTCAGGTCTCCTGTCCAGAAGGACACAGAATTCAAGGTAGTGTCTTACACCAGAGTCTCTGAAACATCAACACTGGGGTGCTCAGGGCTTGCTCCCTAAGCATCTGAGCTGTCTGGGGCAGGAAGCTCCTACTTCTATTTCTTTTTAATAATGGCTGCTTAATTCCAAAATCATATTAAATTTGTTCTCTGCTACTGCCCTAGATTGCATTTATTTTAGCAAATCAAGCTTATTATTGCTCTGTAGTTTCAATTTTTTGTTTTTGTTTAACACACATCTTCTAATCAGGCCTATCAAAATATTCTACAAGAAATACCTTTTTCAGAATCCATACAATATATTATTGATATATCTTGATACTTGTGGTCCACTGTAAGGCAAAAGAAATACAGGAAGGAAAGGACTACCTGTCTAAGATGTGATACTGCTAATTTCATTCATATCCATGAGAAAAATGACTTTGTGAAGGTTGTGAAGGTTTTTATTTGGGGCTGGGTGGTGGTTTGACACTAAATGAGCCAATAAGGAATTTTTCTTTCAGTGACTCTCTCAAAGCCCCATTAATTCTACTTTTAGAGACAGAAAATTCTAAATCTTCCAGGCCACATGTTCAGCTTACGACCTCATTTGTTATCAGGCACAACTTAATATTCTTTTAATGTGTGGTACATATGTGAAAACTGCTATTGCTGGAGAGGTGAGATGGTGTTATATGCCAACACAGCTTCACTTCATTTTTATAGGAATCCTCTAAGTACTCTGCAGTGACCAGTGCATGAGGAAGTTTGGACTTAAAATCAAGAATAATGAAAAGCTTTTTGTCCACATGCAGATCTACCGGGGGAAATTTATTTTGTTTGGCAGACACAGTTGCATTATATTGCCATTAAGAAGATGCTGCTGAATCAGACGTTTCTGACATTTTTGCAACTTGATTAAGCTTCTGCCATAATTAAAGGAATATGCCACTTTTTTTTCAGATATGACACTAATGTTTCTGAGACATGTGTCCCCAATCTGTTACTGAATCACATTTTTGCGTGAATGGAACTCCCAGGTGTGTTGCTACACTGGTGTTTTTAATTGCATTTTATTTACTTGTGCTCCAGAATTATCATTCTGCTCTCATCAACACTTATGGTTAATTGACCACACGAGAACTAAACTCATTAAGATCAAAGCACTAAGTGTGGTGCTTGTTCCATGCCTTCATTTCTGTGCCACTTAAAACCTTTAGGTTGAACATGTGTTGACATGAGTTCTGAGTGTATCTTCTGGAGAAAACTCTGTTTCTCTTTTGACTTGAAAGTGATTTCATTTCTCTCAAGATCAGGTCGTGAGATCTCCCTGCCTAGAAAATTAAGTAGAAAATTAAGACAATGGTATTTACAATTAGAGTGTGAAGTTCATAGCAGGTGACATAGAAGGGAGCTGTGCAAAAGGATCCTGTCCCTTTGCTTGTGTTTGAAGGGTGAGATATTTAGTTTGCCAGCTGTGAGGGGTCCCCTTGAAACCAGTGATGCTACTTAAGGTAGAAGGCACCAGAACAAGCAGAAAATTATGCAAAATTTGCTAGCTGAAACACTAATAAACGTAAGATGGGATACATCAAAAATCAATGCTCATGTGCCAGTGTTATAATACTAAATATTTCAAATTACTAAATATTTCAAATTAAATATTTCAAATATTTCAAATTATTTGCCCTCCTGCCTAGAATGTTGTCTTGTGATTAAACAGTGTAATTATATAAATTAAACTCTGTTACATAAAAGAGGTTCTAATTCCCCAGTTATTTGTGAGAAGCTTGGTTGCAGTTGTCCTTGCTGAACTAGTGGCTACTTAAAGATTTTGTATTTCTCTGCTGATTCCAATCTAGGTGTTTGACAGTCAGCAGTTTGGGGGTTATGCACAGCAATGGGTACTTGAGAGTCTGTGGCCATTTATGCTTTTGGATGGCCTGGAAAATAATTTAGTGAATGACAGGTCTGGAGCAATGGCAATGTGTGTGAGCAGTCATCTGGGGAAAAAAGAGAGCCTGGTTACAGGGATTATAAATGAGAACAATGGTTTGACTTGAGGAGAACAAAATGAGCTAAAAATACAACCCAGGAATAAATGGTCACAAATAAAGGCAGCCAGTCTGGACTTGATAATAGTTTTGTCTTTGGTAAACACTCTTAAGCTCCTGCTCCCGAAGGAGAGAAAATAATACAAAAGTGAAATCTAAAGCAAAAAGAGTCACTCATCCATCCTGGATGGATCTCAGGAGCTGTAGCTGCCTGGGAATGGGAGAAGAAAAAAGGAGCCACAAGGGAGGTTTGGTATCTTGGCTGCCAAGGGCAAAACAGAACTTGCAGCTCTCTGGGTACAACAGATGAGATTTCTGCTGCACACAGAGAAAATGAACCCAACAAAGACACGGGCCTGGAGATAAGAGGGAGAGCTGCCAGGATGAAGGAAGGAAGCCTGTTTGGCTGTGGTACAGATTTTCTTTGGATTGCCACTGAAAAGCATCCCCTGACTGGCGTGGAAGTCCTTCCTGTGAGGACATTGCCATGCCTTTGGCTGGGGGATGTGGAGGGTTGAATGCTATCCACAGCTCCCAGCTGTGCTGCACAGGGACCAGTGCCATGTCCTGTGTGTGAGGCTGCCCAGTGCCCAGTTTGGCTTCCATAGGGAAGCTGCTTTGTCTTTGGCTGGTACTGAACAAGGTTTCACAGGCCTTGGACTAATTGAACATTATTTAGAACCATACATTCCTCTGCTGGCTGCTGTTCCTCATGCCTGTTTCTCTCGTGTTTATTGAAGTCCTTCTTATAAACTTCTTCCCAGTGGTCAGAACTTACACTTTCCTGCTTGTGGTTTGTTACTGGATCAGGCTGGAGCTCTTGAATACCTGTAGTTATGTTTTACAAAAGCTGCAGTTCAGCTACAAGAGCTGTAAATGATGAAGTCTCTCACAGTGAACTTCTTGGAAAACATTTTAATCCAATTTCATTGGATTAGCAGTATGTGTACAAAGCAGCAGGTGATCTACTGGCTTTAATGGAGTATTTATTTCCTGTTGCTCAGGTTCACAGGGACATTCTGAGGTTCCTTTCAAGCTGATTTATCTTTTAGTCCTGAGCTTTGTAGTCATAGTTCCATATAGGATATCCTCCTCAGCTGGGTATCACTGGAAAGGAGAAGCAAGCAGGACAAGAGAGAAGCAGGAACATTTATTAAATTCTGATGGTCCAAAGTCAACCTTCCTCAAGCTATGTCATCTTCTTAAAAGCAGTACTGCTTGTACTGAATTAGAAACTCATTAACACATCAGTCACATTAAAAACCAAATCCAAACAGCTCAGGAATAGATTATTCTTTGGGGTGTCTCCTCACAAGTCAAGAAACTCCCATAACTCATCCTGGTGACAGGCACTGTTGACCTTATTTAGCAAATATAAACTGATTTCTCTCAAACACTTTGCCAAAGATCTTGCCAAATAACCTGCAACAATGTCCTTTTGGATTTAAATATCTGGGTAAAGACAAAAAAAAAAGTTGCATAAATGCTACAAAAGCCTGTCAGCAAAACCAATATAAAGCCTTTGAATAATTGCTTCTGTGCTAGGCCTTTGTTCCCTTAAAAAGTGTTGAGCACATGTGCACAAACCCCCACAATCTTTTCCAGGATAGGAGCACAAAAGCTGAACACAACCCAAGGCCCTAGAGGAGTGCAGAGCAGGGTAAGATCATTATAACAGCTTGAGCCATTTGTGCTGCCTCCTTTCAGGAGGGACAAAGGCAGCTCGTTCATTTGGGCTGCTGCTGCACACCAGCAGAGAGAGACAGGGTAACAGCATAATCTGTCAGGGTGCTGGTTTGGCAGGCAGGGGGTTGTGTTTCCACCTGGAGCCTGCCAAGTCCTGGCTGAGCTCAGATTTCAGACTTCAGTCTCTGCCACTGGCAGCAAAGTGAAGGATCCTGTGAAGGGATGTTTGCAAAGGGCCAAATGCTGTGCCAAGAGCCTCTCTTATGTGTCCATCACTACAGCTCCTGGGTGTTGTGGGACAAATAGTCTATGGGAGATGTTGAAAGGGATAGAGACACTTCTATAAACAACAGCTTGGGTTTTAAAACTGCTTTTCCCTCTGCTAAAAAAAAACCCCACCCACAAAAAAACCCACAAACCACCCCCCCCCAAAAAAAAAACCCCAAAAAGCAAAACAAACCAAACAGGAAAGCAAAACAGAACAAACAAACAAACAAAAAAGCCCAAAAAGCACCACCTGGCGAACTTCCTGAAGAGATGTAGTTGCCTGAGGCAAGACTTTGGGAGGCCTTGCTTGCTTGGACCAGAGGATGAGTAAGGGAAGTGAGGAAATTTCACACAGTTGCACCTCTGTTTGAGCAGGTGATCTTGATGTGAATGAAATTTTAAAGCCTATGTTTCTATAATTCCCTGATAACTCGCCCTAGGAGTTGGATGCTGGTTTTGGTGGTGGATATTTGTGCATTGACCATAGTCTGTTGTGCCATCTTTTGTCTTTAGGAGACCCAGAGCCATGAGACAGCACAGCCAGAGGAGACTTTGCTTTAACAGAATTACCCTGAATTTGCTTTGGGGTTTTCTGTCCTGACAGTTTTGACTTCTCTAAAGTAGATCCAGTGCAGGATCCCATTCTTCTGAGACCAGACAGCTGAGCCTGAGTATTGCTATTGTATTAATATGACACCTAATATAAAACTATTTCATATTGGTTTTGTTATTCCTGGCACAGCAAATGGTTGCTGAAGCATCACTGTAAAAATTTAATTTCAGTGAGTAGTCTCTTGTTTGCTTTCTCTGTCTCAATGGCTGGGAAAATCTGGAATCAATCCATCATCCTTTTATCAAAACCTATCCCCCAAAAAATTCAGATATAAAGTTGTTACTGGATGTAAACATGTTCACACACTCCACCCCTGAACCTTGGTGTTACTTGGTGTTAACTGCATTAACATATCAACAATAATTCATTCCCCTTTCAGTCAAGGTAAAAAGCCTGTCTGGATTTTAAATACCAGTCACTCTCCTGAAGAAATCAGACACCTCATTCCAGACTGTCCAGGACAAAGGGCATTAAAACCTTCCTGTTTCATTTATCTTGCTTTAATTACTTTGTTTATTTAGCATTCAGTTGGATTTTTTGTTGCTCAGGAGAATTGGATCTGTGGCAACAGGGAGGGGAGTGCAGGTTGAGGTTTCAAGCACTGACTGGAGTTAAGTGGGAAAAGTAGGAGGGGATATTAAGCTCATCTGGGATGTTAGAGGGAATTTGAGAGAGGACAGTTCTATTTCTGATTGCAGGAGAGTGACCCAGGCACTGGATCAATGAGGAGCAGAGACATGGAAGGATTTGAGAGCAAACAACAAAAAATTAACCAACTCAATACCTTATAAAAATCTTTTCTTCAGTCTCCTGCATGGGGAATGAAGGTGAGAGGGCCTGTGTGGAAGTATTGTGAGGATACATCTCTGTCCTCTGATAAAATGTTGGACTCTGTCACATTAGGAAGCAGTGCTGGAGTTAAACCTTCCCAGGGATGTCACCTCCTGTTTTCCATCCAGTCACTGCCTGTTTATCCACTTCTTCTGGCACCCTGTTTTAATGATCCCTGGAGCAGGAGCAGGGCAGCCATATGGCTTGAAGTAACTTGAATTTCAACATAGAATTGAAAAAGAGATTAATTTTCCTTTTTTTTTTTTTTTTTGTGGTGCCTAGACAATGCTTGGAACCCAATTTTATACAGTCTAAGAAAAACTATGGAAGCTACCAGGCAGTTCAAAACTAATGAGAGAAAGAGCATCTTGAGAGAGGTCAGCACAGGAAGTGTGCCTGCAGGACAGGCCCTTACAGCTGCCCCTGGAGAAGCCTCAGTGGGTAGGAAGCAGATGGCTCAGCTCTGCCAACACCCCAAAGTCTCCTAAAACACCAGATTATTGAGGCAGTGAGGTTCTGGCTAGCTAACAACATCTGAGATGCTCATGGGCATGGCTCTCTTTCAGCCCTGCAGGACAAAATGGAATTTTAATCCTTGAAAGAAAATTTTGTAGTGGAATGATGTGAAAATGGGGACTGCAGGGTAGATGGATGTTTGCTAATAGCAGTGGAATATTGGATTTGGGAATGTAGGAGGGCTTTTCTAGCTTCACAGACCCATAGTATTTGTAAAATTACTTCATTAAAAAAATCAGTGGGTGTTATGCAGGGGCTCTGCTAAATATGAATAATTTAAACCAGTGAATAATTAAAACCTGTCTGGGAAGAGTTATATAGGTAATTTAAATTTCAGGTATGCACAGAAGGAAATGTGAACACAGAACAATTTGGGATTGCACATTAGATTTGCACTGTTCAAGTGAGTCCTGATCTGAGCCATGAGCACTGCACTGTGTGCCACCACCAGCAGCAAATCCCAAAGCAATATGAAAATGTGCTTTACTCCTGGACTTTGTGGACTTTCTCTTCAAAGATGACCAAGTGACTTTGAAATGGGAGCTGCAAGTACACTCCAGCTCCTGGGAAAAACCACTCTGCCTTTCTTTTGATGTAAAGGTCATTGCAAATTGGGAAGTTTAATTCATGTCCTGCATGTTTTGTGCCACCAGTCATGGTCCCTAGCTGATAAATAAGACAAGTGAATTTGTTCTTGAAGAGTGTAAAATTGGCCAGCTGCTTCTCATGGGGAGGGTTTAACCACACCTTTGCTTGCAGTGAGCTTTTTTATCTATTTTGCAGCAGATGTATTTGTAAGCTGCTCATTATTTAGTACAAAGAATGACAAATAACATATTCAGGGAGGAATCAAAGGGATGACACAGGAAAAGAGATGCAAAGAGATCCTGGATGCAGGATTGCCATTTCTGGGTTGATGGATCACCTAAAAGAACAGGCTGCTAAATTTGGGTGTAGTAACTTAAGCAATAAAATTATTCTTGCCCAAATGAAGTGAATGAGCTTGGTTTGCTTCTACACCTCAAGCACAACAGTACCTGGTTTTGCATTAAAAAGTCAGAGACAAATGAAATTCCTGTGAGAGATTCATGTTTGTAAGTCATCAACTGAAGGAAAAGGTGGAAGAGAGAGACAGTGACGTGGTAAAGAAAATAATTTTCAGAAATTTCCATTGCACATGAACAACAGATTTGCTTTCAGAAGCTCTAGTCCTGCATATGTTATTTTTTTGGTGAGGAGAATATCCAGGAAGTTGCTACAATATCTGTATGCCAGACATGAGTAAATGAAGCTTTAATGTTTTCTGGTACTGCTGTTTGCTTTCCCTCGTGCCACATGCATTATCCCTGGCAAATTTTTTTTCTTCCAATTGTGTGAAATTCATTTCTGTAAAACACAGAAACAGGCATGAGTGAAAAAGTGTGTGAAGAGAAAAAGTAAGAATTTACTTGTGTAATGATGTTTAGGTATAAAAGCTGCTTTTACTGGAAAATGGGTTAAGAGGAGGTTGGTTTGTTGGTGAATGGGGTTTTTAAAATTTATTCTTATATATATATATATATATATATTTTAGTGGTAGCAGTTTTCCTTTCTTCCAACAACAAAACCCTCCAGTTCAGGGCAGAACACTCCTTTCTGAATTTAGAAACTCATCAACTCCATCACGTTTGTTACAAGCAGTGCTGCTTTGGGATTTATTTTTGGGATATAATCAGTTATATTTACCCTATAGGAGTACTTTCCACTGAGGTGTGCCCCTCTATGTTTCAGTTGTGGAAATCAAAAGATTTACAGGAGTTTATGTGCCACTGTCATACCTTTCTTCTCCTTGTCTCAAAACCAGGGAAGGAATGTGGGGAGTTTCTCTGTGTCTTACAGAGAGGGGGAATCTGAGTTAATGCTGAGACATGCAGCAAGAACAACTTAAACACAAAAAAGAAAGAATAATTCACCTTCTAGTCCCTACTTTGTAATTAGTATCCTTCCAGGTGTATTTCCCTTTTCTAACAGCTCAGAACTGTAGGAGGGCTCACACAGTTATGTTTTCCTGAAGCAGTGTCAATGTTTCTGGACTTACCCGCCCAAAGTAACCAGTCAGGGTTGTAAAAAAATAGGATTTTGAATGGAATTTTGAATAAAACTGAAGGGAATATTCTGAAGAAACAGGAGTCACGCTTAGGTCTTTTGTTTCTTTGTTTTATATTGAATTAAAAACCAGGTTTCAGAATGTGTTTACACTAGATTGAAAAAAAAATTAGTGAGAAATTCATTTGTAATGGTACTGTCTATTTTAACCACAAAAAGGTCTATAAAACATTCACTTTTATCCTTCACATGAGGTACTGCAGCCCCCTGAACTGCATTCAGTATTCAGCACAAATCAGATTTCTAGACAACCAAGTCTGTGTTCCTATTTCTCTTGTTATAATGCAGTGATTCATTTTCCATTAATTTTCACACAGATTATAGTTCCTTGAATATTAACAACAACGGAGTTAGAATCAAAACTTAATCCAGAACTTGCAGCAAATAAAAATGACAGCTTTTTGCCTTACTGTCACTGATCTTTTGAGTCAATAACTATCTGGCAGCATAAATTTCACATGGCTTCAGGTATCTACAGCAGGTGCAGTTCTGCCCTTGGTTTTCTCACCTCTTCCCACGTTGGTAGTGACAGGAGATGAGCACTAGGGGATGATTCATCTGAACCTCTTTGGGCAGAGCAATTAGGCTGTAATTTAGGGTGACACAACAGGCAGAGAAAAGCCAATTTCTTCCTGGTGGCAATGGTGGCAGCCCAAACCCTCAGGCAGAGGCTTTTTTCTGCTGTGCCAGGTGATGTCCACAGCCCTGAGAGGCTCTGTCTGCTCAGGAGAGGGACCTGGGTGTCTCTGCCTGGATCATTTCATTGACTGAAAACAGTGGTTTAGCCTTCTGAGCACGAATAAAACCCCCCACACAAAAATATAAGTTTACTTGCTTTACATGTTATTGCTTCTGTAACAAGAATAAGACTAGAAATTATATTGTGTGTGGCAGTGAAACAGACGTATTATGGTAAAATTCCCCAGGTGGGAAATGTTTTTATGTTTCCTTAGGGTTCAAAAAACCTTCCCAATAAGACTATTTTCCTCAGGAAATGAAAATATTTTTCTTTTGAGCCAGAATTCAAACCATTTCCCTTGTGAAGTCAAACTTCTTTCCACTTGTAAGACTCCCATTCAAGCCCTGTTATGCCAGGATACATTAGAATATCACTTTCCCATTTGTGAACACTATAATTTTCTGCTCACACCCCTGCTTACTCAATTCCTTATACATGAGTAACTAGATATTTTATTTTGATAGTGATCAATAACCCTTCATTGCTTTAATGTAGTTGGAATGTAATTTTAAACC
This sequence comes from Trochalopteron elliotii, assembly GCA_024734555.1. Classification (NCBI taxonomy): domain Eukaryota; kingdom Metazoa; phylum Chordata; class Aves; order Passeriformes; family Leiothrichidae; genus Trochalopteron; species Trochalopteron elliotii. The sequence continues at coordinate 659,926 of JANPWX010000664.1, forward strand.
AACCACGAGAGGCAAAAACGCACTGCTTAAATTCCAAGCATATCTGTCGAGCTCCTTCCCACAAGAAAACTGAGCTCCTGTAGTCAGCAGAGCAGGTGTTCCTTTGCAGGGTTTGTAGGCAGGAGAGGGATGTGTATTAAATATAAATATATTTATTCCAGAGCAAATTGAAGCTGCTGCTGTGTGATCTGTTTGTAGTGGTAAAGGTGTGTGCTTCATTATGGTGCCCAATGTTGTTTCAAGTATCGTGGCTGATGCTGTGTGTCAGAAAAGCCTGAATGCTTGTATTTGCTATGCCACTTTTTTAAAAAAGAACATATTTAATTCAACCAGAGGAAACTGGAATTTTCTGTTGTTTGTAGCTGGAAAAGGCAGCACTAAAATCAGGACAATTGTAACAGGTTATTTCCATTCTGTGTCCTGGCAGAAGAGTAGGTTCACGTTCTCCCAGGAAAAGAGATAACCTGAACTGATTTCTCTGCTGTTCTAAACCAGGATATTAATGATCTAAGGACAAGAATGGCACTAGAAACTGTGGTTGCAGGGATACAAGAAGAAATTCAAAACTCCACTTTGGTACCTAAAGCAAGAAACTCCTGCAGCTGAGGTGCACAGTGCTGGTGAAACTTTTAAAAGATTTGATTCAAGGGATGTGGAAGTGTAAATGGCATAAACAGATCAAAGAGAATTTCCCTATGTTTTGGGAGCTGCAACATGAAAACAAACTAATAAAAACTAGCATGAACATACCTACCAGCAGAACTTTAGTTTAAAAAGGGCTGAACAAGACCAAGAAAATGTGCTTAGGGATCAAGGCCACTTTCATTTGAGAAGATGGCCACGTTTGCCTGGGCACTGGGAAAATAAGAACAGTGGAAAGGGAAAACAGAGAAGTTTGCAAGCCCAAATGGGCCAGCACCCAATGGCAGAGAGGTGGCAAAGAGCAACAAGGTGTTTGCCAATAATGGAATGCAAAGCTTGCATCATGCTGAACAAAGGTTGAGATTATTGGCATTTGGAATGCATTCCTCACCAGGATCCATCTGGGGGAAGGCAGCATCAATAGTACTTGCCCTTGCTTGATTTAGAGTCTTCTCTAGTGACTGGAGCTTGGCTGCTGAGTTACTGCTCTCTCTCTTCTGGCTGAATTCTAGCCCATGTGCAGCTCAGTTATAAGATTCTGAGCAGTCTCCCCAACTTTATGACTATCCTGCCTCAATATTGAAAGAAAAAAAAAAGCCCCTTTGGAACGTGCTCTATTGTAAAACTCCACAGCTGAACGTTCCTGTTGTTTTTTTTGAATGTGACACTGCTCATCAAAAGCTGCATTTTTTTTTTTATTGCTTAGATTTGATCACAAGTTGTTCTGAATTTTTTTGTTTTCATTTATTGAAAGATGACAGTACAGGAAAAGTTTCATACTTTTTTTTTTTTTTTTTTTTTTGTCAAGATACACAGACCTGGAGGAATTAATTTCTTTTCTCATATAGGAAAGCTGTTTGCTGCCTTGTATCTTTGCCGTGCAGTGGAATTCACTCCCAGTTTGTAGCCCAGAGGACAAGCAAAGTTGAAAGTCTGGACCTGTTCATCATGCATGCTGCCATTGTGCTTTTAAAAATTAGGTTGAAGTCTTGAAAGCAGGTGGAAGTAACAAGCACATTGATTTAATTTGTATCTCTAAGTTGCTCAGGCTACCTTGAAAATCCTCACGAATTCCTTCTGTGTTATTGCAGGTCTGGGAGGGACACTCTGAGGGCAATTTTCAGTGCCTTCTCCAGGTCCCCAGCACCTGCTGCTTTCCAGATTTTAACAAAAACTTCTGTTTGCAGGTCCCCTCCTGTCAGGCATCACTCAGCAAGCTGTGCCCCACACCAAACACATTGAGATTTTGTTATGCATCTGTTGTCTGATATCAAAAGATAAAAACCCTTGCAACAGTGTTAAAATGGTAAGAGAAAAAAACAGTTCTTAGCTGGGAGCTTCCATGTGCATCCATAGTTATGGGCTATGGGCACACTCAGTATAGGATTTCTAGGATTTTTAAGAGTTTAACAAATTATCATATCTCACAAATATTGTCCAATTAGAAGAGCAGTTAGGTAATTTTTTCCCCAGATACTGCCCCACTGGAGTTGGTCCAGGGGTTCTTTGTCCCATTTCTTGTTGCTTCTCCTCAGATTGGAAAACAAAATGTTCTTCCTGTTGGCTGTCTTCTTGAAAATAAGACTAAATGGTATTTCAGGAATGTGTTAGAAGGTTAGCTTATTACTCTAAAGTCTAAGAGAAAGGGTAGGAAAAAATACCAGGATCTGTAAAACCAGCTATTAATAGTCTACAAAGCCATGAAAAAAGTGTAAAAGCTGAAATCTTTAGGCATCACATCCAATTGCTGTGCACAAGATGAGAGGTGGGGTCCAGCCTTGCTGTGTCCAGGGGGTGAATTCCTTCTGCACGGGTCTGTGCAGCTTCTGTGCTCTGTGAAATCCCACAGCAGCTCCTGTAAAAGCCTCCCCTTACCCTGAGAGATGCCTGTGTTGGGCCCATGCTGAGCAAACCTGCAGGTGTGCCCCTCCTGCCTGCACCTGCCCACCCATCAGAGCATCCAGTGATGTAATAACAGCAATTGTGTGCTCCTCTTGGCTTCCCCTGAACATCTGCTCCAGCCTTTCCAGCACAGCAGGGAAGAGCATTATCCTGGGCTGTGAGTTTAACTCCACACTCTGAGGGTCCAGCCTTGCAGAAGAATGGTTATAATAATCAGCCAGACTACTTCTCAAAGACGTTTTGTAAATCAGGGGGTTTAATAATGAAAAAAATAACAAAGTAAACAAAAGGTTGCAGAAAACAAAATACAAAGTGCACACAGGCGTCTGAGAAGACCTCAGACACCTTGCTAAGACATCTCGAAAAGCCTTTTCTTTCTTTTTTGCTCTTTCTTAAATACTGAATGTTTTAGGAGGGATAACCTGGCTAACAGCCAATAGAGAGGGATACAGGGTTTGAAGAACAGTGACAAGATCCAAATAGATGCTTCTCTTTTGGCCTTGAGCCAATCCTTGTCAGGAGGGTATGGAAGAATCGAGGTTCTTTACCTTAAGGGGTGAGCTTTAAACTTTCCCTATATGGAAAACATTTGCTGGATGTGTGGGGTGCATTACTACACTGGGTTTAGGGCTTATCTGGCTCTTAGAGGATCAGGGATCCCAGGCATCATTGTGCTCCCTCTGGAGAGCAAACCCACTTGCAGGCGTGTCACTCACACCCACACGGGGCTCCTGCTCATCTCACACCATCATCACTGCAAACCTGGGGAGTTTTACACTTATTTATTGCCCTGTGGAGGAACCAGCTGACCTGATCACTCTGGGCTCCATGACTCGTGTGAAGAATAGTAACTGGTGTCAGCCAGGAAAGAAACATCCGAAGATTTGAGCAAATTTCCATTAAAATAAGTCTTTTTGTATTATGACATTTATTTCATGAAACATTAACTTCATTTTCTGCAGACTGTTTTAACATTTTGACTTAAAGGTTTTCTCTCACTTTTGCATTACTAGATAACTATAATAATGCAGGGCATATCATAAAGTTTGCAGAGAGCTGTACGTCTGAAACTGTTACAGTTCAAAAATAGAAATGAAACAAAGTCCAAAGAGAAAACTGTCAGTGAAAATTGGTAGCAACTGGATATGTATGTAAATTACAAAAACTAATCTACCAAGATTCATAGGGCAAATAACTCCAGCTACTATTACTTGGCAACAAACAAAAACATTTCATTGAAAGTGCAGCTGCTAGAGAAATGAACTGATAAACATAAATTGAACATAAATGGCTGCAGGCAAACTGGAGTAGCAAACAGAAAAAGGACAGGGGGAAAAAAATGTTTGTATACATGTGTGTGCCTGAGTACAGAGTGTTATACTCATGTAAACCTCTGAGAGTCTCAGACAGGGAGGGGATTGTCAAGAAAGTTTCCCAGGTGGAAAACCCTTGGTCACTCTCCCCAGGAATGGAGCTGCAGGTGGGGAAGTGTGTCCAGAACTGGGCCCTGCTACTGCTCTGGAGATGCTGACCATGGTCAGTGATAAAAGGGATGGAAGGATAAAATCAGGCTCTGGATTTCATGCCTTGCTGACCAATAAATTTAATACATTAGGCTGTTGTACAAGAATTTGGGTAAAGTCTCAGGCCAAAACCTGATATGACTTTTAGGAATTTAAATATGAAATTACTCCATTATTCCCAATAGTAAGGGTGAAGACTGAGGTTATACCTTATCCTTCCTCCCCTTCCATTCTTGTCTCAGAATCCCAGCTATGTATGGCTTTCAATTAATTCCTTTCCCTAAGGACCCCCATTAATAAACACCAAACCCACATATCAATTAGAGAACCCCAAAAACACATATAAACCCATGTAAATGTGTATGCACAGATAAACTCCCCTCCTCCTTCCAGGCACACAAATGCCTTAAATCATTCTCTGCAGTTTCCTAGGAGCCACACTCCAGATGTGGTATTTAAGAGAGAATGTGGCTAACGTTTATTAGACTTGAACTGTATTGTGGGTAATTGTCCAGTAATAACCTTTGGTAAATTATATGAAGCCTTTACTTTACTTAACAGGGAACGCAGGCTCCCCAAACTCTAATATTATCATCATTCAAGATAATGAGCAACACAAACCATTCTATTACCAATCTAAAAGCAATAAATGTCAAAGTAAAGGACTATGTAATATTCTGGCCTGGAAGAACAAAGGACAAAAGTAATGATAATGCCTTTTTATATTTGCAGTCTATTATATCATGCATAACAAATGACCCTGTAATTGTAGACAGTGTTATTTTAACAGGTTGTAAAGGGAAAATGGTGGGGGTGGAAAAGGGAGTGTTTTGAACGCTGCCCCCAAAAAATGCTGTAGGGCTGGTGAACTGGAATGCCTGATGATTTATTTGAATTTTATCCTGGTAACTCCTGCTGGATTATTCTGGAGTTGTTTTGTTTCATGATCACCACAGTCATCTGCTGCAATGTGACACCAAATCCTTGCTGGCAGCACTGTTGGCTTGACCAGTGACTTGGTGACATGAGCACAAGCAGGAGCAACGACACCATTTCAAACACAGGTGATTGATTTATGGGAATTTCTAATTTGGAATTTCTAATTTACAGACCATTGGGAGGTCACACAGAATTTGGGCATTCCTTCATTCATTGTGAGTTGCTGCAAATAAGGGGTTCTCTCTCTACTGCTCTGCATGTGGTGCTATAGTTAAGGTGCTCCTGGGTTTGTAGAGTGGCTTCACTTTGGGCTACCCTGGTTTAATTTTGTTTCGTAAACAAAAGGAGGAGTGAGGAAACTATTTGATCAGCATTCAGAGCAAATTTTTAAAAGTTAGGGGGAACAAAATTGCTGGAAACTTGGGAAGCCAGTGGCTCAGCTACCCCACTGTAAAAAGGATAATTCTGATTTTCTTGCACCTTATATTCCATGCCTATTTTGAGAAAAGCATTTTAATCAAAAAATGCTCCCTCTTAGCTCATGTACACATCATGCCAGTGTGTCTGCAAAGCAAGCCATTCACTAAAAGAAATATTTTAATGGCTCTACTCTCTGTGGTTGAAAGAACTGATTCATGCAGCTTTGATGAAAGCAATTAGCACACTTGGAATTATCCTTCAAATCTCATTCACCAATATGCACAGCCAACTTCTGATACCAGGTACCCAGGTCTGAAGCAAATTCCTCCATCCTGCTCTTTCTACACTTATGGACTTGATGAGGAGGATTTAGCTGAAAGGGGGAAAATTTGAGAGTTCTTGGTCCAGAAATGAAGCCTTTGCTGCCAATATATTGCTTTATATGGGGCTCCTATGACTCCTTTAGGCAAGATGTAAAATATGATATTAAACTGAACTAACCTTGCTTGTATTTCCCTTATTAAGCTGGTTTAACAAGTTGCCTTTGTCGTGTGATTGTTGTTCATAAAGGTCACATTGCCACCTCAAAAATGCATCTGCAGTGTTTGTCAGAGAGAAAACAGGCCCCAGAACAAAGCTGTAAAATTTAAGTCATTTGTACTGCTGCTTAAGAGAAGTGACATGAAAAAAACCAAGCAGCAAGGAGTTATTTTACATAACTTTCTTTTTTCAATGAAAACAAATGATGAAACTCCTCAATATTTGCATTTTCCCCATCAGCATACATCCCAAATCTGCCAGCGAGTGGCAGGGGGTGGCAGTGCCTGTCACATTTCTGCTTTTGGAAAAGATCAGAACCCTGATGGCAGAGCCATGCTGCAGTTTCCATGGCAGACCTCAGAAAAAAAATATTCCCCAGGAGAGTTTTTTTGATATCATCATTTTTCAGGTAAGTTCCATGATGGTGATCACAGCTTGTGTTGTGTTTTATTTTTGCTCCTTCTTCCCCATATCTAAATGTGTGTTATGCATTTATCTACACGTTCATCTGTTTCTGTTTGTCTGCAATTTTATGTGGTAGCATCTGTGAGTGGTGGTTTTGTATAATAACATGAATATAAGTGAAATCAACAGTTGGGTTTAAGGGCTGTGTTCAGCAGGAAGAGGAGTTTTGGATGACTCTGACTATGGATTGACTGCTACATATCTGGTGTGTGAAGATGCATTTTGGTTAAATAATTCTTCTAGATATCAAGTTTATCGTCCTTTTTTTCTGGGATACTGCAGAAAAGAAACTTAGCTCCTTTCAGCCTGAAAAAAAAAAGCCATCATATATCCAACAGAATTGTATTTTGGCTCACTGTCCCCCCATCCCAAATGGCATTTGGTTGTTTATCAAACTTTGTCAAGTTCAGAAACAGTTCAGGAAAGAACATTTGTGAATCCACCCTCAGAGAAAAGTGTAAATGTTAATGGTGCCACTGAGCTGGGAGCAAGATAAGTGACAATGTCCAAGATAGTCAGGAGAAAATAATAAGAGAAATCGTTGTGGGATTACTTATACATTGAGATTTAATTCCCAAAGGGAGTGGGAGGACACAGGAATGTTCCAAGTATCAGTCTGAAGGCAGAAGTGTGACCACAAAGGCTTATTACAAACTGATGGAGTATGTTGGCATGGTGGAGAGATTTAAATCCACCTAAACAAGTTTGGATGCAGGCTGGCACACACCTACCAAACCCAGCACCTGGGAGCCCAGCATGTGCTGTGATATGTTCAGGGCTCCTCCACCAGCAATGAAAGAGCTGAAAAGTTGAAGAAGACTTGAAATTAGCTAAAAAGAACCCCAAAGAATTGCCCATTGAGCTGCTCTGCCCATCTTATCCTCAGGCTAATGGCAGTGCATTTTAATGGAGAGTATTTTTAATGACATTTTGCAGATTCATGGAGGGTTCTGAGGTATTTTCTGGAGCCTGGAGATGGAGAACGCGTGTAAGAAGGGATTTGCATGGAATGATAGTGCAGGGTCTTGTGGGACTGCCACTATTTCAAATAATCTTGTCACATATACTCTGGAAGGAAGTGCTAATTAAAAGTATAAAAGAGCATATGTGGTATTTGTGAAGCTGCTATCCAAAGCTGTGTTGCTGCATCTGTTCTGCATTGCAATTAGTCATAGTTAAATCAGAAAATAAGATATCTGAGCTCTGCACTTCTAAGACTGCAAATCCCTCCCCTACAGAAAAAGAAGGCACAGTGCACCTGTAATGCAGTAGTGGGAAAAGTAAAATATCAGCTCATAAGCAGAATGTAGGGGTCTTTGTGTTCCAGTTTTAGTAAATTTTATTATGAGAATTTATTGAAAAAGGAGAATATTATTAGTGGAAAGCCACTATTAATATTAGGAAAAAATGTAGTATGAAATAAAAGGGATGTTTCTGTGTTGGTTTTGTGACTTGTGGCCCATCTTACAGCTTAACCTATAACTTATGGTTGTACAATGATTTTCTGTGGTATCCAAAATCAGCACTCTCCACTAATCTACCACAGAAGGCACAGGAGTAGAAAGGAGGAGAAAAATCCACATTGGTACAGAATTTTCTTAATTGCTGTTCACAGTTTTGAAATATGAAAGAACAGTAATGCTGACTTTTTTTTTTTTTTCATTTTAGCCCTTCACTTTTTTCATTTTTTTAATTTAGCCCTTTAGTGCTCTATATTTACTGTGGGTTTGACAACAATTTTTGGTGCTTATTTTTGCTTGTAGGATTCTCTCTTTCTGAATCTTCTCTTTTATTTATGAAAAAAAATTTCTTTTCTAAATCAAGAAGACAGACAGTTCCACCACAGATGGGGCCCAGGCCTCAGGGAAAACACGTGACCTTTCCAGAAAGTGTCTGAATTTCCCATTTCCAGTACATTTTATTACTAGGCAGTCTTCCAGTTCCACGTGTATAAAATACACTGTAGAACTCCTAAACAAATAGATGGGAAAGTATCCATACAATAGTGGTTTTTATTAATGTGTAATTTAGCACTGAATAAGCCAGATATTATCTTCCTTTTCAGCCCTTATTAGAGGCTTATGGGATGCTCTTCATCAATAATGTTCCAGAGCCCTGTACTTATAATTAGAGCTGGGTGAATTATTCATCCCAAACAATATTTATCATAAATTTATGCTCTCCATTTCCTGGAAGAACACTACTTATTTTTATGCTTATTGGGTAGGACAGCCTGCTGCTCTCCAAGGGCTCTCAATTTCAGGGTTACAAGGTCCACAAGGTATGAATTTTGTACCCCAAGTCTTTTGTTTTCCCTCAGAGGTGATGGGGGATGCTCTTCCCTCAGGGACAGCACTGAGGAGTTATTCCTCATTATTAGCCTGGTAACTGCTGAAGCAAAGGAGAGCTTTCTGAAAGTGTGACCTTTCTCTGGAAGGAAATATTTTATTTCAGAGTATCTCTCAGCAAATTGATTTGTCATTCGTACACAGTTGTGGTTCACTGGTGCTGTTTTGTTCTGGGCCAACCAAGCCTCATGAATATCATTCATTGTGGTCTGAGCACCTCCTTTTGAGGTCAGCCAAGCTTTTTTTGGCTCTGGCTTCCAGAGTGTGTGTAAACTCATCTGACCTGAGCTGTTAGGAGGTGTTGATATGGCCTGGCAGCTTGCCTGCTGAATCCCATGGGGTGGGAAGCTGTGGCTTTCTCTGGATCCACTCACTCGTGCACACAGTTGAGTTCTGGGCTGCAGCACATGCCATGATTTATCCCTGCAGGTCAACTCAGCTCCCCTCAGCCACTTGTTCCTCCCCACTGGGATGGAGCAGAGAAGTGTTGTCACCCTGATCTTTTTCAGCCTTCTGATGTTTGCATTCTTTTAGTGGAGTTTCTCACAGATTTCATGTAAACAAAAGCGATGTCATTGAAACTGTCTTTGGTGTTTATCATTCCTCTCTTGAGGAGGGACAATTGATGGACTTCTAGTTTGACCAGTGTGATTGGAGAGGTAGCAACCTCATCCTCCAATCCATGGTCATTGTCCAAAATCAATATAAACCCAAGTAGGAAAATAAACTTCCCTCTTTTCGCCCTGACGACCTGACTGCATGTGTGTCATTCTTTTCACGTCCTATAGTGACAAAGTGTGAGGGTAAAAGGGAGAAAATTCCTGAGCTGGGATCAGGACAGCCTGATAGGTGAAGCAAAAGCTGCACACACAAGCAAAGCAAGGAATTCATTCACCACTTTCCAGGTGTTCAGGCATCCTCAGGAGAGGAGGGCTCCCTCACATGGTATGGGACCTTGAGATCAAAAATGCCAAGCTCTGAACATCATCTCTTCCTTCTTTCTCCAGCTTTTGTTGCTCACCATGATCCCAGAAGATTTGGGATATCCCTGTGGTTGTTTGGGGTCAGCTGGGGTCCTGGCAGGATTGTGTGAGAAACAGAAAAAGCCTCGTTGTTGTGTGAGCAGTAATTAAAACACCCCTGTGTTATCAACACAGGGATCACCACAAATCCAGACTGTAGCCCCACACAAGTTACCAGGAGGAGAAAACATCCTGCTCTCATGCTTGTTCTGCTCACTAATGCTCATCTCTAACCCTGTGGTGCAGTTTGAGTGGTTGATCATTGTCTTTCATGTCCCTATTAATGTCATTTGGAGGTTTTTTGGGGTGGGGTTTCTGTTGTTTTGTTTTTGTTTGGGGTTTTTTGTTTTGTTCGGTTGGTTGGGTTTGTTTTCCTTCATTAAAGACAAGCCTCAGTGTCTCTACCTGCACTCTGTGAAGTTAAAAAAAAATCCCTCCTGTCAGAATGGATGTTAAGTCATCTGTCTTCAAAACTTTTTCTCTTCTTCAGATATCTGTTCTCTCCTTCATCCTAACTCCTTCCATTGCTTTAAGAAAAAATCCTCTCAAGTGCTTAGGAAATGGCATTTCCTCAGAAATTGCATGTTTCCTTGGTTCTTCTCTCTGTTTTCTTTATTAAACTATTTAAAATAAATATTTTAGCTGAAATAAGGAATAAGAAATGGGGAAGATGTGACCTAGTTTCCTTCTTCTTCTTCTTACGAGTATTTTCAGTAATTCTTCAGAGGATTTCCTCAAATGTCCTTTCCAATATTCCGCTTTCCTTCCCACGATCTCTTTTGTTTCAATATTCATGAAGGACCTGGAGCTGGGTAAGATGGGGTTCTGTCACTTCATGGGATGAGAGGAGCTTAGTGGAAGGAAGTGCATTCCCTCAGAAGGCAGAAATAGAGTGTGTGCGTGGGAGGATCAAGGGAGTCTTTCAGAGACAGTGAAATCTTGCTTTCCTGGAAACACAAAAAATTAGATATCATGAAGTAGAGTAGTTGAAGTTCAGAAGGCAGTTTGTCTGATCTTCTCACATGCCCTCCTACATTCTTCATATTTTACTGAAATAATTCTGAATTCTTTTTCCCTTTCTTTTTTTTTAAGTGGAAATTGGAGTTGGGAACAAAGTTAGTAAAGACACATCTACATTTAACTAGGTCTAGTGATTCCAACCACCTGTCAGTTAAATACAAGCATTCACTTGACTAAATGGATCTTTGTTCACAGGACACTTATATTGGTCCATGGACAGACATTTCATTTCCCTGTCACATGATTTTTAAATATTTTCAAATATTGAAGTTATCTTTGAAATATTCAATTTTTCATTTGGAGTAGTGGTACCATTTACAGTAATTTTGATCATCGCTACCAAAACAGCATTTTATTTCTTTCAAGTTTGCTAAAATCTTGAGAACATCAGTTGCCTTATCCTAATTTAAGTTATAAAAGGAATTGGAGTTCTAAATCTCTTAAAGTAACTTGTCTTTCACTGTAACAAGTGCAATAATTGACATTTTCAAGTTTGACTGATGACCTGAGGACCCCTTCTTGCAGGGAGTGGTTTGCATGGAGAATTTTGTTTGGGAAGACCCCAGGAATTCTGTAGGTCTACAGGCATCCAGCTGCTCTGCAAAGGTAGTTCTGGTAGCTGCTGTTAAATAATAGAGGATTGTTTTTGACAAAATGGGAATGCTTGAAAGTTGAGTCATAAGTATAAATCTCTCCTCTACGAAAGAAATAATTTTTTCATAATAACAGAGACAAGATAAGAAATTTAAAGGCAGAATTTTTCACAAAATACTTCTTTGTTTCTTTAGTGAATATTGCAGGTAAAAAAAAATCCTAATGGCACAATAGAACATGGATTTGAGGAAAGACAGATTTGACCTTAGCAGAAGGCAGCCAGTATTTCTGATAAAATGTAGAATCTATATTTAATTTAATTTATCATTTTTTACTGGAGCATTAATGAAAATAGCATATATTTATTTGTTAGCTTAAGCCCTCACCTTGAAAATAATTTGTCTTTGCAAGTTTGCTTTAAAATGCAAGCGAAATGGATGTGGTGTAAGGTTTTTGTTCCCCTCCTTTAACTTCCCCACTGTTCAGTGTTTCATCCCGAGAAATTTGTTTCATGCAGGCTCAATAGGGGCATCAAAAGTGAGAAGTGCTGACAAACAGAGCATCTCTACAGACAGTGACAAGCTCTGTTTGAAACCAACAGCATTTGTGGCCTTTTTTTTTTTCTTTTTTCTCCTTTTACATGCAAGTACTGAAGTTTACTGTACTGCTGAGTGAAATCTGAGACATGACATCCTTGTTGGCATTTCTGCTGTATGAAGAATTTACCCTTAATGCATGGTTTT
>JANPWX010000664.1:677078-694545 GCA_024734555.1 Trochalopteron elliotii
AATTACTCCTGGAAAGTACTTAAAGATTAAATGCAGACAAACTCTGACCCTACAGAAAGCCAGGAGCCCTGTGCCAGGAACTGGAAGGGATCACCCTCTCACCATCCCAGCCTGCGAGCAGCAGCTCAGCCTTTGACCCCAGTGGTGTCCCCTGGTTGTGTCCTGGCCCATGGGGGTGGCCTGCTGGCCCTGTCATTTTGCACCCCTCAGAAAGAGCTGGAGAGGTGATGAGCAGATGTTTGTGGGGATGGTTTTGCCTGTGCAGTTGGTCTGTTGCAGAGATCTCAGGGTGTCAAAAGCCAAAATGAATCCGTTAGCTCGGTCTATTCTCAGAAACTGAACATAATGAGTGTTTTATAATGTTCTGCTGCTTGGAGTACTCAGCCAGCTCTTCCAAATTCAGTGTGTGCCTCGCCAGTCAACAGTCTCACAGAAATATAGTGCTCTAGATGAGCCAGGATGAGCAAAATAATATATATATATATATATATATATATATATTTACTTTTACACAATCATCTGCGAGCTATTTAGTGTTTATAGGCTTTTGTTGATGTCTGATTTTTTTCTGAGGTCTGAGTGATATTTTATAAAAATCATTATCAGGTCCCTGGACATTATAGAATATAAACATGTAAAAAGTGGGCTGATGATGAAGTCATATTAACCAAATAATTCAGAATGCAAAAGCTGTGTTTGTATGAAGCTCTCTTCTCACAGTGGCAACACCAGGTCTGGTGTATTTGGCAGAAAGAGGAGAAGTGAGGAGGAGATGATCACTAACTAACAAATAACAAGTGGGTAAATGTTGTGCTTATCTTGAACTTGAATTTATGTTCAGAAACTATTAATAATCAGAGATGATAACCACATAATTTCAATTATTAAAAAGCATTTAAAGTTTTAAAAGTCTGAAAATGTTTGCTACTTTTTTTTTATTCACTTCTAATAGCATTACGCAGCTTTTTGTTTAATCCTGGTTCTTTTAGCTTTTACTTTTTTTGTATTCAACAGATACCAACATTTTACCTCACCTTTTCATCAGCAGAAAACAGAACAAAGAGGAAAATGAGAGAGTGTTTCTTTCAGAAACTTAGAACTCTGAATCCCTCAAAATAGGACTCTGAGAAGTTGGGAAGGCTCTTGTTAAAACAAACATGTAATTTTAACCTTAGTCATTGTAATAGCTTTATTCCCATGAGAACTGAATTGAAGATATTAATTAAAAAACCCTTGTGAACTGAAAGAAGTAGGAGAGGAAACATCTACTATCCAAAACAGCCACAATGGCTACAAGGGATGATATTTTGAGTAATTCTGTGGTTCACTGGGGAAGGGAGGGCTGTGAAGGTAGCTTGGAATGTGTTTGTTCTTTTAAGGCATAGCTGACAAAAAGAAACAGAAGTTGAGATAGACAAGCTGGGTCTAGTTATACTCATTTTTAGCTCAGTCATTTGCATCAAACTGCATTGCAGCACATTCAAACAAGGTGGAAACAAAAGCCACTGAATTTCCTGCATCACAGCAGAACAGAAGGAAGCCAGAAATCTTTTCCTCATTCAGATGAGTAGATCTGCTGCTGTTCCAGAACACTTTTTTGTGTGGGGATGGTGGAGGTGGTGAGGGAGAAAGGTGCTTCCATGCAAAGCCAGACCAACAAAAAAGATTTCTCATGACAAACATCACCATGGTGCTGTTCTCCTGTGCACCTGCAACTTTCATGTGCACACACAGACTGGGCTGGGCCTTATCAGCCCTGAGTAAATTGGAATTAGGATTTCCTACAGAATTTCAGCAATCCCCAGCTGCTCTATTCCCCTTTGTTTTCACAGGTTCAGAGGGTTTATTGCTTGGCTTGGAGAAATTGCAACAAGAGGGACTGTACAGTGAATTTAGTTTCCCAGGAAGAGTCACAAGCAAAAATGCAAAAGATCTAAATTGCATTTTCAGCATTCCTGGTGATACACTGAATTTTGGAGTCCACCTTGCACTAGAACCTGTTCTAAAGAATGTGCACATGGGCATACATACATGCATACCCCTAATCTATCCCTGCTTATTAAAAATATTTCAATGTTAAAATAATAAAAAAAAATGTTTCTTAAACCTCTGCCACAATTATACTTTAATATCACATAGTATTTGCCCAATCAGTTAAAGGATTAATTTATTCCTAATATTCATTTAAGCCTGTTTATGAATTGAACTGCCTCTGGACTAATTGAACAACGATTACCACCAGCAGTGCACCCAGCATGAGGTTCCTTGTTTCTCCTTTAACCACTTCCCTTTAGGTTTTTTTATGAAGGGTGTAGGAAGGAAATATTGCAAAAGGAGATAATTTGATGTTTCTACAAGAGCAGCCTTTTGTGAGATGCTTTGATTACACGGCAGAGCAGCTTCTATAAAGACCTATTTGGCTAAGTAGGGCTTCTTAACTCCAAACAGGGAGAAAAAAAATTACAAAATGACTACTCAAGTGAGTATAACAAGAACAAGGAAGATAATCTTAACAAGCCCTGGGAGGCAGATCATTAGCTGAATTCCATCAGTAAATGGATCTGCCACACAACTTCAGCATCTCTGAGGTTCTGTGCAAGCTCCATCCTGAAAATGTGCTCATGGGATTGGGTTTTTTTTTGTTGTGTAAAGTGCTTTTGCTTTGTTTTCAAGCCACTAAAAGGAAAAGAAAAAAAGCTGCACCTTTTATTCACATTATTCTTCATGTTTCTTGCAAATGGTGTCTTAATTCTGCCTCCTTGCACTACTGCAATATTTTTCTGGGTCTCTGTTTTATATCCTTCAAAATATTCAGAGCAAAAAGCAGGGAGAAGACACTGAGAGCTCGTGAGGTGATGGAGGAACCTTCAGAAAATTAAATTCCTTTTCCATTTAATCTTTTACCCTGTGTGAAGAATGTCAGTGTTGCACAGTAAAACAATATTTGGGCCGCAGATTGCTTTGTATTTTGTGGAGTCTTGCAGTAAGAGAATTCTCACTGCCAGTATCTCATGCAAAATGACTGCTGTAAAATGTGACTTTGCAAGCATTGCAGGCACTAAAAAAAACCTTTAAGGGATTTTGGTTTTGTTTTTCATTGATATAAGGTGGATTGCTATTTAAGCAAATTTGATCTCAAGCTGCCCCTTGGAAACAGTAGCTCAGGTTTTTTATTTCTTTTCTTAGCTCTTTTGTAGGCTTTCTCTTTTCCCATTGGCAAAAACAGTATCCTCAAGATAAAAGCAGAATGTAAACAAACTCCATGGCATATTCCAAATGTTATTTCCCACTTATCATTTAGATTAACTTCTTTTTTTTTTTTGGTATGTGTGTAATTGGAAAAAGTGATAAAACACTGGCACAAAGAATTAAATATAAGAGGAAAATCCACACAGAAGATTCATATATGGAAAGTCTTACACAGCACTCTGACATGATCAATACCAATCTCTTTTCAAAGAATCTGAACTTAACATCAGATCTTATTCCTCAATACAACACCAAAAGGATGAAACAAAATGAGGAAATTGCCTCCCGGGTGCCGTTTTGATGCCCCACTTGTGAACATCTCTCTGGAAAGGCCATCCGAATTAGACAGGAACAACACAAATCTATATGAACTTGATAAATGCTACAGTTATGTATTGATTTTTTTTCAGCAGGCCTTTTACAGGTTGTTAATGGCTGTGGTTGAGAGAGGCTTAACTCACAATTTCTGGCCAGCTGTAATTCATGTCCCAGCATTTCTTTGGAGCTGATTGACTCTTGCCTGTAATTATGGTTTACATCCTTCTTTTACACCCCTGGTTCAGTGGGTGTCTGCATGATCTGGTTACATGATGCAGGCAGGCTCAGAACTGAAAATTCCTCCTTTCCAGAACTGCAAATTCCTCCTTTCCAGCCCTGCAGCCTTGTGTGCCTCACCTGCACTTCCCCATTTTGCTGAAAGTCTCATCAGGAGGGAATTGCCTCACTCTGCAGCATTTTGCAAAAGATGAATTCTGACCTCTGAATTTGCTTGTTGTAGCTCAGATGTAGGAGCAGAAATATGAGAAAGACAGGAATATTACATTATTTTTCAAATTAATTTCACTGGCTTTAGCATTCTTGAAAATGTTCTGACCTAAGCTGATCATCTGGGCTTTTTCTGTAGCAGTGGGAGATGACAATGAAGGCACTCCTCATTCCTTTTCAGTGGTGAAAAATGAACAGCTCTCACCAGACTTTTCCTCAGTCACCCTGGATAAATCTTATGCAGGAAGATATTGATGGGGAGAGAGTGAATGTGGGGCAATAGGAGAAAGAGGAGTAAATGTTTATGGTGCAGTGTCCTTTGCCCATCATCATGCTGAAGAGGGTCTTTCCACCAGAATCCTGTAAATATCTCGGGTCTCTTGAAGTGCCAGGATGAGTCCCAGCCAGAGGAGGATTTTTGGTTTTCTGTGTGTGTTAAACAGGGCAGCTTCTGCCTCCCTAGTAGAATTTAGGAAGCATTGAGCTCCTCACCTCTGCCAAAACTGAAGCTTGCAGAATGATTCTAAAACACAACTCAGAACAGGAATTCATCACCCAAGAGGGACTCACACAAGAATAACACAGAGAGAAACCTGTATCTTCACAGGTGAAAAATAACACCTCACAAATGAGGCTGGGAGAACTCAGGCAAATGATCCTTGGAGATTTTTTGACTCCCAGGTCATGCAGAAGTGACTTTTTAAGAGCACAGGACACGTGGATTTTCAGGGCTTGAGAGGTCTCAGCAGATTCTTATCATTTCGAGGAACTGCATGAAATTATGCTGAGCAATACTTTTGCATTTCATAAGAGAATCACACAAGAAACTCAGTGTAAACTGCCTTTTAAAAAAGGGTCACTTCCTTGAAACAAGGCTGCAGATATATATAATGTGAGACATAAGAAGTATCTTTAAAAATATTGAATAAAGAAAATACTGAGAAAAAACATTTAGAAGCTTAGCTTCAGGGATGGCAGAGAATAAAGGAACACAGTGAAAATGTTGGAACTTTAGAATTCATTCCTCATTCTTTTTCTTTTTTTTACTTGAGAGGCTCTTTACTAAGGAAATTTGTGCAAAGTATGCAAGTACAGCAGTTAGTGTTCTGTTTGCAGTATCATCACAACTGTAGTTTTCATGACAGAAATTAATCAAAAAACTGTGTGGGAACTGCAAAGAGCAGGGAAAAACCCATTCAGGACTGAGGAATTTGATTAAATTATTATGCTTTTCATAACCTTAGTTGTTAAGGTACTCATAAATTCATTATCTGCTCTGCTGGACAAAACTTGACAAGGAACAGCATAGATTTTGTAACTGTTTGGTAGAGATTTCACCTGCTTGGACAGGGGCACAGAAATGGGAATTTCTTCAGTAATTGACCCTCTTCAGACCTTACAGGGTCCCTTCACCAAATAAAAGGAACAAGATTACAGTCTGGCTTTGACAAAACTAAGCAGTAAGTTGGATAAAGTTTGTTTTATTGCTTAATGATTTCAATTAGAGATTGATCATCTGTGGGCTTGAAAATGTTAAGTGAGAGCAAGTGAATCACCAATTCAAATGCTTTCACTTAAATTGTCAAAACAGACAAGAAAAATATTCACCATCGTCTTTTCAAAGGGTTTTTTCAAATAAATGTTATGGTGCAATGTAAAATTTGGAAGGACTTTGTCATGTATTGACCTAAGGCTAGAATTTCTCTGGGATGCATTTGCAAAAAAAAAAAATAAAATTCCACTTCTAGTGCATTTACCTGATAAAGTTGAAGAGTCTTTTAGGTATGATATTATATTTATTGGGACATCTTTGTACCTGACAGGTCTGTTTCAACTTTGTAAATGGCACAAAAAGTGTAACAATCCATCTTTTCAACTAAAGGTGAGAATCTAACCAGATACAGCAGGATACCGTGGAGAAGGAATATGAGATCAGGGAATGTGTGGGTTACACATCACAGAACAATAATTACTATATATATATACACACACACACACACATAACTTTTAGAATTTTGTGTGCTGTTTATATATGTGCATTCTTCTCTTAGTGGGCCTAACAGCAACATCCCTTGAGCTGAGCATTTAGCACCTAATTAACAAAAGACTGAATTGCAGCTCTGTCAAAATCATCCTCCACCTTGGATGTCTCTACAATGAGAGAGTGTTTGGTAACAAAAAGCACCTTTTGATTTTCATGCAAAGTGTCTGAAATGACAATTCTTTAGGAGGAAGCTGTTGGGAGCTGCCTTTGTGGGGTGTAGGTTCAACACCATCCATCCCTGAGCAGGGTTGGAACAGCCAGGACACGACACCTCAATGCACTGACCCTTCATTCCCCCAGCCACTGCTGCAGGAAAAATTGCAGGAGCTTTGATGGGTTTTGCTTGTTGCAGGTTAAAGATCAATGTTCAATGGACACACGAGGCAGGGAGACAAGCTTCTCTTTTACTCCCATTTATTTTAGGAGAGTGGTGTCTGCAAGTGAATTATTTGGCTTATTGGAGGATCTACGACACCGCAGCAGAACTCCAAAACTCCATAAGGAGTGGAGAACTCAAAAGATAGATTCATTTCTGGATTTTTTTTTTTTTTGTAATGTGATCAAAACCCACCTTCATTTATTTCCTTCAGTTCTGCCAGCAAGTATTGCTTGTGCTGTCTGCCCCTTTCCCTTTTGCATCAGCTGCTGTGTCCTGCAGCACTTGTGTGCCAGGCCCTGGGAAAATCACCTCACAGTACACATAAAGCTTGCACACTTCACCTGCAAAAACACTAATAAAGATCACTGCTCTAAGTGAGGAGAAAAACTTTCCCTTGCATGTGAAGTGTGTGATTTGAACTGAATTTTCTCTGCTAACTGCAGCGATGGTTCACCTTTCCATCTTCATAAATTTTCTTTATTTTTTCCCCCCTCATACACAATAACTACTTTGCTCATTTTCAACCCTGTGGAAAGTTAAAAGCTTTTTGCTTCATTTTTAAAACAATAGCTCCTGTTCCTGCACATGTTCTCTTTTTGTCTCTGCTGTAATTTTTCTTACATTACTATTTCATAAACTCTTTCAGCTGTATCTTAATCAGTTTTTGATGCTACCTCAGTTTTGAAACTGATCCAACATTTGTAGCTCCAGTGAAGCAAAGCACAAATTTCTCCTTAAACACTCTGAAAATGTGTTCCACTATTGCTACAAAGTAGGAGATCAAGTTTTATATTTCTGCTTTTTTTTCTTTCAGATTTATATTGAACAAATTTTGATTTTTACAAGGGTAAATTATATTCCTGTGTTTTGAGGGATTTTACTTTACAAAATAGTCTCTGATTTCTAGCTATGTGTAAGATGGAATTGCAAAGTTAGAGAGATTGAGGGGTTTTTTTTGGTTTTTTTGGGTTAGTTGATTTTTACAGTTGCTTTTAATGACAGGTAGGAAAAATTCACCAGCCTTATGGCCAGTCTGGGTAAAGAGAAGAGCTGCATTTTCTGTCATAGGTGATGTGAATTTGGTGATACACAGCACTGTTAGCCAGGAGCAAGGATATTGCTACCAGTAGAACCTGAGAGAGAAAAATACAAATGAAAGAGAGAAGCTGGGATCTCAACTAAATTATTTAGCTTGCCTCCAGGCCCCTGAAACAAAGCCCAGTGTCAATTCACAGACACTGCCCTGAAGTCAGTGGAACAAGTTTTGATCTACAATCACCTCAATCATTTGAGAAATAGAGAGCAATAATGCTATTTCTTCTGCCTTGAAGTCTGCCAGGCTCTTTCCAGCCCACAGATTTCCACCAGACAGAATTTCATCCTCC
The DNA here is from genome assembly GCA_024734555.1 of Trochalopteron elliotii. Taxonomy (NCBI): domain Eukaryota; kingdom Metazoa; phylum Chordata; class Aves; order Passeriformes; family Leiothrichidae; genus Trochalopteron; species Trochalopteron elliotii. The sequence goes on from JANPWX010000664.1 coordinate 684,901, forward strand.
AAGGTTAATTCAGAGCCCCATTGTACTGGTGGGTTTAGGTTCTAATTATTTGCTTGCTTCCAGATATTTTCTATGATACCTGTTATGTTGATACCAGTTGTGTAGCTGCTTGGATGGAGGATTCCACTCATGATGCATCATCTGTCTGCCTAAGCATCTCCCAAATTAGCTGGCATCTTCACTTTATCCAGGCTTAGGTGTTCTGGCAAGTAAATAATTTGGTAATTAGGTAACATTTCCCATTAAAATCCACGTTTTTCAGAAAATCGAGTTGCTACTCACACTAGGTGATAGCACTGAGACAAGTGGTTTGATGGAAGCAGCATGTTACATTAATTTTTCTGTGTCAATCCAGCAGGGATCACAACTGCAAGATGGTTTGTGTGCTCCATCCCAACACCTTTCTCACTCCCCATCTCCTCCTCCTTCTGTGAAATCACAGAATGTGAAATCACAGAATATGAAACTGTGTCCTAATGAGGGCCAGTTTTGCTCTTGGTGTCCTCTTCAGTCTCTTCAATAAAATGAGTTTGTTCTGGTAGGACAGTTTCTAAACTCTCCACAGTAGGTGGGGGCCACTTCCTTCGAGAGATTTCTCTTTGGTGAGCTCATAAATCCAAATAAAATTGAATAAATCAGCTGTACAGGGTAGTCTTTCTGGGCTGAGCACAAAACTTTGAGATCACTTTTTTGGAGGCAAAATAACTCTTCCATTGTTCTGCTGACAAATACTTCTGCACTAGACATATAAATAGATTATTCTGTATTTATTCTGATGGGTTAATGTGCCACTAGGACATGCATATTTATTGTGTGGGTGTCACACCTCTGCCTCTCTGGAGAACAGCTGAACTCAATACCACAGGGCTCAGTGTTATAGTATTTCCCACCCAGCACAAAATTATCTGGGTCGAGATTTCTCCCAGACACCTTTTCTCACTTTTTAGTGAACAAAAAAAAATATTTCTGAGCATAAAACACCTCTCTTTGCTGGCAGATACTGCCTTATTTTTTGAGGAAGTTTCAAAACAAAGTCAGTATTTTCACATTCATGCAACATAAACATTTCTTCCCAGTTTTTTTCCTCTGGGCAGTGAGAATTTTTGCACACCATTCTGGCCAGCAGCAGTCAGGATTATCAAAGTGAAGCCTTCCATGAAAAACCACTAAAATATTTGTGCTGCAGCACGAAACTAAGGGAAGTCTATATTATTTTTGGGAGAAGTTCTCAGAACTAAGCATTTCCCTCAGTTAGGTGCCATTTTTCTCCTGTCAACCTCTGTGGAATGAAAATTACAGAGTCTGACAAAGCCAAAGGTTTGCTGGCTGACAGATGCTAGCTTTAGTTTAGCTTCTACTTCTAATTTCATTCTTTTTCTCCTCATGTCCCTAGTCTGTTCCTCTATGACTTTTCATTCCTTGGTCATTCCAAGGAATTCCAAGGTCAGAATGAGAGAGGATCTCCAACTGTACATTTTTCTTTTTTTCTTACTTATTGCTTGTCTGAAAAGATCAAGAGCAAATGCCCATTTTCAAAACAAGAATGAAAATGATTTGATGGAGCTGTAAGATCCCAAAACCACAAGCTTTATTTTGACATGTTCCATGATTTTTCTTAAAGCTCTCACCTCAGCCTGATCATACACTCACCTGAGGGAGAATTGGGTCTCCAGTGAATACAAGAATGCAATTTTAACTGCTCCATATAAAACTTCACTTCCTCTCTCCTGGTTGGACTTCAGCATGAGTTTTTCCACTTGCAAATGTTTGTCAGTTTAGACATCTAGACACGTTTAGAAATGCCCCTCTTATACTCTGAATTCTTGTCCCCTTTTTGACCTTCTCACATCTCTCTTCATCCCTTTGTCCATATTTTTCTCTCTTTTACGCCCAGTCTGCACTGCAGCACTCCTTTCCTCCCTACAGTTTCCTCCTCTGCCCATTTTTGTCCCAAAGAGGTCTTGTTGTGAGCATTTCCTCCTCCTCCTTCCCCAGCACTCCCTCTTTCATGCCACATTTAAAGGGTTTGTGTAGGATGAGGCTCTGTCTACTTTCATGCACGCTGGCAGAGAGTGGCCTTCTTTACGAGAGGCAGCTTTGCTTTTACTTTCATCATTGACAAAGCAGCTTCAATGATTTTGAGGCTTCCAATTTCATCAGAGATGGCTGGTTTTTCAACCTTTCCACTTGAAGTGCTGATTCACTTCTTGATATTTTTTCCTTCATCTTTCTGGCATTCCGCTCTTGTTATATTTCTTACTCTTTTACTGCTTCTTCCCTTCAATCTCCACTGAAGCACTGGAAAATCTTAGTTGAAAAGGTAAAATATCCAAAATCATGGTCACCAGGGAGCAGAGATCAGTTCCTGCCCCTCCTCTTCCCCCCACATAGAAGTTGCAGACTGTGATGAGGTCTCCCCTCAGTCTTCTCCTCTCCAGGCTGAACAAATCAAGTGACTTTAGCAAAAACATAGATATTAAAAAGAAATTTACCACCAAAAGAAGCATCTTCTGGCTTAATATATTCTGCTTTTTTATTGCAACAGCTTTTTCTTATCAACTGGGAACTCTGATTATTATGAAAACTGGAAAAAACAAAAAGCAAACATCCTGCTTGAAAATGAGTTTCTGTGTGTGCACACAAATCTAATTGATAAACTCCGGGATTAATTTCTGTAAGTGCAAAGGTGTGTTTTACAAAAGAAAAATCTTTACCTGTTATCTTGACACTACATTCCTGCAGCCATACAAAGCTCTAAAAGAGAGAAAATTGTAGTCAAATTTAAAAAAAAAAAAAAAACATAAGGCATTGAACTGCTTATTTGGTTCATTTGGTTTTTTTTCAGCAGGCTAATGTGGAATAGAGAGAAAACAAAATGGAGTAGGAAATCCACTCTAAGTACTAAAAGACAAGGGCACGTTGCATAATATCTCATTTTGTGATTACAGAATATAATATTTTACTATCATAGTTTCTGACTTTTTTTTCTCCCATAAGTGCTTTTAGCTGGATTAGTAGGCCAGTGCTCTGATCCCATCTGCTGTTTTTATCTCTATTGTCATATATCCATCCCACAGGCAGCTAAAACATCCCTCTGACAGAAATATGACAAATTACATGTAAGCTTTTGAGTGTGGCAGCCTGTAATTGGCTGCTAGCCAGAAACATGCTTTAAATCTCATCACTAGCTGGAACACCTTGATGATACCATTTCTTATTCTGCTTTATTTCCTCAAGTATTTCACATACAATTCAGCTCAATGTATCTTGGAAGAAAGATCATTACCTTTTTTTTTTTTTTTTTTTTTTTTTAATAGACCTCCTTTTGGAAATACAGAGTTTCTAAATCTTTAGCCCTTAAGCTCAGCACATGTCTCACTTTCACACTAAGTGGAGCAAGTGGCCGTGAGGAAGTTCCCTGACTAAAAAGCAAAGTTGACAGAACGTGCATTTTCACAGGGCTAATTAGTCCTTACACCTCCTTGCATTGAAGAGCTGGCAAGCAAATTTTTTTCCTGAGTAGAGGAATGATGATCCAGTTTGATATAAATATTATCACACGTAACATATGTATTAATGCTGATGATTACAGTAAGTCAATTCACTTTTCTGTCCATCTTACAAAGTCATATTTTTATTATAGTAGAGAATATTGAAGCTACTTTGTACTGCTTTTTCCAACAGTTTATCACAGAGTTTTTCAACCTGGCCTAGTGGAAGGTGTCCTCCCTGCCCATGGCAGAGGGGCTGGAGCTGGATGATCTTTAAGGTTCCTCCCAACCCAGAACGTTCTAAGATGATTCCATTAAATTTTGTGATCTTTCTGCTCTTTAAAGTTCTTCCAAATGTCCTGTTTCCTATTTTTTTTCCACATTCAGGCTGTCTGCTCAACTCATCTGCAGGAGAAGAAGGAAAGAATTTTCCTCATTTCATGGTGCACATCTTGACATGAATTTATACACCATGAAATGATTCAGAAGTCTTCTGCATGACAGGCCTGAGAGCAAGTATTAGATGTCATCCCCAGATTTTATATTGTGCCCAGGGTTAGGAATGTCTTTGCTTTAGGGGTTAAAAAAATCATAAGGAAATTTTGCTGTTTGGAAAATTCCAGTCCCACAACCTGACTATTGTTATTTTCAGTTCTGGACTTAATGAAAACATTGCAAATTTTCCTGAAGTGGAACTTTGCAAGCCTGTCTACACTTCTCTGGTGTATTTTGGAATCTTCAAATTTATGCTACAAATAGTTGGGTTTAAGAGAAAAATCAGCAATATTTAGGCAGTCCTAAAATGTAATATTAAATAGAAAACATATGAATAATGAATGCACCCTTTAGATTAAAAGTTCTTTTGGGTGTATTGCTAGTTAACAGATAACCTCTGCAATATGAAGCACAACTTTTTATGCTTTCCCTTAAGATTAATTAGCTTTGTAGCATATTAATCAAACAATTTGGGGAAAAAATCAGAATGCATATTTCAGTGTGGTTTTCAGACATCTCATTTGTTTAATGGAGCCATTTGGATAATTAAGATCAGTACCAGTAATTTAGCTAAAGTGCAATCTTTAAAGATTATTTGGCAATTTACTTGTGTTTGTCTCAGCTTTTTTTGTCTTGTTTTTCTTCCTGGTTATTTATATACATAGCTTGGTAGTTTAAAAAGCTACTCTTCTGTAGCAAGTGAAATATCCATCCATATTGATAAAACTATTCTGGATTGTTTGTATTCAAGAAGGCACCACAAAACAAGTAGTTGAGGGGAGGTCCTATTTGATATTTTGGAAAAACTGCCTTGTTTGTCATCATTTTCATCCCCCAAAATCCAGTATTTTTGTCAGTGCTGGACTGCACTAGAGGGGGAACTTACCCTCCTTTACACTTTTTTTTGTGCTGCAAGAGGAGAGGAGTGCTGTGCATTGTTTTGCATTTAAAAAATTTAAATTAAAATGATTCTGCAGTGATTTCATTTAAGTGAAATTACTTCCATTGCTTGTGGGAATGAAGTTTTGTAAACTTAATCTTTCCAGCCAGAAGACTGTGCCTGACTAGTGTTAGTAGATTTGAAAACTGTGTGAAAATGTTCTGTGTGAATTGAACATTAAAATTAAATTGAAATGCATGATTTCCCTATTTGCTAAAATAAAATGCATGAACAATCTAATTAACTAATATCTTAGAAATGTTTGTACTAAGCATCTTTGACACTTCAATGAGATGATTGAAAAAGCCCATGCTGTTTGAAGTATGGCACATTAATAAATTAGAGAGAATAAAAAGTATTACAGTTCATATAATGCACTATTCAGGCACACTCTGGTATTACATTCAGAATTAGGAAACAGACCTTGCAAGGTGCAAATTCGAGGCAATATATGCAAATCTGTTATTCTAGTTCAAAAATTCAGCAGCTATTCAAGCTAATGGATCCATAAAAACTCCATAAAAGTCCATATTATCCTGAGGTTTGCTGCTGCAATTCTGCCTATTTGAACAGAAGTGTTTTTAGTGGTCTGTTGTTAAATATGTTGTACCCAGCTGTTTGTTTGCCTTTCCAAGGCAGAGGAGCTCTTTGCACTGTTACAAAGGAGAAAGGGAAATTATGGAATATTTCAGGCAAATTGTCATGTTCTGTCAGGAGCTGATATTCCTAGATTTTGCACCTGTTAAATATCTGAATGTGCAATCTTCACACCAATACTACTCAATAATTTAATTTAGTGCTGGGAGGGATGACCCTCTGGGTAGGTTTCTCTGGGACTTTTATTCATGGCAGTCACTTTTTCCCAAGTAACAATAAAGTGTTGGCAAGATCAGTGCTTTGTATTTTTAAGCCCAGCATGACTCAGGTGGGATATTGGGCAGCTCTGGGTGTTTGCAGAGTGATGTTCTCATGTTTTTCAGAGAAGGGAGCCAGTTGTTCATACAGAGTTCACACATCAAGCTCTCCAGGCAAGAGGCAATAACCCCAAATCCTGACAGTGATTGGGGGGGTGAATTTGGACTGTTAAATGAGGGAAAAAAAGAGAAATCAAGCTTGGCACTGGGGGTGGGTGTTTGGGCTGCAGAGCATCAGTCACTGCAGAAGAGGTAAAGATATAAGTGACAGCAATTCTCTATCTCTCCATGTGTGCTCAGGACTGGACAATGACACAGGTGGGGTGTTATTACAGCTGCACCACTGATTCTAGGAAAAATATAATTCCTTTAATTGAAAACCACTGTATTGACAAGTTTTTTAGCTCAGCAAGATAAAATAGGATCTCTGGAGTAATTTTTTATCCTCTTTAATAAAACTCAACCAAGGTGTAACATGAGAGAGACAATTCACTTGCCTCACCTCCCAATTGCTTTGTCTGTCAGTGTGTATTGATTTGCATGTCTTGACACATAAAATTCAAGTTTTAAAACATTTTATTTGAGTACCTTATGCTTTTAAGGGATCTCACTGATGTTCTTTAGGCAAAAGTAAAAATGCACACAAGAACAATACCAGCACTCTAGAATATTGTCTCACTTTATTTTATCCATTTGCAAATGTCATGCCCAGCATTGAACAAAATTATTTAATGAAGTTGTGATGTCTTTTTAATAGTAAGGCTGAAAGAGGTAATTAAAAATGATGGACTTTGGTGAGACAGGTGTCTCTAGATTTTCTGTTTGAATCATGAAGGGCTCTCCAGAGAGAAGATTCAAAGAAGTTGAAGCACCAGTGTGCTGAGTTGTCTGAGAGGAGGAGGAGGGATTGTGTGTCTCTCTTCCACTGCACAGAAGAGGAGCCTGTAAACTGATTACTTGTGAGCATCCTCAAGTGTTTCAGTGGCCTCTGCTGCTGTTTATATGTCTGAGTGTCTTTAAGATTTTCTGGAACTCGGGTGCCATCCTGGTGCCTCTCAGATGAGAGAGAAATTGCAACTATAGCAATTCCACTTTCATCAGAGTGGGAAACCTGGTTTATTAGTTAACCAAAGATAAGGATTTTTTTTTCAGATTTCCCTAGAATGAAAGTCAATATCCTTCCCCAGTACTTAATACATTTCATATTGGAAGCATTATATGAGGTTAGTTTTGCACAAATCACATTGTGGGGTTTGGTAGGAAAGGTTTCATATGGTTACAGAGAGGAAAATAAATATGCAAATATGAGTCTGTGATTTGCTGATGGTTATTAATTCTCCTGCCTTTCAGTGGCATAGCTGCAGAATTGGGTTAAGCTTCTGGGCATGAGCACAGCAGGTTTCTGTATTTATACTGTATAATGTATTTTTTCTCTTTCTTTTTAATCTTTGTTTACTTGCCAGGCTTTCCTTCGTGGCCTCCTTTCTACTATGGCATGTTGAGCTCTGCTCTCTCACATTGTTTACTGTAGCTTAGACATGAAAGGACAATGAAATGGACATTTTAATCAATTAACTGTAGCCTGATCAAAGATTCTTTCTTCCTGATTGTGGTTGTTGTTTAAAGTGTTTTTTTATTTACAACATCCGGTGGGGCTTTTGATTCATACAGTGTGACAAAGTCACTGCCTGGCACAGAACTGTGAGCTGGGAGCCTAAAAACTGCTTTTGATCAAGGCCTTGCTTTAATCAGGGATGGTGTCAGAGCTCTGAGCAGCTCAGCTTTGCTGAAGGCAGAATGGGAGAGTGTTGGTGCAGCAAAACATTCACTGAGCAGAGAGCACAGGGAAAGGGGCTGAGTATTACACACTGGCCTTTCACCCAGCTCCTTTTGCCCTCTATGTTTTCCTCTTGGAAAAACCTTTCAATCAATTCTTGTCAAGGGAATAAAGGAGGGTATTATTCACATGAAGTCATTATCCCCTGTTTGTGAATATTCTGAGTTGGAAGGGACCAGGATTATCAAATCCACATCTAAAGTGAGTGGCCCAAACAGAGATGGAACCCACAACCCTGGCACTATTAAAAACAGGCTCTAACCAACCCTGTCACAGAATTGGGATTTTTAGGTGCTGGGATTTCTTTTAGTTTATTCCCTTTTAAGGCTGCTGCTTGCCTCAGCTGCCTTTTCTACCTTTGAGTATTATGCACAACAAAGTAAAGAAAAAAGGGCATCCTTTAGCCCAGCCAAACATTTGTGTGGGCAAATTTGGTGGCTTTTTTAAAGAAAACATGACCTGAACATGCAGTGTCAGCAACAACCACGTATTCCTTCTGATCCTATAATTTTGAAGACAAACAAAATTCATTTTCAGATTTCTACATATGTGTTAATGCATGCAAGTAAGAAATGGGTCTGTTTTGTTTCCTGCTTTTTTTTTTTTTCCAATCTGTCTTCCCCAGTAGCAATGGTTAATGAAAAAGATTATTTTATTAATTAAACATTCAAAACAATGCAGTTTGTTGCTGGCAGCCACTTGTTTGCAATAATATTGTATGCATCATAACCTTCTATCTTTGTATTTAATTGCTTTTCCCTTTCCCTCCCTCCGGAGTACTCTTTGAAAATTCTCTCCTGACCTTTCATGCTGCTTTTGCATTTCACATAATTTCAGTTAAGAAATGTTTAATTACAAAAATAATCACTTCTGCTTTTAATCTGTTTATGTTTTTTTTTTTGTCTAGCTCTTGTTCTTCTGCTGTAATTCCTGATGATTGCAACGCTGCCTGTGCTGAGGGGAGGAATTCTCTCTCCCAGTTCTGAGGGCTCCTTCATAGTTATAGGTCAGCTTTTAGTCTAACAGGAGTTCCAATCATGTCACCTAGCAAGGAAAATTCATCTTAAGTAAGAGAGAGTGTAAGGTTTGGGGCCACAAGGTCAGAAATAAGAGAATGACCCCACTTGAAATATCAGTGAGGATTTCACCTTGCTATCATCAGGTGCACTGCATATGGAAAGGGTAAATCTGTAGGGAAAAGCAGGGCTGTGGTTTAGGGCCAGCAGGTCCTCAGCCACTGCTTCATCCCCACCTCTCACCCCATTCTGGTGGGATGAGGAGGAGAATTTGGGGGGGAAAAAAAGGCAAAACCCATGGGTTGAGATAAGAACAGATTAATAACTGAGATAAAAGAAAAGAAAATAGCAGCAATAATGATGATGATGATGATGATGATGATGATAATGAAAATGGAGACAAGAGAGAAGTAAACATCAATCAAAACAGGTGATGCCCAAAAGAATTGCTCACGACACCCTGACCAATGCCCTGCCCAGCTCCTCTGAGGGGGAGGCTTTTCACAGCCTTAAACAAAGAAGATCCATTTGTAGCTACTCTGCTACAAAACTCGTGACAAACCTGCCAGGGCTTAAGACAAACATAATTCATGGCCAGCTATTTTTATATTGAAACAATCCTCATTTACAGATTTGGTATCTTGGATAGTTCTTCCTCTCTTTTTCATTTTTTAAAGAAAATGTATTATTTTCCCTGTGAATTTATTAAGAACCTAATATATTATATCCAGCCAAGCAGAGGTTCTTAGCCCCAAGATAACTATGTGATACAAAAGTTTAAAAGGACTATTTCTACATATGTGGTCTTGAATATTTATCAAAACCTACAAATTCCCAAACAGCAAACAACTGCTGACTCAATGGGCTTTCTGCAGATAAGTGTCATCTTCTTTCTTTCTTTCTTTCTTTCTTTCTTTCTTTCTTTCTTTCTTTCTTTCTTTCTTTCTTTCTT
>JANPWX010000664.1:694927-857662 GCA_024734555.1 Trochalopteron elliotii
TTTGCAGTTCATTTACAGGTTTGCCTGATCTCAGACAGAATATTTGAGAGAATTTTATTTAGGAACACCGGGGTTACAAAGTCAGAATTGCTTGTAGTAATTATGCTTACCAAGGTTATTCTCTCACACACAAAAAGAATAAGGGTTTGGAAATAAAGTTTATTACAAAGCAAAATAAACTAGTTAAACTAGCTGCCCTTAGCAAAAAAAATGAAAAAAAGAAAAAAAAGAAAAAAAAAAAGAAAAAAAAAAAAAGAAAGAAAAGAAAAAAGAAGTCATGATCCCCTTGTGAAGTTATTAACTTCCTGTAATTTAATTTTGTAGAAATGCATTTTCACAATGTGGTGTGCTACTGAGCGTTTATTGTATCTTTGTTCACCACAGAGAATGGTCTCCATTCTGCTGGAGATCACATCTCAGGCAGTCCAAAAGTGATTATGGAGCAGCAACACAGCAGCAGCCTGATGAGCAGCAGCATTATTGGTGTGGGGAGTGTTGATGATCTTGGTTGCACTCATTTCCCCATGGGAAGACTTGCCTACTTCTGAGTGCAGCCTTAATTAAAAAGGTGAACCTTGAAAATTGCTGTCAGCAGTTAAAACAGGGAAAAGGTGCCAGGGAAAGGAAATCCTCCAGGTCTGTGAAGCTGCAGCCTCTTCAGGGGTAAATATTTGGGAGGCACCTGCCAGGTGGGCACACAAGAGATTACTTAGGGACACAAAACTGTCTTGTGTGCGCCCAGGGATTTTCTAAACCATTGAATTATATTCCACACAAGATAGGTAAGCATTTGCACCAGTGGTGAGTTGTTCAGTTTGCTAGATCACTGCCTGATTTTCACACAGGATTATTTATAGTGAAGGAGTTAAATTAAATGTGTACTTCACACTTTGCGTGTTCAATTGACTATTTAGGTAAAAAATGAGGCTATAAACTCCCTGGTATGTTTAAATAAACTTGTCCTTTGTCCAATGTTGCCAAAAAGGAGAACAGTTCCACAGGGAAAAAAAAAAGGTCACTGTATTATTTAGCAGGAATTCCCAAGTTCCTTCAAATCCAGGACACCCAATTTGTTGGCTAAGCACTCGTATTCTTTTAAAGATTAACAGTGATTTATTTTCAGTGTCAGTAACAGCATCATCATTACTGGAAGACCCAACTGTACCAAATGTTACTTTAATAAATCATCAACCCTGAAAATCGATACTCCAATGAATTGAATCAAATGAAACTGTTTCTGCTGCACAGTTTCACCCACAAAGTCAAAACCTCTGCTGTCCAAGTCCATAAAATTTCCATCATCAGGTTAGGCCAGAGCCATCAGACACGGCTCCCCAGACTCAACGTCAAACAAACCTTATCTGTTGATGGATTTATTTTTTTTCTATGCCAGCCCAACAATGTGTCTGTGGTGTTATATTATGGCATTTGCTTCCTCTGAAGTGATTTGAACTGCTGCTTTATTTCAGATCCTGAAATGACACCACAAGATAGGTCTGACCTGCCTTTTTCTCCTTGTATGGTCCTGGATTTCTGTTCTGAAGGAGGTCTGTCCTCCTCTACCTCCTTTTAAACCTGCTCTGGCAGGAAAAATAATAGCTCTATTTGTTTTTATCCAGTTTGCTCATTGGCCAAATACATGGGATAATAAGTGTGTATATTTGTAAAGACATATTTATTTTTGTTGTCATGTTGAAGTTGGTGGTGGGATTTTTTTTTTTTCTTTTCCTGGAAGTCTCATGGAATTTCTGGTAATTTCTTTTCCAGCTGGCATTACTTCCTACTAGTGATGAAGAAAATATTTCTCATGGCTGAGAAACCATACATTGGTAGACCTTCTGTCACAGCTGTCAAAAGCAAGGAGAGAAAATGAGTTGTTTGCAGAATCACAGAATGGGTAATGCAATGATGCTGTTATTTTAGTGATCAAGGATGTTCTACCTGATGAAGAAAATCCAGACAGAGTTTCTTTTACAAACTCCATGTCTTTCTTTTTAAATGTTCCATTTTAATCTCCTATGAAGAGACAACAAAAGCATTTATCCCACCCTGAAATGAAGATACAGGCAGAAAGAGCAATTTTCTATTCTCATGTGGTCAGTTTTCCAGCTTCAGTTTTAATTTGATGGGAAATACCAAAAAGATTAGGAGAGGTTTGCACTAATTCAGCTGTAATCAGAAATACTGATTTTTGGCTGATTTTGATGCTTGTGGTCCCCTCAAAGAGCTGAAAAAAGGCTGTTTTTGTTAGCTAACATTGATAAATATATTTTAGCAGCTTTTCTTCCTTGTACTCAGCTGTCATCTCTTGCAATATCCTTAAATATAAATGTTTGAAAGCTCTGGTGTTCTGTGAGTGAGCTGCTGCCATTGGGAGAGGCAGGTGAAACCCTTCCCTCTCTTTGCTCTGATGGTGTTGACCCCACAGGACATTTGGGATTTTTCTCCTCTTCTGTGTGTTTTGCCTCCTCGCTAACTGCAGCAGAGTCAAATTTTTAAGTTCATACCCAATTTCCCTTTTGGAAATTAGTATTTTTCAATATCAATTGTGATGTTTTGGATTGAATTCCATCCTTTCACCTTACAGTCATTACCCTGGTTCTAACGAGGAGGAAAAAGCACACCAAGTTTGTGTCAGAATTAGAATCAGAGAATCTCTTTTGTGTCCTTTTCACAGCTTATATCTCTCCTTGTCAGGACAGGGATGCTTGGAGCATCAACAAACTCCAGGACTCTTTCCTGCTCCCCTCTCTGGTCCCAAACCTCCCTGTGCTGGTGCACTGAAGTTTTCCTGTGTCCATATTCCACCTGCTCCTGCTTGTCTTGATGCCTTCTGGCCATGCTGTGATGGAAAGGGCTGCCTCAGGGCTCTGAGGAACTTTAAAAGGAGGTATTGTGAGGTGTTAGAGCCTTGCAGGTTTAGAGAGTTGTTGCTGGACATCAGAAAGTCTGTGAACTCAATCAAGTTTGCCTCGGGGATGTGTGGGTTTAAGGGCTCTGAAGGATTTGGGGATATAAAAATGCTTTTAATAACTAGGTAACTCACCTTTAGATCTTCCAAAAAGAAAAACCCTATTAAAAAAAAAAAATCATCATGCTGAACAACTACAGTAGATAAAATAGACCTGTCCTCCCAAAGCTTTATCTGAAATGTGGGATGTACCACTCTGCACCACATTTCCTAGCAAGATGTAGATTTATTCCAGGTAATTCTTGGGGCAGAGACAGAATTATAGTTGAGAATACAAAATTAGATGTAGCTAGAATAGGACAAGTTTGATCTACATTAGAAATTATTTTTGGAAAAAGATTTTGAGATTCTTACACCTTAAAAAAATACACCTGCTGTGTTCATTTTTTTTTTTTAACCAATATCTGGAGTACTTCTTTTATCTCTGATATTCCTCAGGGTGGCAAATAATCTCAGCTGCTGTCCAGTAACTAGTCAAGGAAGAAATCACCGAGTTATCCTTGGTGTTAATGGTGTTTACAGGTTAGTTCAGCAGTTCAGCTCAGAGAATGAGGCACATAAATGGCTCAGGTATCTGAGAACTGCAGAACTCTTGCAAATCAAGGCTTGACAGAGGTGCTGTGTTAGATTAAGGCAGTGGCTCAGTGTGTCCTGCTGTGAGCACAGTCACAGCAGCTCCTGTTTATATCACAGCTGCTTCCACTCCTTGATCTGTGCTCATGCTACTGAAATCTTCTTCTGAGGAAAGGTTTGATTGAGAGGGTCATTATTCAAAAATGTAATAAAGTCAGGGGTGTGAAGGAGCAGAGGTCATTTAGATGTCATTAGTTACATGCTATTAAATGGAGATTAGCTTGTGCTCATTACAGATTGAACAAAGCAGTCCTGGCTCCTTCTTCTGGGTGTACTGGGCAAAAGAAACAAATATAATCAAAAGAAATGAGCTGTTAGTGATTAATGATAAGAATTGGGTTAAGACTGTGTTGTTGAGCAGGGTGCCTGGCAACTCAGTCAAAGCAGAGAAGTTTGTCACCCTGGAGAAATAAATGGGAGTTTCAGTTTTTGACAGCAATGCTTTTTTAGAGGCTCCAAGGTAAAAGGGGTCCTGTTTCTAAGCCACAGAAGAAAAACGTTGATAATATGGGATTCTAACACCAATCTGAAGAAGCTTATTTGTTACCTCAGAAATTCCACAGAAAAAAAAAATAGCAAATCAGACAGCACAACAAATGATGTAAAAAAAACACTAACTTCAAACCCAAACCACCACATCCATAGCCTTCAAAAAAAAAACCACTGCTTTGTGATTTTTTCACACATTGAAAAGTAAAGCCTGTAGTCAATTATGATCAAAGGTATCTCAGATCTTCTCTAGCTCTCTCCAATAAGCAGCTGATCTCATTTCCCTACTCCAATTCCAGCACAGGCCACAGTGATAAAATAATGACAAAGCTGCACTTGAGGGATTGTATCACCCATAGCTTTCCTTCCCTTTTTCTTGAGCACTTCTTAATGTATAAGTTGGCTTTCCTTATTATCCCAAGGCAGATTGGTTTCTGTAAGAACCTGCTGAGATTCACATTCAGTTTTACCTAATATATTTGAATTTCAGTGGTTTGATAAAAAAAGAGTTACAAGACTCTCAAACATTCTATACACTAATTTAAAATTCAGGTTTTCTTTTGGTGAAGGAAACAGGGACGAAAGGAGAAGGAAATGTGACCTTAAAGAAGGTGTTTAGCAATGCAGGTGCACTACAGCAACTTTGTATTTTGAAATTTTAAAAGTGCAAATTAAAGATGTATTTCTTTGTATGGGGTGGCGTTAATGGCTCTCTGAAAAAGTGCTGCCAGGAGCTGTCTACTTTTAACCAACACTTCTTGAAATGGAAAAATATTAAAGCTTTTCACACAATTAAAAATTGAACATACCATAAAGCTTACTTCTTTTTTTTTGTTTCGCTTTCTTGAAAAAGAAATTAATTCTTGTTATTTTATTCTGTTAGTCTTTCCCCTGCTCCACCCCCATTTTAAATATGGTTTTCTACAGCAAGGCCTGTAGCAAGACTAGTCAAGATCCCCTATAAATGACAAAAAGGATACAGATGTTAAAAGGTTCAGTTGCACTTTCTTATTCCCTTACCCTGTGCTTTTAATTTCAGAAATTAGCAGCAGCTCCTACTAAACCCCACACAGTCTTTTCCCTACCTGATAAAAAATGCTGTGTGTGACACAGAGTATTTTGGATTCTCTCTAAAGGGAAGGGGTTAAATTGGGATCTAGAGATGATTTTTTTATAAGTTTTGTAGTCTGGAGGAAAGCGAATTTATGAATTTTTCCACAAATGTCTCACCTCTTCAAATTGTAATATTTTTTCAGTGACATTAATTCACCAAACTGTGTTTTGTAAACCAGCTATGACTAATTTTGTAGAACTTTTGTCAGCAGTTGAAATATGTGAGTTCACCCACCACCAGCACTCGTCACATTTTGGAGTGCACTTATTAAATAATGGAGTCTCAGGTATAAATGTAGCAACAAAGTGGGTTTATTAGAAAAACCAGGTCAGTGACAATGAGCAAGGAGAAGAATTAGAGTGAGGAGAAGAAGTGTTTTCTCTCTTTCCCATGGAGGCAGAGAAGCTGTGGCTTGTCAGGACCTTCTCTGCATCCTTTCATTGTGAAAGGACAGCATCAGATCTCCTGCACTTCAGCAAACCTGCCTCGCCCATTTCTGATGCCCACAATATTTATGGGAGATTCTCACATTTTCACAGCCTCCATGAGTAATTTTTAATTACTTGTACATATGCAGAAACAACAATTTAATTCTTGTGGAACCTAATCTTTTGCAGCAGATTTAGTTAGTTCTCTGAAATACTCGTGTAACTAATTTATACATGACTGAGCTCAAGCAATTTGTTCTGTAGGAAGGGAGATTTTGCAAATAGGAATAAATTTAGTTAAAGATAGTAATATATCATGATGATTTGAAAAAGAACAGGTTTGGGGTTTGATTATCATTTATATGTGCATTAATTTACAGTAGTTCAAAAGACACTACTCTCTGGTAGCAATTAATTTTTTAACTTTTTCGTGGCAGAGATCTACACACAGAATGCAGAAAATGAGTGAGTCAGGCCTGTAAGACCTCAGAAAAGCACAAAGAGTCACAGTATGCACATGTCTAATGCAAGTCTGGTTTAATAAAGCTTTAATTACATGTTAATTATTTATTCATTAAATTGTTTATCCTCGTACTTTATCAACATCCTCAGGTGTCCCTGCCTAGGAGCTGCAGTTCTTTCAGTGGCTGACAAAAGTTCAGGCAGTGAAGTGCTGCATTTCAGGGTTGCATTTAAGCCAAAGTTGGTGAGATGACACTTTTAGGTGGAGCAGGAAAGCTTTGACACTTCACAGTACCCAAATTTGTGAATTTTAAAGCTTCTTTGACACCCTAAAAGTGAAGCCAGTGCATTACCAAGGAGCAAGTACTGAAGTCAAAATTTAGCCCTGCAGTTTTCTTGATCCATGGTTCATTTTGAAGTATTCAAAAAAAGAAAAAAAAAAAAATACATCTCAGAGATGTCTTCCTCCCCACCCTCCTCCTGTTGAAGGAGACTTTTAAACACATTTTTTTCCTTAATGTGCACAGAGAAAGCTCATGCCCAAAATTCTCTGGAGTGTTCTAAACAGCAGCACAGTGCAATCAGAATGTTTTGTTCTGAGACCTGCTGAATCACAAGATGTGGTGATTTAGACCTCACAAACTGAGCACTGTACACCTGGAATGAGTGAGTGGCTTTTATATCATTGCCCAAATCAAGCTCCCTTCATACAGCTGGGTTTTCTTTCCTTTCCTGTACTGCTTTTTCTTTTAAAATGTTGATATGCAAAAGAGGATGTGGCACTATCATAGTGGCTTACCCTGTTTTTCTGTACAGTCAGCACTTGAACCAGTATATTTTGTAACATTATTAATCCCCAGAGTTAATTCTCAGAGTGTAACACTGCATAATGATTTTCATCTCTTTTGTGGTTAGCGTGCAGTCTCCAGGCTACCTTATTTTTATGCAGGCTATTAAAAAAGAAAAGCAAAATAATAAGTTGGATACTGGGCTTTATTTAAAATCTGCCCTTTCGAGTTTTCCTCGATTATTGTTTATATTTGTTCTCTGCCATGTCAAGTTCATACAGAAGTGTCACAAAATCTTAAAATAATAGCAAAGCACTTTAGATTATAGTTAGAAATTGAAACCCCTGAAAAGAGTTTCTTGATTCCACATTTTGGAGGGGGCAGGAGGGCAGAGGTGGGAAAACCCTGGCAATCAAACCTATTTATTCAGTTGACTAATTAGCAAACAAGCTTTTTCATGAATATGGTGTGTTAATTCCCAGGCAAGCATAAAACTGAGCAGTCTTTCACAGCCTGTAAAATAGCACCTGCCTCTTGCAGTGGTTCCACAGTAAACTCCATAAAATTTATCCTCCACTGGGCCTTCTCACACATTTGATATTTCTTCTGCTTTCCTATGCCACAGCTACCATTTACTGCTATTTCCTGTGAGAACTTCCTTCTTCTCTTTCTGGAAGAAGCCTGGGAGTGATTTCTTTGCATGACATTAAACAGACAAATCTTTCAGATGTGGAGACTGGTGCATGTTCAGTTCTGCCCATGGGCGTGTGACTTGTGCTCTGATCCACAGTGCTGCTGCAGGGACAGTTCTGAGTCCCAAATAAACTGAGCCATTTATTCCTCTGCATCCTTCTGTGGCCAAGATTTGTTCTGAGAGAGACAGATGGATGTCTATGGAATGTCTCACTGCTCCTTCTACCTTAACTTTTATGAACCTCTGCTGACTTTTAATTTCTTGACAAGTAGGCTGTTGTAAACAACTCATGTTTTATGCATCTGTGAAATGTAATCATGGGTTTTATGATGTTACTGATTGATGGCCTTCACCACTTGAGCAGGGAGGGTTGGAAAATTTGAGGTTTGGCAGGAATGGGTGGCTGCTTTGTGATGTTTGGTATCTGTGCAAGATGCTTTATATCTCTAAAAGGATTTCTGAAAATAAATCAGGTCTGCTCCTCAATAACCCCTAAGTTTCCATAGCAGACTCAGCTGCCTAAGGTGGCCTTCTAGGAGAGGTGTCAAACAGAGCAAGTTTTCAGCCCCCTTTACCACATTTTTATCACATGATTATTGTTCTCTGTGGTTTTCTTTGGATAGCTACCCAAATTTTGGCTCTCTTCCATAAATACAACCTGTCTGTGAAGGTCCACGGGAATTCTAAAACCTTTGTCCATATCCTATAGGATGCCAAAAATTCAGTTCCAAGACCCAGAATTCCACAAAGGCTCAGATGCAGGCTAACTTCTTCAGTGACCTGCACAATTTTTAAAGCATAGGACAGAACTTCACTTTTTATACAGGTAATTCACTGGCTGTATATCTAAAAAATCTGATGATTGAGGGTGGTCATATAAACAACTTCATGACTGCTTATAATGGGAGCTGGTTGGAAATACTTGAAAATTCCATTTATTTTATCTTTGAAAAAGCATGGTAAAAAAAAAAAATCACTGACTGCTTTTATATTATGATCAGTTTGGGCACATATAGATAGAAGAGGGCGTAAGTAGTGTATTTTTATCTGCTGTTGAGCAAAACACATGCACACAGCACCCTTCTCTCTCTCTTTCCTCATCTCCCTCCCTCCTCTCTGCCTTCTCTTTCCCCCAGTTCTCTCTCCTAACTGAGCCCTTCCAGCACCTGAAGGGAACCTTCCAAAAATATGGAGAGGGACAATTTCCAAGGGCCTGGAAGGACAGGACAAGGGGGAATGGCTTCAAATTGAAAGAAGGTTTAGATTTGATATTAGGAGGGGTTTTTTACTGTGAGGGTGGGGAGGTCCTGGCACAGGTTTTCCAGAGAAGCTGTGGCTGCCCCTGGATCCCTGGCAGTGTCCAAGGCCAGGTTGGACACTGGGGCTTGGAGCAGCCTGGGACAGTGGAAGGTGTCCCTGCCCATGGCAGGGAAGGCACTGGAGGAGCTTTAAGGTCCCTCCCAACCAAGCATTCTATGTTTCTTTTCTTAATTTCCAAGGAGAGGCATATTTCTTCATTGTGAGAACTGGCAACCAAGCCCATCCAAGTCCACCAGGACTCCTGGTTACTTTAAAAATGTCTTAAATTTCCAAGTGGGCTTTCTGAGGCTGTGTCATCACTTGCATCACTGAAATGCAAGAATGGCAATGGCTAAATCCTGTTGTGAACCTCCATGACATTTGGGTGGGGGTGGGTATTTTTGGTTCTTGGATCTGGGGGGTTTTATTTATTTTTGAACTTGGTAGAGCTATTTGTATTGTATTGTATTTAATGTGTATACATATGTAATGTGCATTGTATTGTATTGACTATGTAGAACTATTTAATATTGAATGCAGTTTGTTTTGTGGAGTCAGTCTATTATTTAACATTGGTTAAAATGCCTGGTGCCTCCAGGCACTGGTTATGTGCCTCCCATGTAAATAAAGTGCTGTCCTGCTGCTCAAGAGACTCTCCATACACGGATTAATGTATTTCTATAGAGAGGGAGGAAATGCTGAATTCACTCCCCTCAGGGTAACTAAGGAGAGCTGTTTAGGATGGCAGAGTGGATACAAATAATGCAGGAGTTGGGTATCAACACCACATTCTCCTCTCAGCTGAAGTGTAACAAGCTGACATTGTTTCCTCCCTAATTGCTTTCCTACATTCCTTCAGCACGTAAACCCAGCAATCATTCCTTTTCATTCTATTTTTGCTGTGCAGGTCCCTTTTAAAGTGATTTTGCTGAGGAGAAAAAAAAGGAAGGTTCAAGCCGGCCTATGAGTACAAATGATTCCTCAAAAAATGCCTTTATTCTGTGGCAGAGACTATTGTTGTCTCAGAGAACTTCACTCACTTCAAAAAGATTTGTGCTGAACTGCAGGTGTCCTTTTCTCTTTTTGTTTGTCATGATATGGGTGCATTCTTTTTGCAGAAGAGGTTCAGTTACTATTGAGTTTCTATAATATTTTCATTTCCATTTATATTTTTTTAGCCTCTCATTTTTTTCCTTCCATTTTTTTCCCATTCCTATCTGGAAAACAGATAGGAGTACAAGTGTGGTTTCAAGATTAGATGAACAAAAGCAGTGCTCACTATTCCACTGAAAAACTGTCTTTAGCTGAGCCCCAATTTGGCAACTTTGGGATATAAATGACAGATTAAAAACATTGAGTCCCCGTGCCCTTTTCATTCCATTAAGAGCTAACATGTGTCTAATTGCCAAAGCAAATGTGCAGCAGGCAATCATGTAAATACCAATAAAGATTTCTTAGTGGCAAAGCTGATTTCATGTAAATAACTCCTCTTAATTTGTTTTAATTAAAAAGAAAACCCTAATTACAGAGAGCACCTTACGTTGATCAGCATGTTCAGATGAATGCTGGTATAGGTCAGGTGTAAATAAATATATAAATGAGGAAATAATCTATGTAAAGAAATTTTTAAAAAAATTAAAAAAATATATATGGTGTCAGATAAGAAAAAGTTGATTTAGAATACTGGCACTGAATGAATGTTTCTGGATTCATCCCAGGCAGTTAGGAAGTGAAGGATTGATGAAAAGAGTTCAATTAGAAAAAAGGTGAATAAACCCGAAAAACAAACACACTCCCTTTCAAAACCCTTCAAAAAAGGATTTCATGATAGAACAGACTAGATACTTATTAATTTTGTAATTTCTACTCTTATAATAATTGAAGTACTTTAAAAACACTTTGAAAATCAAAGATTAGCAGAAATGTCATCAGTAAGGAAAAACAATATAGAATGAAAAAATTAAGGAGGGTTTTTTTCCCACAACAACAGTTCACTTAAGAAGAGATAAGAATTGTCTTTTTATTTTTAAATGTCATTATTTTCCTTCTGTTCTTTGAAGGTAAGATTTATCTGATCACATTGTTTCTCTCCTGCTCCAATAAACTTTTGACCTTTCAAGTGATTTTAAACCAAATTTGACAAAGGATTAGAGATCTCAAAACTTTGATTAAAAAAAAATCAAATAAGGGTGGCAGGGAAGAGGGGAGAAGATAATGGTGAGCTCTGAATTTGATGTCATTATTAAACATGAGAAAATCTGCCACTGCTCTTATGTGAATATTGCTGGTTTTTAACATACTGCAAAGAGAAGATGAAATAAAGCAACCTGGTCCAAAAATATTAAAGCTTGAATATTTGTGAGGTAAGTATCATCAGATTTTAAGAAGGTCCATGTGGTTTTGGTGAAGCAATTTTTGATATGAGTTAATTTCTACAAAGAAGTGGAACAACTTCATAATCTCTCAGAAGCTGAAAGCTTCTCTGTCCACCTCTAACATTCACAGAGGAGAAAAGGAAATTCACAAAAGGAAAATAGAAATTTCGTTGTTAAATTCTTGCTTTACTGTGGGTCAATCCAGGCATTTTACCTACCTGACTGGAGTTCCCTGAATGCCTTGGCTGTCTCAGTAACACCAATGAGAATTTAATTGTTCACTGAGGATAGAAAAGTTTGAGCTGTACAACACAAGTTGTCTCTGTAGCTCCGTGAATAGACATGTGAATGAAACAGTCTGAAAGTGCTGACAGGATATCACCAGAGAAAACTGGGGCTTTATACTAGTGCTAAAAAGAGGAAATTTAGCATTTCATGACAGGAGATAATTTCCTAAAAATCTAATGTTTCAAAATTCAGCAGTAGGTCAAAACCCACCATCTCTACCAAAACTCAGAAAAACCAGCTGTGCATTTGCACAGCCCAGGAAAAAGTTTTATTAATGAGTTAAAGAGTTTTATTTCTCATTAACCTATTCCGATGTGATTTTATTTTATTTTATTTTATTTTATTTTATTTTATTTTATTTATTAAATTTATTTCCCCAAGCTGAGTTTTGCCAGTGACTGGTGAATGATCTCTCTCTGTCCTTATCTGGACAAATGAGCCTTGTATTATATCTTCTCTCACCTGTCCAGCTGAGGATGGGAGTGATGGAGCAGCTTTTGTGAGCACCTGGTGTCCAGCCAGAGTCAAAACACCACAGTCTAGAAGGCTGCAGCTGGAGCTGTGCTGTTTAAATTATTATAAGAAAAAAAAGCTTTCAATCAAGGCCACTCTTTCAGTGACAGAAGATGAAACAGTTTACTGGTTTATATCTTTTTCCCCAGATATTGTTATCCTCAGCCATACATCATTCTGCTGCATGTCCACCAGAAGCCATTGATTTAAGCATGACTTGGGAGGCAGGAGGATGTTCAGCAGAGTGATTGCTCTGGTGGAAGTGTGGGCTGTGCTCAGGAGCTGTGGGAAAACATACAACTTGTTAAACACATTATAGATTTACTCTCTTCTGGGGAGGTGTCACTGCCAGTGGCTTCTGAGTTCAGACAGCATCTTCTTTTTAAAGATGCAGCCCCTGCTCTTCTACCCAAAAAGGCTCTGGTGCACTGAGGTTTGTGTCAGTGGTCAGGTGCACACACACACAATAATTTTTCCCATTTCTTCATCCACATGAAAAAGAAGGGAAGCTTTCTTGTGTTACCTCTGAGCCTTCAGTGAGAGAGGCTGGGAGTTCCACTCTGCTGCCTCGTATGATCGATTGGTTTTCTCTGTGAAAATGAAGTCACACAAAAGCACAGCAGGGCAGATCCTCTGTGCCTCACAGCTCTGCTGCACCTGCAGCAGAATCCTATTTACAGCCAGCAATGGGTTGAAAAGGGGATCAGGCTGAGAGCAGCACCTTCAGTGCTTACACACAGCCTGGCCTCCTGCTTGGGAGACAGAGTACAAGTTTTCCTTGGAGGTTCAATAAGGAGGGCTGAAATTGATGTCTTTAGCCCTGTGGTACCTGCTGGTATGTTCAGCTGAAAAGATAAAATATCCTTCCCTGTCGTAGAAAGAAAAGAATAGACTCAGACTTCAGTAGCAGCATTTTATTTATGCAGCTGTAAGACATATTCATGTCTTCAAATGTGTCCTCTGGAAGGGGAAACACAAATATTTGGAGAATACTGGGAGTGTGCTGAGGAGTTAGAGGTAAAATTGTTGCAAGCTATGCTACCCTGAAATTCAGAGTTTATCAGGCTTTCAGCTTTGGGGAGAGGTGCTGCTCAAGGGGGGAGTGGATGATAGGACAAGCTTTTGTCTTGCTGGCAGAATTTTCCCATCAACCTTGCCCTGAATCCTTTGCAAGAAACGTTCTGTCTTTCCAAAAGCCTAGAGTTAGCAAGTGTGCTGAGAGCAGGAATGGATTGTGGGGCTCAGTGAAATTAATCTTTTGACTACAAGGATCAGCTTTTCCTTAAAATAGCACCATTGTCATTCCATAGGAGGGGGGAAATAACAGCTGAGTCTGGAGAAAAATAAACAGCCATCAGCATGTTCTGCAAACAGAGATGAGAAATGCCCATTATAATCACCGTAAACATCCTGTGCATGGATAGGGTTGCAATACAAGCAAAACCGTGTAAATGCTAAACCCCTGGCCCAGATGAAAAGAATCAATCTCAGCTTTTCCCCATGGGTGTATTGCTGCTCTGAGTGCTGTCTCCAGGTGCCTCTCACCTTTCAGAGCTGGTTTGTGTGGGGAGAGGCAGATGAGGCCCATCATGGGCATTAAAAGCCACCAGGGACAGGCTCCATCTCATCCATCTGAGCCAGCCATGGGTAAAAAGGCAGCTCTGGTTTAATGTTTTACAAATCAGGTATTGTAACAGCTGACAACCACTCACCTGCCTAAAACACTTGTTGGCATTTAGTTTGCTCTCAAGAGTACAGAAAAAACAAAGTGTGAATAAAACACAGAGAAAAGTGAGTTTAAGAGGGGTGCCAGCCTGGAGACCAAGGGCACCTCTGGAAACATCACTGTGCTCCAACCACTGGCATTTTATTGTACCATTCACAGCTCTAAATACATGAGATATGTCTGATGGCACAATATTTTACTGGTTGTGCAATATTTCAGCAAAAAATATCGATACACCCCCGAGAAAAACACACTTCTGCCCACAGGGGTTTTTTTTCCCATTAGAATATGGCCAAGTATAAGGGGCTGAGGCCCATACCAGCACCTCAGGGTTTTACCCAATGTGAACAGGCTTTAAATAAAATCAGATTTCGTCTCCTCTTCAGTTTAAAAGGTCTTTTTCCTTTGCAGCTGATGACAGGCTGTAACTGTCTCCTCCTTGATGGATTGAAGTTGTCTCTTTGCTGCAGTTTGTCCCGTGGGACCACTAGAAAAATCGATCTTTTCCCCAAATCCTGGTCCTTATTTATGTCCTCTTATTGGATAACTATTATACCCGTGTCTGAGAACACACATTTCTATGCTTGACGGTGTTCACTTTTAATTTTAACTCTGGCTTGCAGTTTTCTAAATGCTGTGTGTGAAGTTGTGTGTCCATGTTTAGGCTCCTTCTAACAATGTTCCCCAGTTTAGGAACTAAAAGAATGGAAAACATTCTTCAGAAAATATAATTATGTTGTCATTGGATGTACAGGACAGCTATGATTCTGTTTTGTTTTCTTCAACAAGATAAAAAAGCCCTAAGTCCACGTTCTAAGTAAAATTCAGAGAAAAAAAAGTTTCTAGATTAATGTCTTTTTTATGCCTTTAAACATAACAGAATCACTTTAAAATGAAGTGTGTAAATAGAGGGAAGAAATCATTAAATCACTTTTAAAATAACTCTATTAAACCACTGAAGGTGAGTTCAGCACAGTATATGAGTATATATATAGATATAGATATATATAGATATGTATATATAGATGTACATCTGTATAATATAATATTATGTAATATATAATATTATAATATATAGTATATTATATATATAATAAATCATAATAATGATAATAATAAAATACATAAAATATCATGGTCTTTTTCCTCTAGGCTTCCTCTACAATGAATGGGCAGAAACAAACATTTTTCAAACATGATTTTCCTGATCATTTTCTGCTTCAAGATGAAATGAATCATGTCTTATGAGCACCTCCCCACTGAGGAGGGGGTATTTATATTCTCTTTATAGCAAAATAAGGATGAAATATCCAAATACAGATCTCTTCATCTGGACCATGTAGAGCTAAACAGAATCCTATCCCCACATGCTGCAAAACTCGGGGGAAAAAAGTATTCCTGTAGCCACAATTGCAAATTTTTATAAATCCACTATAGTGTTGCAAGGCTTGCAAATGTTTTAGCATAAGGAAAAGCTCGATTTAAGTGTCAAGTCACTTATTTTGTAGTCTGAATGGGAATGACACACTCCTGAAAACCTGTCCCTCTCTCTGCAGCTGCTGACCCCACCAGAAAACTTCGTTGAGCTGCAGCATCTGAGAGAAATGTTCCTCTTGCAGCATGCAAAGAACAACTTTAACACCTGCAGCTGTTTGTGGGGTGCTGGGTTTGCTCTGCATGGGTTTGACCCACACTTCTGAGGGCCAGCCTGGCAGAAAAGTGGCTGTAATTAATTTGAGCGAGACGGTTCCTAGAAGGGGTTTTGTAAATTTAAAGGTTTAAATAGGTAAAATAATAAATATATTTATTAAGTAAAATTAGTAAAATAAGTAAGATAAGTAAAATAAGTAAATAATAAGTAAAAATATCCAAATAACAGACGTTACAGAAAACAAATAATAAGCCTGAGAAATCTCAGACACCCTGCTACAAACAGTCCAAAAGACATGGAGTTTCTTTGTTCTCTCTCTTTAGTACTTAATAGCTTAGGTGAGATTTTGTCCCTTGGTCCAATGAGTGTAACAACAGCCCTTGAGTTACATTCTCAGAGTCCAATCCACACTTCTGGGCTGGCTCCGAGCCAATTGCAATGAGAAACCCACAGAACTTTCCAAGCTAAACTTGCTAACGTGTCCAAATGTAAATTGAGACTCTTTCCCTAATTTGGAAGCACCTGCTGGGGGTGTGGGGTACATGACTACAGCTCTGCACCCTGAGGGGATCACTGATGTCAGAGTGGATGTCTTGGCTGAGTTCAACAATAAAACATCCTGGTGTTAATTTGGATGGACAGTTCACTGTCTCAGCTCGTTTTCAGGGCTTTGGGAGGGTTTCAGCCTCGTCCTGAACTGGTCATTTTTACTCTCTTGAAATCAATGGCTCGTCACCAGGTGCTCTCTGGTGATACATTAGTTTTTCTCAATCTCTGTAAAAAATCTGTGATTTCCTCTTGTTCAAAATCACTTCAGAAAGGCTGTATAACTTATCTGGTTTTATTACTCAAGAATTTCTCCTCTTTTCTTCATGGAAAAGCCATGCTGGAAAAATTCTCTCCTCTCCAAGTGTTCCTTCACATCCCTCTGTGAATGTGCTCCAGTCTTAGAAGAGGTTTTTATATATAGAGGCCCTTTTTTTTTACCTGAAGCATCAAACCTCAGAATAAAATCAGAGAGCACAGGGGAAGCAATGATTAAAACTGTGAAGGGCTCATAGCCAACCCAACACAGTGAGGTGGGAATATCAAGATGATGGTGGCCTGGATCTGAAAGTCAATGACTGCTTGAGATTGCTCACTCCTGACCTTTGACATCTATATCTGCTTTTCTTCCCCTTCTTGAAAAACTTCTGCAGTATAACAGATCAAAAAAGCTATTTTGTGTTATAAATTTAGCCCAGACTCTCTTTCTTGAGGTTGCCTGCATTTCATAGAGGGAAAAAAAAAAAACAAAACCCAGAACCCATCAAATTCTGTTTTGATCTTCAGGCACAGGCTCAATTATTATTAAAATGAGCTTGGTTATTAAAAAACAGCACACAGTATTTACACTTTTCTTTCTGCTTTGACAGGCTTGTCAAATTTATACTGAAGATTAAGGACATGCATATAACTGTCCCATCAGAAATGCTTTCCATCATATTTATTTATATGGCACTGAAAACCTAATACTGAAAGTCATTTGAACATTCATTAATGTTGTTTTCTGGAGAGTTTTTTTTAATTTACTCATTAAAAGAATTGTGATGCCAGATTTGTAATTTTAGAGATAATATTCTTGTCTAGATACATTTACATTAAGAGCTATAAAATTCCATTTCTCTGTGACAACACCTCGGGTATAAGATATTTTTGGTCTGACAGTTATTTTTTTTTCTCTAATTTCACTCAGAACTTCCTAGAGTTGTTTTAAACTAGTCAGTTAGTAAGAATCTGAATAAAGGCATTTTAATAACTGTACCTAGATCAGCCTGTCACTGTTTTTTTGAGCTGTTTAAGCTATTAAACTCTAATATTTTCTCTCTGAGTTGCTGTGTTTCTCCCAGGCAATCTTGGTTGCACCACCTCAATCTTGCTACCTTTTGATAGTAACTGAAATGTTGTCCTGAAGCCCTAAAGAAAACATACCCAAGGAGGAAACCTGCAATTTTATTCTAATCTACAATCATTAAATACTGAAAATCCATACTCGTCTTCAAAAGAGTCACAATGTGCTAATTAGACTTCAAGGGGCCAAAATCCTTTGTTGAAATAAGTGTGGAAATCCTTCCTGTAAATAATATTTAATTATTATTAAACTAATACTAAATTAATATATCAATATACTATTATATAATTATATAAATATATTATTGTTATTTAATATTTAATTATTAATTAATAATAATCCTTCCTTTCACTTCACTGGAATTGGAAATACATAAATCAGGTAGAAATAGTGGGACTGACACCACATTCCTATTTGCTGTAGGAATCAGAAATGTTTTCCCCAATGTTTGTACTTAATTAATAAAACTTTTGCAGCTTTCTTTAGTAGGAAAGGAACTTTACTTTTCTTTCACCACTTTAATGGACAGCTCCAGAATAAAAAATTTAGGCCAGATCTGCTTTTGGTTTATTTAAAGGTGCTACCTGTTCTGTTCTGAGATCAGTGAGGGTCTGTCCCTGGACTTTTCTGGGATTAAATTCAAGACAGACTTGCAGAATATCCCAGTGAACACAGTGTCTGCATTCCCAGCAACTCTTTATCTGAAAGCCCAAGGAGGGCAGACTGGAGCAGTGTGTGAACACTTTTGAATAAGGCAAAGTCCATCATATATTTCATCAACTTTATTTCAACTTCCAACAGCTTAAACCAGTATTATATTTGAATTTTGCAACAGGTTTTTTTCCCCATTCCAAGACAAAGTCAGGAGCATGTTCCTTCTGCTGTTTTCATTAAAATGTTTTGAAGATCTGTTTTAGAGAGAAGTCACTACCTTAATCTGTATTTGGCTAATTAAGGATACCCCAAAGCACATGACAGCTTTAGCCAAAATCTTACCAAATATAAATGTTTGAAACCATTAGGAGTTTTGTGAGATTTCTAAATATGTTCCACTGTCCTGTCACACTTCTGCAAATATTCCTCTTGTTTTCATTTCAGACAGGATTGCTTCTGTATGAAGTTAGAGCCTGTCTTCCCACTTACTGTTCTCTTGGGTATTTGTTCCTAACACTAATTTTTGTTTGTTTCTGATTTATTCTTATTTATTTTGAGCTTGTGGAGTGATCCACACTGACTTTGCCATCAAGAGATTTCATTTGTGTGAGAATTTCCTCACTCTCCTTTCATAAGCTTGATTTATGGCTTGCCTTTAAACCTGTTCATTTTGTCTTGTACTAAATGTGAGTTTCTCATCTTTTGCTACATAAAGTTTTCTCCTCTGTGCTTCCCCCTTTTCAGTCATTGTGAAATGTACAGCTTATACAGACTAACAACAGACTACTGAATTCCTTTTAGTATTTTTAATATTTTAAATTTACTTGGGCTCCCTTGAAGAGCTAAAAATTTGGTCACCCTAAAGCCTTTTCTTGCCATGCACCTAAGTGCATGGAGTTGGATTTGATGAACCTTTTGGATCCCTTCCAGCCTGGAATACTCTGTCATAATCTGTGATAATTGGGAAAATCCATTGCTAAAAAGTAATGAATACAAAGCCACCTGTTTGGCATAGCCCTGCTTATTATATGGGAGCATTAATGCAGTTTGAAGGAGGTGATTGGTAATTAATTGCATTAAAAAGAAGTCTGAGTGTCTAGGCTGTGATGTAAAATACTCTTTATATCCTTGTGATGGGCTCTAGAGGCAGTTCTCTTTCTAAACTGAATTTCTTTCAAGGGTGTGTTCCGTTGAGTTAACCCCTGTTTTCAGCAGTCCTGAGCAAATCTTTGGCATGATTTACTTTTTAATTATTATTTGGATGAGTTTTCTGTGAGGCCTCTTACTTGGCTAATAGTAAGATATGAAGATTGGAAGTGAAAGACAGACCAGCCCTGAGGTACCTTCAATACATTTAATTTAGCAGGTTTTACAGAAATGATTTTGGAGAAATGTAAAGAAATAAGAATACATTTTTAAAAGGCTCATTGATACGCCCTTTACCTTGTCCCACAAAAGATGTTTGCTCAGGTGTTGTCTTCAGAAACTGTTTTACAGTTTGGCTTTTGCACCTAAATAATCATTAGATACACCCTGGAGAGTGGAGGATTGCCAAGAAATAGATGAGCAATGAAAAGGAAAAGCAGGGAGAGAAGCACGTGAAGGGAAGTCCAAAGTGAGAAATTTTCCAGGACAGAATGCAAGAGGGAAAAAGATTAAAAGAATGAAAATTAGTTATTATATCTTTGAAAGCTTTTGTGGGATAAAAAAGTACATGTAACAGAAAGGTACTGAAATTGGAAGAGCTTTTTATTTTTATTAGGATACTCTCCTGGTTTTATGTGGGACAATGTTAATTTTCTTGTTAGTATCTGGTATATGGGCAATTCCATAACCCTGGAACCAAATCTTTCTGAATGAAACAAACCTTTTCTGAACAGGGAAGAAATTTGGTTTCATTCAGCTAAAAATAAGATGTAATTATCAATGTTGTAAAACTTTGTACTCCACTGCAAAACATTTCATAGAAACAGAAGTCCTTGAGAAAGGTTTGCATTGTAAGCAGATAAGCAATTAAGGAAAAAGAGTTTGTTGCCATAACAGTTTCTTATTGACCCTTTCATTGAACATAAGTATCTCAGAAGCAACTTATATTTGAATGGTATTTTACAGGGTTATAAAGTAGACAGAGGAAGTGATACATAAAACCACTTTTCATATTTAGTTGAGAAAATGACACATTCATCTTCTGAAAAGCGAATTCCTTTTTTGCTGTATTTAATTTCTTCTTTGCCCCTTTTTGAAAGCCAGCAAATATAGAAAAAAACAATTAAAAAGGTGTTTATTTGCAACTCCCTGGCTCTGTTCCAGATTCTTCTTTCTGTGTATGAAGACAACAAGCAGATAGATGGTCCTGCTACTGGTCAAAAAGTTATTGCGAATATTGCAAGGGTTCTTGGTGAATTCTTGTGTCCTAACAGGGCTGAAGGGGAGTTTCTAATGGTTACAGCCTTGGCTGGAAGAGGCAGCAGAGTTAAAACCAGACTTAGAGCAGTGATGGGAAGTTCCTCACAGCAGCTTGTCTTTATAACCATGGGGAGACTGTTTGAACAGCCAGGACAGCACTGTGACCTTTAACAGGCACTGCTTGCCTGTCATCAGATTGATGCCAGGGTCTGCTCTGGAAAAGCATGAAGCTCTCTGGTCTTGTGTTCAGTAACCACACACTGTTGTCCCACCACTGCTGAAGAATGTGTAAAAAACCCCAAAAAGTGGCCTTTCACTGACTAATCCCTATTAAAGGGTTCAGAACTTCCAGGCAGCCTTTTCTGTAGCCTGACAAGAGTGTGGTTTTGGTGCTGTGTACCCCGAGTCAGGAGAGCATTCTGACTGTTTAATATTGGGGTTTGCCCAGGTCTAGCACAGCAATTTTTGCCCTTTCTCTAGCTGGAATAACGGTGTTGGGTTGTTCAGCTGCACCAGGGGAGCCTCTGGGGAGCAAAAATCTGTTTGTGTGTTTGGAGAGAAATTTCTCCAAGGTGCAGGAAAAAAGCTGATGGGATCTGGCAGCACCCAGTGGGGACATGCTAAATTCATGGACAGCAGTGGGATCTGGGGTTTAGCAGAAACAAAGAGTGTCTAAAACCATCTATCTATCACTGTGACAGTCCCCTGGAGCTGCTTCCCTTCACCTTTGTTAATCACATGCAAAGGATCAGGCTGGGACAAGCAGAGAGCTGATCTTTGCTGGCCACAAACCGACTCCTTCAAGGTTTACACTGCAGAAAATCTGTTAAGCTCATTCTCAGATTCCCTTTATTGGCATCTAGTTCATTGCTGCTATCCCTTGGACTAGCCTTTTTTTTTCTTTTTTTTTTTTTCTGTTAAATCAATCATTAACACTCTATATTGGGTCTGAAGGGCATTAGGATATCCTTGCAGCCTTCACATTTTAGACATCTGAACAACACTGATTGTAACTGGTTCAGGTGCAGGTGGAAATTTCTTTTTTTTCCTGTTTTAGCTTTATCCTTTTTTGTAATCTTATGTATGTCTTGTAAATGTGATAGGAAGATTTCCTGCCTGTGCCAGCCCTGCTTCAACAGAACCACAGTAAAGGAGGGTTTAATGGTGATAGCAAAGAGGAAAAGAGATTCTGACCCTTCTTAAAGTTTTATTTTCATTAGTGATGGTGAATAAGAAGAGAAGATGTTTGGGATAAAATCAGTTTTGGAGAGAGGAAAGGTTACAACAAAAGTAGTAAAGGAAAAATGCAAGAAAGTCTTTTTATACTTGAATCCATCTTGTGAAGTGTGATGCTTGGCTTTTTGTGCATGAAACTTATTTTTGATGTGGACTCAAGTATCTTTGGACTGATTTATCCCTCATGAACCTTATTAGGATAGTGGAGGCACACGTGTACATGCATGCTGTAGAAATATTAGGTTAGAAATACTTCTAATATAGAAATATTAGGTTATATGAAAGAATCTGAATTCTGCCAACAGTGTGACAACACAGATCACAAACTTTGTGCTGAATCTTTATTTTTTCTCTATTGAACAAACTCCCTTTTCCTGCACTCTCAGTTCTTGATGGCAGTGCTCAAAGACGTTCTGAGCTTCTGCTTCCTTTCATTGACTAAGAGGTGACAAATAGCATATCTCCAAGGAAGATCCAATTTAAAGGCCACATTAGTGCAGAGTGTCCAGCTCAGTACAATATTATAATAAACTTTACTCTTTTTCTCCCCTGAGAATACCCACCAGCCTTTTTAAGTTTATTTTTACCCTCCCAAGGTACAAAAATTGGTTAGGCACATGCAAGGCTTAGGGCTGTTCTGGCTTGGGTTTAGCTGTTCCATGGATTCTGCTGCTCTCGCTCCTGTCCTGGCTGAAAAATCTTCAGTCATAACAGCAGTTCTCTCTCCCTGGCTATTATTTCAGAAGAAGATTTAAGAAAGCATTTAATAGCCTTAATGAGGACAATAAATGATCCCAGTGGAACTGATATGCAAATATTTTTCTTAGTGCCCTGCTGAATCAGGTTTGCAAGGCTTGTTTCTAACCTCAGTGGCAGAACCACAATTTTCCTGCTGCTAACCACTTTCCCTCACCAAAGAGGGTTCATTTGGGAACAACTAATGCTTTTCCCAACAACCTACAAGGCACTCCAGCTGAACATTTCTGTGCTTAGTAAATATGCTATTCAGTTGCTAAGAAGAGTAATGGATCCTTAAGTGTACATAAGAATGATTTATTGCATAATGTGAATTTACAGCCCATTACGGGAAATAATTACATTCCACTAATTACAAAACTTAATAGTCACTCCAGCCTAGGAAACAGCAGTGTGAGCAAGCAGATTTGCAGCCATGCATTCAAAAGGATGAACTCCATGAGAAGCAGTTAGCTGAAAATCAGTTTACCATTTAACCCCAGCTCAATTCAGAGATCTAATTCATGACAAAAGTTGTTTTGAATTAGGTGTTTGTTTTTTTTTTTTTTTTTTCCCGTGGTCAAACTTTCTAAAAACTTGGAGGAAATGGGATCATTAAAGAGAATGAGCAGAAGCATATTAAGAAAAGTTCATCCGTCTTCAGAGTCACCATATTTCTGATAGAGTCCCTCAGGAAGAAAGAAATTTTTGCCCATGGTGTTAGTGGGTTTTGCAATGAGTTGGTAACAATTTGCTTCTCTCTCTACAGTGCAGAGACACTCCTGTGTCAGGTCCTGTTGCTCACACTGGGCAGGCAGTGTCAGGTTTGTTTCTCTCCTCTGAGCTGTGGAAAGGATGGGGAACAACCAGAACCAATTTTTTCAATGTGCAGAACAAAGGCCAACAAAGTCTGCTTGGAGATTTCCAGCTGGTGTGTAGGCAGTATTTATTTTATTATTCTTTGGGACCTGGTTCACCTGCCAGCATCTTGACAAGGCTGCACAGGCTGGGGTGGGCTGCAGGCTCTACAAGTGAGACATGGAATTTAAGAGACAGATTTTCAGAGCAGGATCTGTTAAATTAAACAGGAAAATTTCCAAGGACAATTTTGGTTGGATAGAATGGCATCTGACAGGAAGTGGGGCATGTTAATTGACAGAAGGGTTTTGATGCTTGGTAAAGTGAATGTGGTGCAAAAAGAAAAGCCACCCCTTGTGTGGAGTGGTATGTTTAACCTCCAGAGTGACTCCTGTGGGTTTTAAGAATAACTTCTTGGCAGATTATTTGCTTTGTCCTGGATTTGGGGAAGTAAAACCATCTTTCACTGACCAAAGAAGTTCCAATTTAACAAGATTCAGACAGGGACAGCAGATTGTCAGCAAATTGTCACTCGGTGTGCAAATAGTGGAGAGTGTGTGACAAAACTGTTGGTTTTGGATGCATGCATGTTGCAGAAGATGTAAAATGATAATACTGTCCAAAGCTGATGAATTTTCTTGGAGAATGAGATAACTTCAAGAGCACAATCAGTTGCCCAAGGGCTTATTTAAACACAGCTGAAACTTTTGCTTCTGTAACTTAAAAAATTCTCATCAGTGTGGAACTGGAAAAGCAATGTTTAGGCTATTAATGGATACCAGACATATTCACAGCTTTGAAAATTATGGTTTTGATCTTATCAAGACATAGGAGAAATATAGGCTTTTTGTAAGTATAGAACATTATAGAATATTTTCTATATTCTATATTTATAAAATTTATAAAATATAGAATATTTTTTTATGTATTTGTAGCCGAAGATATTGTTTCCACACATAAGTCCTTTGAAAAGTTTCATTGGGTTTGCAAACAGCTGATCAAGGATTAAGATTTTTGTTTTCTTCTTAAAAATGCCATAAATTTAAGATTTTCCCAAAGATTTTTTTCCCTTCCCCATGTCAAACCAATATTATTTCAGAATGAAAATATATGTCATTAAATCCCATTTGGCCTCAGCTCTAGCCAAGCTAGTTGATGTAAATGACTTTCATATCTCTCTCTCATCTGGTGCTTTCCTCACTTGCTTGCCATAAAATTATCAATGAAGTAGGAATGCCAAAAATTGCCTACCTTTAATTCTTTGTTAATTAGTCCAATTCCATCAGGTCCTAGGATTTACTGCTCCTGTATGGAAAATGGATTTGTTTTCTTTTCTACCTGCTAATCCTCACGCAGCTGGAGATAGCTGCAGTTTTCTTTCTGTGCAATTTTTCTGTTGGCTAATTATTGAAAGGAGCTTTTAAAAAATGGGAGAAGCAAAAATGATGCATAAAAACCAGGAGGGAATTCAGTTATATGATGGTATTTGCATGTCTGTTTAGGAAGTTCAAGCCTAAGGTTATATTTTCCAGTCCATGCATTTCCCAGGATTACAAACACAAGGCTGAAGTTGTTCTTTTTTTTTACCTCTGTTTACAAGCTGGCTGCAGCAAATTGCAATGCACTTGAATAAATGTGTTCATTGCTGTTGGTTTAAATAAATTCTTGCAAAACAAGGAGGTCAGATCCCGAGTTTTTCTAAGCAGTTAGAGTACAAATGGTTCAGCAGTTCAGGACTACTCAACACTTTGATACTCACACTTCCTGTAATGACAGGAAAGCAGCCTAAATGTTGTTTCTGTGTCCTTAATGGGTGACTATCAATTACATCAACGTTTTCTGGCATTAAAGGTTAAATAGAAAGATTGTTAGTACATTAGGTAACCTTGCCACTGACTTTCTTTTCAAACTGAAAAATAGGTATTACTCCAACTGCAGCAGAAGCTGCTCACCTCATTGATGGATGCATCCAGTCAACAGCTGGGGAATGATACAGTGAAGGACCATTCAAATGATTTAGCTGATAGATGAGCACTGGCCTGAAATTTATGGCTGACAGGGAAAGGACTGACCAGGCTCTGAGACAGCCAGGATTTAAGTTCATGGTTTGTCTACTGTTATCACTGCAGGATGCTGTTAATGTCAGCCTGTCACTCATGTTCTGCAGTCTTGCTACTCGTGCATTTTGGAATATTTGGGCTTGGTCACATCCTGTGCCATTGGAACTGCAGACATCACATGCCTTAAATATAGTCCTTAATAATTTTAGATTCTGTTTCTCCTCAGCAAGGGCTTCTCTTCAGAGTCTTTAAGTTAATATCTTCTTAGATGATTAGGAAATATGAAAAATGCTTCTTATATAACATGTATCCAAAGTAAAAATGGAATATTGTTGGGATGGAAACAAGGATGTATAATTTACCAATAGAAAGAATTGTAGAGGGGCTTCAAGTTAAGCTACTCATAAATTTCTCTGCCCCATCCTGTAGACTCCTTATTTATTAAACAATCAGTATATATTTCAAACTCTGCTTTTTGCACCACTCAGCAGATTGTCTTTTACCCTTTCCTAAGGTCACAGATGCAGCAAAACTGAACCTTCAGCAGTCCTGAGCAAGATCATTGTACCAACAATGATCACTCAGCCTTTATTTAAGGATGGATGTGAAATTATTGGCTGGTTTCATATCTCCTGCCAGGCAGGTGGCATCGTGTGTGTGTGTGTGTGTGTGTGTGTGTGCAGGGAATGAGGTCCCCTCACTGTGCCACAAGGATTTGAGAAGCTTACACAGTAAAGCACTTTCTGCAAGGCAGTGTGTGCACAAATGAGAAGTGCAAAGCTTTTTTAAACCTGCCAATGCACCCAGCAGCTGACTGTGAATGATGATTTGCCAGGCTAAACATTGATATGCTCCTCACCTCCTGATGGAGGTGATGAAATGCCTGATGGGGCTTTGCAGTTGCCAATCAGATGGGGATGTGTCAGTCCCCTTTGCAGCTCAGAACGGGCTGGTCCTTGGTGCTGCTGAATAAACATCTCAGCTGGTTTTTTCTTATAGTTCTATATGCTTTCACAGAAGTATTTTCCTCTTGAATTGCCCTTTCTCATAGGTACTTTGCTCTTGCATCCTGAAATGCTTGTACCCAAGCAACTGGTTGTCTCAAAAATCCATTATTACCAGGGAGGCCCCAACAGCATTCCAGCTGAAGCTGACAAGCAGATGATGGATTGTTATCATTAAATACTGAGACTCGTATTTTAAACAGTGCCCCAAACTTTCAAGGATTCAAAGTAGGATTCAAAGTTAGAAGAGTGGAAGGCTGGAAAGATTCAAGCTTTCCCTGGCTCAGAACTATGGCCAGGAAATGACTGAGTCATGGATTCTCCACCAATGTTTATGAAGGCTTTGGTGTTCCTTGCCTTTGACTATTCTAGAAAGGGAAATTCTCAGATCTTTTTACTGTTGTGTAAAGTGTGGGTTTTATATGTAACAATGGAGTTTGGTTTAAACTTGCAAGTTTCTTCCTGTTCAGTATTAAATTCTCTTATTAGCTGGGTGTTTTAATGCTATATTTGAGTTCTAGTGTAAATATATTCTAAATAATTAACAGTAATTTCTTTAGCATGGGTCAGGAAACTTAAATCATTATTTATATAGAAGAGAAAAAAAGTGCTTCTAACCCTGAATGTAGTTTTACATGAAGCACTTAAGGTAGGACTCTGACTGTGCACGACAGTGCCAGGAATTGGATCATGCTCTTATCAAGTATCCTGGTTTCTAGTGAAAAAAAATGTCAGCATTACATCTGGCATCAGGCTTTTCATTTTCTTTTTTAACAACAGATGACCTGAGGGCTTTGAAAAGGCGTAATAATTTTAAATTTTTATTCTGCCATGGTGATCTGATACCACTTCTTTGCACTTTGCTGCTGCACTATTCCTGAGGCATTCTGCTAAAGCCACTGTAGCTGGATTTTGGACAGAGTAAGTTTTAATGAATGTTTATTTTATACACAATACCAAAAGAGGAAAAATAAAAAAAGGCAATTTTCTCAGTCTTTGAAAGGAAATCTGCTAACTGGAAGTTTTCTCCTACCCTGTTTACTGCTGAATTTAGATCTGTGCAAGAGATGATGGAACTGTCCTGTTCCTAAAAGCAGACACACGGTGCCACCCGCCTGCCAGAGGGGCAAACAAGGCTGTGATGTGGAACGGGAGAGTCTGTGTCTGTGTGGCAGCAGCTCAGCCTTTGCAGTGACACATGCCACGGTTCTGAGGAGAAAAACACCCTGTAAACCTGCCAAGGTGGGTGTTTCAGTGGTGCCAAGGGGTTTTCAGCAGGTGATCAGCACCTGCACACAGCCAGCCTTCTGTGCCTGGAGAGCCCCTGGGTCAGGGTGGGGCACTCAGTGGCTTTAATTGTTCGAGGATTTTCAGATTCAATCACTGGCTGAGGTTTATAAACACATCCTGATAACTCTGAGTAATGTGGGCATTGACAGCTCCGTGTTTAGAACCTAGTAAAATCTCTGACTTTATCCTCCTGAACACAACTCCTGAAAGGTTTTCCATCTGTGCACCATCACCTGCCAGGCCAGACACTGTGACATCCCTCTTTGTTCCCCTGAGATCTGTTTTCCCCTTAAAAGGACACCAGGGAAGGGGTTTTGGGGCTGTGCTTTAAACACCCCACTCCATAAAGGCATCGTGCTTTGATAATCTTTCTCCCTGCTCCTTTTTCCAAGTGAGGGGGGATCAGGCTGCTGTCAGAGCAGATAACAGCTTGCCACCTCTTCACAGGCAGAGTCACCTTCATTTTTTCTCCCTCAAAAAGGCTGTTTAGTGTACCCAAGCCTGATATATATTTCTTTTTTTTTCTTCTTCTTTTTTTTTTTTTTCCCCTGAATAACTAGCAAGATGCAATTTGGTCCTGCTTACGCCGCTGTCAAAAAAATGGGAATGGTTTGGATGCAAATTTTAACCTTAAATCGACTTGTAACAAGATGGAGCTGTACAAAAGAGGATCAGCAAACACACAAAAAGAAACGTAGCCTCTCTTTTTTTATAGGTGACTTCCCCATTATTATATGTGATAAAGCATGTCATTTATGCAGACTAGTTATGTATTAGTAATATACAGTTCATTCAGAGTAGCCATTTATTAGTAAATACTAGCTTTCATTTATTTACTAAATTATTCCTTTTCACTTGTGATTTGCATCAAACTACATCTGAGACTTTGACTTTAATCAGGAAGGCCTAAAAATAGAAATTTACATTTGCAATTAAGCTTGCAGTTTAACAAGGGTCTAACATTTTTTGTAGGAATTATATTACTGGGAGTAAAAAAAGAAAAAAAAAAACACAAAAAACCCAGCAGCTTATTCTAAAAGTGTTATTTTTAATTAATGAGTTACCTTTCCAGGATCCAAATTTATCCTGGATTATGGGACTTCTAGTTCTCACTCCTCATTTAGAGCCATACCTTTTGAGGAAAACAGTTCTGCCAATTTCTCAATACCTCAGAAAGTTCTCTCCTTTAAATTACTCTCTGAACTGGTTTACTTTAATGAACTAACATAGGGGAAAAAAAAAATCTACCTTCAAAGCAAGTCTTTCTGCCAAAAGGATATGGCTGGAAAAAGCTGGTTTTAACTCTTCAAACAGTTTAACCTACTCACATCAGAAACCTCTGCTTTACTGGTTCAAAAATCTGGTCAGCAAATACTACCTCAATTATTTTATTTCAATTCTAGAAAATGTAATGAGTAACAGATAGAGAAGCAAAGGATTTATTAGTTCTTAAATTATGCTGATACATTTCTCTGATGTCAAAGAAATAATTTTGCTTAAATTAAATTCAATTGAAATATTAAACAAACATTATTATATTAACGTTAAATGCTTCCTTAACAAATGTTCCCTTTATTTCCTCAGAAATAAATCCCACATTGCAGTTTCCACACCAAAATTATACCTTTGCATGTGCAGTGTCTCCCAGAAGCTTCATTATTTTCAGCCCAGAGGCTTCCACTTCAGGAGAATTTTGATTCTGAGGAATGATTGATCTTCCCCATGAGAAGAAATTAGTCTATTTAAAACAAAACTAAACAAACAAACAGAGAAACAAGCAAAACACCCCAAACAACAGCCTGCTACTCTGTTTCTCTGTTTAAATTTAGTCCACATGGAGATCAAGGTACATAAACACCTTCTGAGAGGTGCTGAAGCATTTATTAAAAATTTAGATGAACATTAACACAGCAATAAATATGATAATGATAAAGATTATAATGATGACAATTATGATAATAATGATGATAATAATAATAATAATAGTAATAATAATAGTGGTTGGCAATGGTTCGTGCTGTACTCATTCTGCAGAGATCATTGCAATAAAACAAGGAGTTGTAGGAATTAGCTAGCTCTTCATTATTATCATTCCAATGGTTCCCCAGTGTGCACTTGGGAAAAAACCACCAACACTGTGAGAAGTAAATGTGAACACACTGCTACCTTTCCCCAAAGGTTAATAATTCATCTCTGCACATGTGAACTACCAGAAGGCTCTAATCCGTGCTAAACTAAGGAATTTCACTTTGGATCTTCTTTCCTTTCCAGAAAAGCCTCTTGGTAAAAGCACACTGGGCTAAACTGCAGGCTGCATTATTTTCCCAGCTGAGTCACTGTGGTGGAGACAAGGCAGGAGGAAAAATCCTGGAGGAATTCCTCGAAGGGGAAAAATATTTAAAGTGAAAATGACAGTCAGAGAAGCAAAGTTTACAAAAAAAAAGAACCAGTTTTCTTTGCCAGCACTGACCACACAATTTTGGTTGTTTCCAAGAATAGTTTAGGAGCTTTGTGAGTTTTTCTACAAGCTTAATTTAGCATCTTCTTTTGCAGCTAAGGTGAAGTCCAAAGAGGTCACATGTAAGCTGAGGGAGCTCACTTGAATAATTTCTGCAGCTTTTATGCAGTGACATCCTATTTGGCATTTTAGCCTCATCATCCCTGAGGCCTGCAGGACACAGGACCATGAGTAAGCTCAAAATATATGGAATAATTCAAAATCCTTAAACATTCAAAGATCATGACTTGTCTCCCTCCCCCCATGATCTCTGCATTGTGCAAATTAAGTTTAAAGTTTTTTAAAATGTGGTGATATTTTTTTTCCCAGCTAAATAGGTGAATCCCTCTATTTGCTTTCACAGAAGTTCTCAGCTCATTGATCTGGAAACATTTTTTTTTAATTAAAAAACCCCAGCAGAGATCCTCACAAGCACGTGAGAATTTCAGAAGACAGAATAGTCTTAACCATGAGACAGTGCCACATCATTCCTGGAATGACTTCTACATATCCCCCACAATATCCTGACACACCAAGGGATTTGCTGGCTTTTATTTTCCCTTTGAAGCTGCAAACCTCAGGTTAATAAATGATTTTACGTGAATTCTGTGTGTCTTTCCCCATTCATGGGAATAGAGAGGAGCATCCATGCCTGGAGATGAGCAAGATTTTGAGGCACAGTCCCTTGGCTATTTGCTGTTCAGCCTTAGGATGGACATTGCAAGAAAAAAAGCTACTTTTACCAAGAACTTTAAAGGCAGGAGGGAGATTCAGCCAGCTAAGCTCAGAAGGGCATGATAACAACAGAGCAGCTGGAGGTTATTAAAGGATTTGTGACAAGGTTAAGTAGCATAGTAAAGGTGTTCAGCACAAATTTCTGTTTCTTCTTCATCTCTTAGGTTTCCCCTAGCCCCAGCAGGAGGCAGGCAACAGGTAGAGTATTACATCCTTGCAAAGAAATTCCAAAAAAAATCCCAGAAGAAAAAAAAAAAAAAAAACAAACAAGAAAATGGAAGAAAGAAAAAACCCCAAACAAAAAACCAACACCAAAACAGCAGAAAAAGTGTTCAGGATGAACCAGGAAAAGAACAATCTAATTTTCTGTAAAAAACATTCCTTCTCCTATAATGAACACTGCACACAATTTTATCAGGCTCTTACTTGGTACACTTTGTTAGGAATCATTACAAGTATATCAGAAATGGAGCTTTATATATATATATATATATATATATATGTATAAAATTATTTATTTTTTTAAAAATAAGAATCTGTGAGATTTAAAATGACCCAAAATTGTAAAGCCAGTACCCTCAGGGTATGACTTAAATCTGCAATCTTCCTTTTGGTGTTGCTGAAACCTGAAGTGCAGTCCCTTCTGTAATTAGGTGGTGTCACTTCATGTCACTCCTCAGAGCTGCACTCATTCTGCAGTATAACCCAGAAATACACAAAAAATTGG
Organism: Trochalopteron elliotii; assembly: GCA_024734555.1. NCBI lineage: Eukaryota > Metazoa > Chordata > Aves > Passeriformes > Leiothrichidae > Trochalopteron > Trochalopteron elliotii. The sequence continues at coordinate 726,452 of JANPWX010000664.1, forward strand.
GGAATCAGGGCCACTGAAATCTGTTCAGGTTCTGTTATAAATTCAAAACTAAAGAAAATTTTCAATCTGCTGGGCAGAATGCAGCAGAGCTGAAACTGAGTAATCCATGCTCTAAAGAAATTTCTAATTTCTAAAGAAATTTGACGGCTTGAAGGCTTCTGCTTCTTCCTCTCTGCACATCTCTCCTGAAGAATCAAGCTACCTTTTTCTCCTCTCAGGGACTTTTCTATTGCTAGCAATTCCTATTCAAACGTTTTTACTTTCCAAAGCTCATTTCTTTCCCCATCCTTAAATTTCACTGAAGGTATTGGGTTGTGATTCTTTAGTTTTTGGATTTTGCAGCAATGAGATACTGGTTTGTACATCCCAAAAAGCATCAAACTCCATGCTCTGAGATCTTGGAAGCACGGAGAGAAGAGACATCTCTGCAACCTCCTGATGGAACTTGGTGAGCTCCATGCAGCCCCCACTAAAAGGTAGGAACTATGATAATTACCTCTTCTATACAAAATTGTCCCATTTCAGCATCATTTGAAGCCCAGTGAACAAAAGCAGACTGTTGCTTTTATCTTCTTTTTGCCAGAGTTGGGGTTAAATGCTCGAGAATCTCATGTTTGGACTCAGATGTTCATTAATTCTTACCTATATTAAAGTCTCACAAACCCAGAGTTCTAGAGCACTTCTAGCTAACAAAATAAAAATGGCCCCCATCTCTCTCTCTACAAAGCCTTTTAAGTATAAACTGTCCAATTAAGAAATGACACCTAAAATATTTTTACTTTTAACCAGTAACTAACCACCCAGTTACTAACCATTGGTGGCCCCCAATGTATAGTTTTCTGCCCAATTACAAAATACCACCCAGACCCATGAAAAAGAAGGTGAAAAAGGATTCAGTCTCTGCCCTAAAACCTCCATCTTGCTTTATATACATATTACTATATTCTAAACCCTTAAACTCTAAGTTTTGCACCCTGTGATATCACACACTTCTATTCAAACTCCACACCCACAATCCCAGTGCTGTCACTCAATTTTAGAAGCCTTTTCCATGTCCTCAGATCAAATGCAGTGTTTCCTTGGGGGTCAGTGCCTGTCAGCACAGAAAGCCTGGAATTCTCAGTGCCCAGGGTTCCAACAGCAGACACATGGCATGGAAAAGCCTGGCTCTGGCTGGAAGATAAAGAGGATGGGCTGATAGATCTTCCCAAATCTGTGATTCCCTGACTCGGAGGTCCCCCTTGCTTCATCGGTTCTGTTAGTTTCATCTGAGTTGCTATGATGTGGCAGTTTTTGTGCAAAATGAAATCAAAATAAAAAATGTCTGCACTGCACAGCACACAGCATGGAGGAGGAATCCACCAGCAAACTGTCATTTAAAAAATAAAATTTTAAAAGAGAAAGCTCCTAAATTTCTAAAATTAACAAAATGTCTGCTGTCCAGCAGGTGAATACTGGAGAACAAAAAACCTTGCAGTTCTGCTGTCCTGGAATTACTCTCTGGAGAGAAACCACAGTGGCAAAAATGTTTGTGGTAAATAGGAAACTGATTGCCATTTTCAGGAAGGAAAATTAGGCAAGTGCATAAACAACCGTGATTTTAATACAGAATTAACTGCTATATAATGTTTCTAATACACATATGTATAAATTAACATATAGTGGTTGAGCAAGGTTATTAGCATGGAAATTGTAGTCCAGTAATCTAAAGTACAATGGCTCTGTTCAGTCCCTGGTCTAACTTCCAGTGGAGAAATTTACTGGGAAAAAAAAAAGATATTTCCTTTAGGTATTTTCTTTAAGAAATGCACTATTTAGTCCTATAGATTTGGAGATTTCTTCAATATTCTAGACTACCTCTTTTCATTGCACATACAATAGTTCTGTTCTTTATGAGCATAGACAGAACAGCTGCATTTTGCTATTTCCACAGAAAGGGAAAGATAAAGAGATCAGTTTTGTCTCTGGTTTTGGCTAAGAGCTGGTTTCTAAACTTTCTTTTTTCCACGGAACTCTTGTTCAGACTGTGCTGGGTCTTCTGCTCAGGTGAGTTTGGTGGATGCTGCAGGGTGCTGAGTTTCTGGGATTTTTGCTTGAAAAACACTCAGAATGCTTGCACTTAAAAGAAAAAAATCAGATTATTCTGTTAGAGTGATCACTATCAGGGTTTAGTTACATTGCTTAGACCTAATGGTATTGTCTGAGCATAGCTCAGCTGAATTGCAGGTCATAAATTCTTACTGTGCCTTATAACTTGTTTATTGATGCCTGTGTTTAAAAAAGTGATGGGGATAAACAACCCAGTAAACAACATGAAAAGCAAGAAAGAAATCTTTCCTTAGATTACTAGTTTTGCTGCTCTTTCTCTTAGGAAACATTAATTTAATTTGTGTTTTTAAAAATGACTTAGAAAAATAACCCAGTAGGAACATGTAAAACAAGAAAGCTTTCCTCAGATTACCAACTTTGCTACTCTTTTTCTTATGAAACATTTATTTTATTTGCCCATTTGTAAATCAGGAGAATGACTAAAATGTGCTTTCAATTTTTTAAAGTTGCTAAAAACATGAATTTTTCCCCTTGCATTCCCATCACATTTAACCTGACGCAAGAATTTAAAGTATTAAAGGATACATCCGTGTTGGGAGTGTGAGTTATTTGGATATTACAAACCATCTAATAACTTTTACAGTGCTTGTAAGGCCAGAACAGCATCCAATTTGAGCAGTTGTTTGGAGAAAGGTGGCAAATATTGTCTCAGTGATATAAGATACTTTAGCACGAAGAAAAACCAGCACTAAAACTGCAAGAGAAAGATAAATTGAGACCTATAACAACAGAAAGAAAAGGGAATTTTTATCTCTCTTTCCTGCAAGTGCTGTTTGGCAACCCAGGCACTGGAAGATGTTCTTTCTGAGCTCATCCTTTCCTAACCTTGGTTAGGGAAGTGGCATGTCCTGCTCTGAATACATATATTTAATTTCATCTCTGTGTAAAGCACAGGCCAGATGCTCTTAATGGGAGATGGTAGAGAAATTTAAAATGACCCCACAGCTTTACCCTCTTAAATCTGCTTCTATCAGGCTGCTCTGAAAAATGAAGGTGCCCTGGATTGAGCTGCTGAAGAGTTTTAAGGATCAGTGAAGGTTTTTTGTCCCAGTTCCATTTAGCTGAGGTCGTGGTCGTGCACCCTGCCCCAGTGTCTGCTGACAGAGCAGCATCAACCCTCCCTTAATGAGGAGCTTTCCCCCATTTTTTTCCTTTTTGGTCACCACCCCAGCAGATCCAGCAGACGATGTGAGTGCTCCCTTAATGTGACCTGCTTTGGTTTAAATGCTTGACTGAAAAAAAAAAAAAAAACATTGCTAATATTGGCTAATTTTCATTCATCAGCCTAGAGGGGAAGGGGAAGAAAGGAGGGAAGGAAATCCCCCCTTGTTCCAGAGCAGGAGGCTGTGCTGACCCTCAGCAAGGGGCACTCCTAGAGCCCCATTTTATATGAAAATTATTCTAAATGACAAATATTAAAGTACTGCCTGCATGCAGCAGTCATCTCTAGGTTTTCCTGGACTCTTCCTTTCCCTTCTAGTTTTAGTAATGGCTGGAAAGCTTTTGAAGATGGCAAACCCTTCCCCCCTGTCTCTTTTGGAGCTGAATTGTAGGAGAAAATAAAGACCAAAGAGAGGAAGTGACCAAAGTGGCCTAAAGAAATAAAGATAGGTTTGAAAATGAATTTCCCAGATTCACAGCTCAATATCTTAACCATTCCTTGTTGCAGCATTTTTTATACTTTCCTGAATGTACAGATCCCTTCACTAGGCAACTCCTATGGAATAAACAAATGTCATTTCCATTGACATCAAAAACAAGTGTCTAGCCCAAGGAAACAAAAATGACTTGACAAAAACTATTCCCTCTGTCAGGGACAGAGTTACAGTACGAAAGTGGGTATTTCACCTCATAATTTGTAGCATTATTTTTGTTCACTCCAAATTTCCTTAGACCCCTGTAAATTAGGATTTCTCATGCACACTTTAGAGAAACAAGGATAAGTAATTATTTCGGACTATTTATTTTACTCTTGTAGCTGAAAAAGTCAGTTTACATGCACTTGCAGTATTTCCAGCTTTGCTCCACCTATAAACCCTTCTCTTTTATAGAGTTCTCACCGTGCCAGTACAACTCATGGAATTCATCTGGAAATCTATGTCTTTATTTTGTTTCAATATTACAGCTTTGTGTCTGGTTAGTTTGTCAATATTACTTCATTTCTGAAAGTATGGGGAAATATTTTAAAGTACTATAGATAATTGCTCTTTCAGTGTGTATCATACATTAATATTTAATAGCAGGCACTGATTTTTATGACAGGAAACATTTTCCAAAAGGTGACTTTTCTACTTATCTTTAGAACTTCTTGCGAAAGCCAACTGAAATGAAAATGAAATGCCTACGTGAGACACAAATTTCAGGGTCATTTTCCCCTGATCTTTTCTGGTCCATGGTAAGTGGTTGAATTAATTTGCTTTCACAGCATCATTTTGAACAATACTTCAGTATCAACAAAATTATTGTGTCGAAACCTGCGTGCTGCCACGTTCAAAATGCTTGCAATGTTTACTCAATCTTGCACATCTTTATTTTACACTGCAATTTAAAAGATAGATCATCCTTCTGCCTCACCCAAGCAGTGCATGTTTATTACCCAGAACTTTGCAAGTTCCAGTTGTTTTTCAGAGACATTTCAGTGACACTACTATAACGAAAAAAAGGGAATAAAGGATGTGCACCCATTAACCAATAGTCACCTCACAAATGAAATTTCTGCCTTTGGGAGTTATGTGAAAAAATAAAATTCAAGACGGCAGAGGAAATGAAGAACTTCATCTTACTTTGGCAAACATATTACTGCATGCTCATATGAATGTTTTCATTATTATCTAGTGAAAAAAAGGAAGCACTGGAGAAGTCTCCTGTGCTTACAGTTTCAGTCTGGTTTTTTTATAACTTGAGAAGTTCCATAAAGCTTGAGCTATAAATAATAGAAAGCTGGTAAGTGATTCAAAGCAGTAAAGGTAATTATTGCTCAGGTATCATACAATAGTGACACCCAACATTAGTTTATTACCATGCATCACAAGTGGTTGGTTAATCCCTTTATAATTTTCCCTTTCCTCCTTATAAACTGCTCACATGTATTTCCTTATAAACTCTATCAGCTGATAAGTAACACACCAAATATTGGCCACATTTTGTGTTCAAGTTTCGTTTCTGTGAAATTTGATTTCTTATTTATCATGAAGAAAGCATAATTGTCTACCCAGTGGACAGTTACACATGCAATATATATTTTTATTCCAGCAAGCATGACATGTCTTATTATAAGAAGTCAGACACACAGACTTCATACCAAGAATTAATGGACCCTTCTGGTTTCTTTTCTCAGAAAGTTATTTTACCTTTAAGTACATGGGAATTTTGCAGAAAGTATAAGGAAGGAAGCAAAGAGAAAAAAATCTCCTTGTGTGTGGGCAAAAGTCCTTTCCTGCAGCAGAGCTGCTGGAATTGCTCTGCAGCCATTTCCCTTCCAGGAGAGCAGATTGGAAGTGCTGTCACTGAAGTGAACAGACGGTGTCAAGTGATGACTGGCACCCACTGGAGCTGTTCAGACACGGGCAGGCAAAATCCTCCTCTCCTGGCAGGCAGCTCGGGTTGTCATCCACTGACACAAGTTACAAGGTGTGAACAGCACCAAGGTGGGTGCCTGAAACTGCTCCCTTCCTTTCAAGCCCTTCTATTGTGCCTCCTTTTACAGAAGTGAGGGGGAGGAGATGGAAGGCAGTGTTGTCAATGCTTTCAATAATGATATGACACAAAGGTAAATGGTCTAACTGGCCACTTCCTCTGGTTCTTTGTACATCTTTGAAGACTGCCACTCCCAAACCAGTCCTGTGCAAGTGCACAAGCAGAAATTATAAATTAGCATCACTGCTTCGTGCTTCTAATCAATGTCATGCTTCCAATAATCAGGAGGGTACTTAAAACCCACTGATGTTACTTGACCCATCCTCTTTACAGCTCATTTGCCTCATACTCTAAATGTCAGATTTCCATACAGAAATCAAGCAGCCTCTTTTCGTGGAAACCTTTCAGGACCATGCAATGAGTGAATCCATAGAAAGCTATTCTATGGTAATGTGGGGTTTAGTTCATGCATGTCACTGAAAAAAGTGCTATTTAGTAGCTATTGAAATGGAACTTAAGCAAGGCAGTCATTTGAAAGTAGTTTAGGAAGGGAATCTGCAGAGTGGAATTAACTTAAAAATGGATCCACTGAGGATGTTTTAAAATATATTTTCCCATATTCCTCTGATATCTGTACTGACACACCGGTCCTGACTGCTAAATGAAATCTCTTCCCCTGCCACAAGTTTATAGAAAAGCTGCATCCTATTTTGATAAAATTAAGTTAATGATGACATGAAAACCTATGAAAAAAGAAATCAAGTGCACTGACTTCCATTATTAAGACACTTTTCTGGAGCTATCATATGCCTGGTTCCCCAGCCCCACAAGCAGCCTTGCTGCTGCTCTTTCACAAAACTCACCTGTGTCAGCAGGCAGACTCACAGCTCAGCACAAGGTTGGGAGCTCCTTGGGCAGAATTTAGGACAGTCCCTGTGTGTGTACAAGCATCTCCTGAAGCTGTGCTGCAGTCAGGGATGAAGCTGAGCTCAGATTTTCGTGCAGCAGTAACAGAATAGGATATATCTTGACAGGGTAGTTGAAAACATGGAGAAGGATTTCTTTGCTGATACCAATTTTTGTACTGCTTAATGCATTTTATTTAATAAGTACCCAGGACCTATGGATTAAATCCTCCAGTATTTTTGGCTTTGTGGCAGTCTAAGAAACTGTGTAAAATGAAATGCTATGAAATGGAACACAATACTTACGACCTGGTTCCCATTTTTAAAGGCCATAAATGACTTTCATACAGACCAATGGGATGTTTCAGACATTCAGATTAATTTACTTCCATGGTGAACAACTGAAGAAGAGCTGAATTTGACACTGAGGGTTTGTATTCATACACCTAAATAACTGTTGTCTTTATTTTGAGTAGGCACAGTGATGGTACCTGCTGATTGCCAAAATAAATTGATTTCTATCAGAAAAAAAGCATTGCCTGAAGCAGTGCTTATTGCAAAATACATTTCTATAAAAACCTGCAAAACTGCTCTCCTGTCTTTCCTTTCCTTCCACAATGGTATTATTACATTTCACAATTAAAAATCTCATACTGTTACTAGGTTATAAACACTTTGTGCCATATGAATTATTTCATGTTATTTATTTTTTGTTTGACAGAACAAAAGACAATTCTCAAATTATAAAACCTTTCAAGCTACTTGAATGATCTGCTACTCTGGAAAATAAAATCATTCATTAATAACCCAAATAACAAAGATGGGATTTGAGAATGATCAGTCTGTTTCCTTCACTACCTACTGGTAGCATGAATTAGGTTTTGTGTAGAAATAAATCTCCTTTACTTCTTATAGTAATTGAAGAATTAAATGAGAAATTATGACAATGAAATCAATTACTCAAAAAAAAAAAAAAAAAGATAAAATCTTGAGTAAGGTCTCATGGATATCCCTTAAATATTTAACAAAACATAAATTTGGGTTAGTAAACATTAGAAAATGTAAGGATTTATTATGCAGCTCTCATCAGTAATTTAAGAGTCTTCGAGGAATAAGTAGAATTATCCTTTTCCACTTAAAATAATGCAGTAGATCAGTGCAGTAATGACATAAAGGACCAAAGCAAAGAAAAATTATTAAGGTGTTCCTAAATATATGTAATAGTACATACACAAGCTTCAGGTAAGATACAGTGACCTGCGTGCTCTGGGGAAAGACAAGGAATTTGGGTAACAAGGCCCTGCTGTTGATTAGATTAGATATGGTGTAAAATGGTGTTTCAGCAGTCTGGATCATCTCAGTCCTGTGCACAAAAAAATGGGTTTGGATCAGTGAAATTGATGAGGAATCAAAGAACTTCCCCACTGAGGTGTTTATTTCTACCTGTAGCAAGTGGTGCATAGGTAAGGGAAAATTATAAGATGCAGGTTCATAATCCCTTGAAACTAATCAAATGTTCATCCTAGAAAAGATTCATTATATGTGACAAGCCTCTGGCTGAGATGGGCCCACCCAAAATGTCTCTCCTCTTCCCTTTGCTGTCAAGCAAAAATTGGCCTGTAAGGAATTTCTCCCTTTGGGTAAGATCTTCCCACCCACTACTTTTCTCTCAGTTTCTTGCCTCTGAGATTGCCAAAAGCTGCCCTAGCAGGGATTCTAGGGTAGCAGGTACTCAATATGCTCTCTGGCTTTCAAGGTTTTTCTGTTCCCTGTCTGTCACCTTCACTGCTGGGAGTGGTGACATAACCCAGAGCTGTCCTCATGCACTGCCATTTCCCTCCTCCCGTCCCTCTCCTGATTAACATTTGGGTTTATATATGCCACTGGAAATGAGTTCTCTGTGATCATTAGGCTGCAGTTGATCTGATGCATAGTAAATATTTCTTAGAGCTTTCTTTGTTTTAACACAGGGGTTTGATTTCTTTTATTTGTTTCCCTCCAAACTTTTCACTGTGCACACGTCGTGCTCTCCTCAGCCCAGAATTTTGAAGCACAGAGCTTTCATGTTTCATAAGAGTTTTATTTTGAACCTTGTTGTTTTGATAGTTCTTTATTCTGTCAGCAATGACTGTAATAGGGTGGTACTCAGGGGAGAGGGAGGTTTGTGCTACAAAAAAAAAAATCAGTATTTTTTCTGAGATCCCTTATGCTGGGGTTATGTCTGACTCTAAAAAGACTTGTCTAACCACACATTCTGTCAATCATCCAAAAGAGAAGATCTATATTCAGTCTTCATTCAGTCCCTAGGAGAAAGCAGACAAGACATCCCAACAAAATAAATGTAGGAATTGGCCTGAAAAAGATAGGAAATCTATAGATTCCAATTGTTTTTCTTCTTCTCTAGAGCTGGGCCTCCTGTATGAAATAAGATAGATGCTCACAGTTTTTCCATTGATGTATGGAGACAAATATGGAATTACTGGAATCCCTTAAAAAAGGCAGAAGCATCCCAAAATGAGATTATACTGTTCCTGTGATGAAAGAATTGGGAGTAGATGGCAAACATAAAATTGCAAAGATTGACTTTCATCACAGAATAGAAAAGGAACCATTGGTGCCCCCGGAGGATGGACAGCAAGGGTGGCTTCTCTAAAATCTGTGGTGGAGTTTTATTTATCTTCTGTTCACTCTACACTGAGTATAGCAGGCACAGGGATTTTCTGGCATCCAGTCCTACACACTAAATGACTTCTGCAGCCAGACACACCCAAGGCCAAGGTGCTCCATAGCCTGCCATTCCAGAAAATCCAAGAGATCTACTCAGTTCCTTGTGTTTTAACCCTGAAAAATCAGTACTTTATTGTGTTGCCTTCGTACACATGCAGGGCACCTCTTTCTTCCTAAAGCACAGGTCACTTAGCAAATATTAATTAATGTATTATCAAAATAAAATATAACCATGGCAGAAAAAGAGTAACATTTCCCAGATGTCACTCTCAGGCCACAGCTGACCCAAATCCATCCAGGATCTGAGTGACTTCAATTAGATGTATGGATCAGCTCCAGTTTCCTAAATGCCTGAGCTGAGAAAGACTGAAATAAGATGAGTGAAGACACTGGAGAAAGGAAGTGCCTGAAGGCTGCAAACTGAGGGGAAAGGATTCAGCTTGGTAAACTTTTGAAAATCTGCCTCAAAGTGGAATAACCATTACAGGAACCAGCAACAAGCACAGCAGATCACATTCCCATCATCATTTTCTGTGCACTGAGCAGGTAATACCTTTTTAAAGTGACCTGTGAATGGGCTTGTAGTTGCCAGAGGACACAGAAATTATTGCTTTGGTCATGTTTGACTGGGGCTGTTTTTTCCTTTATTCTTTCTGGAGGGTCTCACAGGTTTATTCTGTAAAACTCTTTTCCTTAATGGTCTTCCAAGGGAGGACTGGGGTCTTCTGCTCATTGTCTTTCTGTCTGAACCTCTCTTCTTGAGGATTTCTCTCAATGAAAAGCATATCAATAGCTGTCATATTATTCCTACATCTAATTAATTTCGGCCCTATAGTTATGGATCCCTGCTTTCTCACTAGAAGATAAATCAAAATCACTGAGCTAGCAAAAGAGTCAGGAGCTGAAAGGGAGTGGAAAACAAACAAACAAACAAACAAGTACAAACCAAATTTCAATTGAGACAGCAGTGATCTGTAGGTTAAAAAGAAGAAATAAAGCATGCACTTTCAAATAGTATGTTGGAATCAAAACCTCTGGACTGACATCTATGGAGATTGTGTTGCTCAGCAATGGGCTCAGCAAATCATCCTAGCTTATCTTCAATCTGTAAACTGAATTGGAAGAAATTTCATTGTCTTTAGAACAGATGGTGGCTTCCAACCACTTCAAAGCATAAGCACAGGGTTAAGAAGCTAACCTTTTAAAATTCAGAGGTGCTAAATATGTTCTGTAGGGAGTGATGGATGTTTACGTGTTGATTTTCTGTTGGTTTTTTTTTTTTTCAGTTTACATATTGACAAGTTTCAGAACACAAAATAAAGACGTATTGTATATTAACCACACTTGGTTTTGCCCCTGGCTGTCTGTGTACATGATCCCCATTTAAGGTAATCTCATTTTTCTTAGCTGCTCCCTCCTCCAGAACTTCAGGCCTGCTTTAACCGTGCTGCTAATCCCTGCCTCCTGTAAAAACAGCATCTCCCAGGGGAATTTGAATTACTGCAAGAAGCAAATACTGCTGCTTGGCAAACGGTGCAGAGACACAAAGTGATTTTTAAAATGATTACTGGTGATATCCAGTGTTGAATAACTGCCCTGCTTATCACCTGAATTACTTTTAGCTCATACTCCAGGTCATTCACAAAGTCTAAATCTAATACTGCTTTGTCTTTTGTGTCTCAAACCAGTAACCTCAAGAATTTTGGTGGCCTGATTGGTCTAATATGTTCTGCCTGGTGAAAGAAACAGCTTTATCATAGGAGATGAGCTTCTTAAAAAGCAAACCAATATTTTGGTTCTTAGATATTCATGCCACCTTCAAACCCAAATGTCATGATTTTATGGGCTTGCAATTAGACATGCTTAAACTGTCTAAACTCTCCTATTCTCAAAATTTCGAGTTCCCAGGCATGACCTTCATCAAGGTGAATGTGAATGGAGCACACTTTGTGTATTACTCCTATCAAACATTCACAAGTTTTCTGCTGGTTGGAGATATAATACCCCACGTACCTTTCTGCTGCAGTGGAGGTCACTCAATCAGCTCTGTTTGGTCACACTTTGAACTGAAAGAAATCACATTTCTTCAGACAAAGCCTTTCTCCAACGTTTTTTACATTTTGAAGTGGTGGGTTCTTCTGAGTTTATTATCTTTTGACTATTTATGGTTGTTTACTTCTCCTTACCTTTTAAGAACTACCTGAAGAGAACTGTTCTATTTTGATTGCAGCTGGTGCCTCAAACAGCAGCACTATCGGGTTCTCACAGAAGGCACCAACCAGGCATTTTTTTCTGCATTGAAGTTAGTTGCTAGCACAAATTTTTTATTCTTTTTTAGTGGTTTTAAACAGCAGAGAGTGACTGCAAAACAGCAAAAGGCCATCTTGCCCTCCAAAATAACCTTCACATGTAGACTGGATGGGTAATTTGGCTGGTATTGGGAGATTTCCTATTTGCAAGACTACTCTGCAGATCTGCAGTGTTTTATTGGTAAAAAAGGATTGATAATCAGATTTGATCTCAGAATAAATTATATTCTCCTGAAAATAAAAGCTGGCAAAGAATAGGGGGCTCTGGGCCTGGCAGTGGGACCTCACCCTCTGCAGGGTGTTTCAGGTCTGATGCCTTCCTTCCACCACACTGAGGAAACCCTGTGGGGACAGAGGCGGGGGAAAAAAATAAAAATAAAAGGTGAAAAGGATGTTTCAGGCAAGGGGGGTGGGTGTGACTGCAAAGGTCTGTGGGTTATTCAGACCTGCCAGGGTAGGTTAATCTGCTTTCCTTGTGGTGTGGTGTGTAAAAATCAGCTAAAGATTCAGCACAAGGTGTCCAGGGCTGGTGAGACCATGACCATCAGCCACAATGTGCAGAGAACACAGATTGGCCCAATTATACACAACTTTTGGCACCAATTCAGTGACTTCTGTGCCATGTGCAAACACTGAAAATGCTTGAATGCTCCACTGTGGGATGTTTGTGCTACCTCCGTGCCTACACATAAAGTATAGAGTTTATGTAAGAATCGCTGTCATTAAAGGTGGACAATCAATAATTTTGTCTAATTAGAGAGTGAAGTGACCATGGGGCCCAGTGATTAAAAGTTCCTTTTCTGTAAACTAAGAATTACAGTCACTGATTTGTATGACAGCCATGCATGTTATTCTCTGTCATTTAGCCAAATATATTTTAAAATAATCACCCTTTTCATAAGCATGTAAGGGTACACAAATTTTAACTCAAATTGCTGTAATTACATCTAATCTAGTCAAATTCATTTTTATTAAAGTTCACACTGTGAGACTAATGAACCTAAAGCACTGAAATCATTCTCATTACACACAGTTAGATCTGTTTACTGAATCTGCATTGTTTCCATGCCCAGAAGGTGAAAGTAAAAACCCACACCACCAAGATGCAAAATACATCTTCTCAATCATTTCCCCTACGTGAAACAGTTTAAACCAACTGTGTTCTAGCAGGCAGGGGGATGTGAGCAATGCTTCCCTCACTGGGTTTTAATGTGGAGGAATGGTTGGCTGATGAAGGGTGGTTTAAAGGATAATGAAACTGGAAGGAGAAACCTCAGCTGCTGGTGATGGGCAGGGAGTTGATGCAGACAGCTGAGACACTTCTGGAATTGATGTTTCCAGAAGCTGAAGAAAAGATGCAGTCATTCCAGCTGACACACAACTAACTGTCCTTTCATATTATTTTCCCAAAGCCTGTAGGCAGGGAATTATCTTCTGAAAAACCACTCACAGCCTTCACAAGGTGACTCTTCCCCTGTTCATCCAATTCCCCCCTCAAACATGTTCTCCCACTGGCCAGCAGGCAATAAAGAGGCTGAGGGAGATGCACAGAGGATACACATGCAGCAAGGAAAATGGTTGTATTTCCATCTGTGCTGGCCTTCATAACATAGTAACTCTATACTTCGAAGGACTGGCAGATATATTACTGAGCAAAGCAAAATAAAATCAGTTTTTTTCCAGCACATGAGTTTCATCATGATCCCTTTGCTCAAAAGTCCAAGTTAGTAGATTTTCCTGTGTGATTGTGAAGAAACGTTTTGAGGTTCAGGAAACTGCTTTGCTTTTCCCTGCAAAAAAACCCCAAGGGAGACAGGACTGCAGAAATGAAAACCACTGTCAAATCTCCTAAATTTCACCAGTCAGTTCCCCAGGCAGGGATTACCTATTTACCTCCCTTCACATCCAGAGATCTCTCTTGAGAAAGGAGCACAAACAGGATGCAAAGGGACAGAATTTCCAAATAAAATCTCCCCCACAGGTAACAAAACCTTATTTTGCCACATAATCAATGAGAAGTCTCCTGTGCTAATGACATTTCTGCACCTGGCAAAGAAAGACCTCCTCTCATTCCGCCCTCTTGGTGTCTCCAATGCAATATCCAATTTTTCCATGGCTTTACAGTCATGATAAGAGCTATCAAAATAGATTATCTCCTCACCTGCCTGAAGGGAATGGCTTTTATATATCATATTTTGTGTTGGGCAAAATACAGAATGACTTTTTTCCCCATCAACATTTTCATTGACTTTTTTTTGTGGGAGTTCTTCCAGTCATTTTTAGCCACTGATAATTATGGATTATCCAACACAAATCCATCAATAAAGCATTGCAGATAACTCCTCAGTAATGAGAATACATAAATTCCTCACTCAATAGGTTATGCAATCAGTTCACCTCCTAATAAAAAAACCAAACATGAGGTACTGCAAACTCCACAATTCATTTAAAATGGAATTTGTTAATGTTGGACGAGATCTTTGGCTGCAATAAATCAACAAAGCCTCCATGAATCAATGGGCTGACACTGAATTGAGCTAGGTGAGAGTCAGTCTGCAGTTCTTTCTAAATAAAAGTTCCTTTGCTATCACGGCAATCACTCCAAATTTATTTAAATACTTCTTTTACCCTAAAGAATAGTTTAATTTATATCTTAAATTAAAATGGAAAAAATATTCTATCTCTATTTCCAGAACATAATTTTTTTTTTTTTTTTTTTTTTTTTTTTTTGCTTCCATGGCTGGCATCACTCAGTTTCTCTCCCCTCTTTGGCCAGCAATGGACAAGACAATCATGGCTCTGCTAAACTGAGGATGTGGCCCTGTGTTATCCCAGACCCTGTCACCTGTGACTTGCTTCCACCATCCCTGCTGGATTTCCTTTCCATGGAAATTGTGGTGGAGGAAAAGAGTAGAGGGTCTTCTACAGAGTCAGAAGACTGATTCCAGCTGTGGAGCTGAGAAAAATTTCAGGTTTTACAGCTTATTTTTGACCTTTATGCTCTTTTTCCCTCTCTGCCAGTTATTGTCCTCAGCGTCACTTGACTTTACTGAATCCTTAATGGCCTCATTTTGGGGAATTATGTGGCAATTTTGTAGCAGACTGCACATTTTGTGTGTTACACACATTCCAGAGCTGCAAAGATACAATTTCACAAAGTCCCAAAACATGTTAAAACCATTAATCTAGGATTAATGGGTGAAGGGGGAGAAAAAAAAGGAATAATTTAGCTAAGACTCTTTAATCTCTTATGTTCTGTGATTAAACCCTGGAGAGATGTTAGGCAGAAGAAAGAGCCTGGACTGTTGTCTCTCAGATTTTTGCCTCTAGAATGAACAGCATGGAACAAGAACCTGACCAGATAAGAATAAAGAAAGTAATGAATATTTGATTGTGGCATTTTTTGCAAACACCCTGGTTTCAGCTCTAATATACACATCCCCAAACATATCACAGCATACATTGCATAAAAAATTAACAACATCCTGCTTTCTTTTTTAGCCCTCTATGTACAGAAGGCTACGAAATTGTCTCATGTATGTGTGCTTTCAATTAAAATTTCCAATTTCCAGGTCCAGTGCTTTTTTTTTCTCCACAAGTACAAGAGACAGCCAAAAGCAGGGAGAAAATCCTCCATGGAGTTGGACCTCTGTACTCATTATGAGCTGGTTAGCAAGTACCTGCTATTCACCAGCTTAGAAAACAATTTGAAATTCAAGTAAGTCTCAGCAAGGACCTAACAGAGAATATCAGGCAGCCAGCCAATTTTGTATGCCTCATCTTTCAAAGATTTTTGCTCTGATGCTCTCCCTCAGCAGCACACACCAAATTTTTTTTTTTCTCTCCTTTCCTTTCTATATTTGAAGTGGAAATATGTTACTGTTTTAAATGTCTCCTAACTGGAGATTTTAATGGACTGTAATGATAAAAATTATTTATCAAGATATGACTTAGGAATAAAAGAACATGTTAATATGGAAAGTCAAGGCAAATTCCCTCTTCCAAAAAGCAAAGTGTTAGTGAAAAACCTGCTTGGGCCAAATTAGGTTGAAAACCTGGCACATGATATACACGAACTCTGAGCACATAATTCCCAGCTTTTCTCAGGTATTTGTTGTGCTAACAATATGAAATTAACTTCACTTGGGTAGCAGTTTGAGAGGTGCTCTATGATAAGGGTGATCCATTCAACATTTCTGATTTAGACTGTTTTAAAAGCAGGACTGAGGCCTCGTGGCATTTCCAGACACATAAAACCAAATCTTTTCAGGCTCAGCTGAGCCTTTCCTCATTCCTAGGAGTGAAATACACACCATTTCAAACCTTTGAACCTCTCATCCTAAACCAAGAGATCTGATATTAACCTGGAAGTAGGAAAAAGAGTTTCTGTAGTTGATGTTTAGTTTTCAGACTTTTAGGTTTGGCTTAGATATCCTCTGGTTTGAAGTTTTTAATTTTTAACTCAGAGCTTACCTGCTACAGAGTTTTTTTGGCTCTAGTGTCATAAAGAAATCCATTTAATTTTTCCTCTCACTGATTTACCTAAATATTGTAACTCCTCAATGCTTTTGGGCAGCCTCCACTGTTTGGCTTTGACCTTCTTCTACCACTTAAGAATTGCGTGTATGGTTCTATTCTGGTGAAATGCAGAGATCAAATTAAATGAGACCAGAATCACAGCTATGTGAATATTTATTAAATAGCAGGTCTAAGGAAATACAATGAAAACACACACAAGAAGAAAAAAAGAATCTGATACTCTGAGTTTTGTGTGTAGCTGGAAAGGCAGTGGGAAGTTTTCACTTCTTATGTGTACTGATGTAGCAAATTAAATTGGTCAGGGTAGCTCCAGGGAGCTAGCAATATTTTTCCTTAAGGGTATATAAAATGTCATATTTTCATTCAGAAATGCTAATACTTTGCTACACTTTCAGCATTTTTTATGTAGTATTAACTGCAATTCATTGCAGGCAAAAAAAAAAAGTGTTTATTTCTTTTTGCTCAAAAAAATATAATGCATTATTTAATGTGTGCAGAAAATTAAATGCTGTGTCTATCTGAAGAGACCCAGGACTGAACCTCCTCATTGACTGAACTACTGGAGCTACTCCAAATAATCTGCTTTTTTCAGTCTTTGCACTCCCTCACTATAAGGACAGCAGATAACAATTATTAAAAAAATGGCATGTGTGTGGTGCATGGTTTCAGGAGGGGACAAA
Organism: Trochalopteron elliotii; assembly: GCA_024734555.1. Lineage (NCBI taxonomy): Eukaryota > Metazoa > Chordata > Aves > Passeriformes > Leiothrichidae > Trochalopteron > Trochalopteron elliotii. The sequence continues at coordinate 743,357 of JANPWX010000664.1, forward strand.
TGTAGATACAAACAAGAATTTATTTTTTTTTTAATCCCCTAAATTACAGTTTGTTGTCTCAGGGTGCAGGGTTTACTTTAGCCTGACACATCTGTGCTATGTTCAGCCACACAACACAGAAACAACTGCCAGATTTGAGGATGGCAGAGAATTCCAACTCAGAGAATTCAAACATTGACCCCTGTGCTTGGCAGGTATGGTCCTTTTCTGATTTTTAGAGACATTCAGGGTGGTTTCATTAATGTGCTCTCCCAGGAGCACAGAGGAATCATCATCTTTCCTCTTTTCCTGAGGCACATGGCATCTGAAACTTTGGTCTTTTACTACACATGGAATGGGTGTTTGGGTGTTTGGAAGTGCTCTGTGACTTGCAGTGTGCCTTGGTGTGTGAAGATGCTCCTGAATGATATATTATATATTGTATATTGTATATTGTATATTGTATATTGTATATTGTATATTGTATATTGTATATTGTATATTATGTTATGTTATGTTATGTTATGTTATGTTATGTTATGTTATGTTATGTTATATTATAGTATATTATAGTATATTATAGTATAGTATATTATAGTATATTGTAGTATATTATATGTGTATATATATATATATATATATATATATATATCTCCTGGTTCCCAGTGTGTGCAGGAGACAGGACTCAATGATCCAAGGAGTAATTTCCAATCCCATGTTCTCCAGTATCCAGAAGTAAAAAATACCTGGCAAATGAAGAATGGCGTTTATCTGGACAAAAGCTGTCCTGCACACTGCAGGTGAATGCCTTTATTTTAGCCAACCACTCTATGATCCCATGAACCAACATGAACAGGCACTTCTGAGGTACAGTTCCATTCATTAATCTGAAGTTTAGAGGTAAAAACCTCATATGTGTCACACCCCAAGGTCAGGACATCCACTTTAAAGGAATTTAAAGACTCTCCAGGTCAGGTGTCAACAGCTACAGCAGAAAGCTGGATGACATTATTTCAACCAGTAATACTTGGAATATAAATAAGAAATGTCAAATAATTCCTTTGCTGTTCACTGACAAGACTCCAATTAGAAGGCTTCATCCAGTTTTTTGACATTACTCTTCAGAGAAGGTGTGAACTGATTAAAAAAATTCCATAGGTGAGCGAGAAATATTAAAGTTCTTGTAAGCCAAGAACTACACAGAGGAGCTAATGAAGGCTAAATACAGGTTAAATTTTAAAAGGCCAGGGAAAGAGAAGCTGGAGAAAATTGATATTAATACTTCTCAAGTATATGGAAAGTTCTTAGAGAGGCTGTGGATACAAGAAGAAACATGGATTTACCTCTCTGCAAGAAAGAGTGAAGAAAGCAAGGCCTGACCATGGCTTTGCCCAGAGTGCAGCAAAAGGAAGCAGCTCCAGGGGATCACTTTTCCCCAGGGCTTCTTGGTGTGGAAAGCAGGGAGCTCCCCTGTGTCAAATCTCTGCTTATTTTTCAATTTCTGCTGGCAGAGGAGGGGCAGTAGCTGAAAATGTGCCCATCCTCACCCTGTTCTCCCACCTCTCCCAGTCCCATCTCTCACCCTGTGCCCTCTCCATGCTGTTGAGACATTTTCCCTCCTGCCTCAGCAGCAGACAAAATTTTGGCCCCCAAATGCAAGCAGAAACCATGGTCAGGACTCTGTGAGAGCCCAGCACAGGCTCTGCCACACCAGAGAAACAGAAGCACATATGGGCCCACGTGTTAATAGGAGCACAGAAGTGCTCTGCTTTCTAACTAAATCAGAGATTTATGATGTTTTGCACAGTCCCCACAGCAATCTCAAGGAATGATGAAGCTACTCACTTCCTCTGCTGTTTCTCAAGCTTTCCTGGTGCCACAGCAACTGCTTATGTTCAATATTTAACCACCTTGCTTTTACAGATCCCAATTTACTGATGTTCTGACAACTTTATCTCTCACCCTTTCATCACTCGAGGTGTGGGGAAGAAAAGCCAGTCAGCGTGCATTGTGAGCCCACAGAAGTGCAGAATGAAAGAGGAGGAAAAACATGCAAATAACCGTGTTTGACTCCTTGCTGCTAACACACGAGCCAGAGGGAAAACAACCAGAAGCTCCCTAAACTGCATAAAAGAATATGTGTGAGGAGTGTGGCTGATTAAATGAAAGGAGGGGCTGCATCTAGTGAAGCCTTTAATTAGTTTACCTTTTTTTTTGTGAAAACTCCTGCATATTTTTAAGGCTTATTCTCAGTCCTGCATTCTGGACATACAATTGTTTGTATTTTGAACAGTTGGCTGAAGTTTTGTGATGAGTTTCAGCAGACATGAGTTCTTTCCTTGATGCTCTCCTCTTCTTTTCACCAAAAAAAAATTGTTTGCAGACAGCTTAGCAAACCACACATTGGATTAAAAAGAAAAAATAAAAGAAGTTGCCTTTTTAAGGTTCAAGAAAGAATACTTGCAAGGAATTTTCATCTTTTCTGTTCTCACACGAACATGTGGAAAATGGAAGCTCTAGGAAGGTGCTGTTTCTTCTTACCTAGAGAATGCCTTTAAGAGAAAGGACCTCGAGCCCAGGTTTCATTGAAATCAGCAATTAAATGTCTCAGTTTTGCTTTCTCTGGGTGGAGTACTGACATGAATTTCCAGTTTCTGAATTCTTCTACCCATCTGGTTCAAGAATGCCTTCTATAGCTCTTCTTCGTTGTCTTAAGATTAAAAAGAGGGAAGCAGCACTTTCTTAATTCATATAGAATAATGAATGAGAAAAGCATCTTGTCAATCATTTTAAAGAAGATTGAGGTGGTTATAGCACATAATTACTAAATTTAATGAAGTAATTACTTTTCAAATTGATTTCTAATCTCCTACCAAAAAAACCAAAAGTTCCCATGGTTCTTAATGGAACAGGAATAATTAACAGTATCTACAAATTAAAATTACCCATGCTGTATTGCATACTTTGAGGAGCAGGATTATAAATGTGTTGCATTCTTTGCATGGAAATGGATCCTAGTTTGAATAAAACTCAAACCACTCATTCCTTTCTGTTGATTTTCTCGGTTTACAACAGCAGTTTATGCTGTCTCATGCCCTGAGGTTCAGAATTCTCCCTGCTGCCACTCTGGAAAAAGACCTGTGAGTATCACAACACATCTGGTGACATGGAGAGGGATGAGAAAAGCAAGGAAAAACATTAGTTTTCAGTAAGGTCAGAAAAGATTGCTGGAAATATTCAGGGATCACAATCACTTTGGTGATGTATTGTCAAAGCTGTCTTAATTCTCTCTGTCAAAGCACAGCTGTCATACTGAGGATTGTTTTGTTGGAGAGATGTCAGATACCTCAGGATATGCCCTGACTTTATAAAATCTAAAATCTGCAGTTTGGGGAAGCAGTAATATCTTCACTTAATGCCAGTGACAGAATTAGGAAAATTAGTAAGTTTGTGGGCCCTTGTAGTGGCAAGCAAAAAAAAAAAAAAAAATTACAGGATTATGACTTTAGCTAATTGTACAAAGATTTTTTTTCCCTTTAATGTTTGTGCTTAAAGAAAAATAACAGAATATAAGAACTAACGAGGGTATTTTAGGCAGCTTTCCTTGTCTTGCTGTAAATAATTTTTAGAATAGGAGAGTATAGGTGCATTTCAAAAGACTGAAAAGCAACCAGCCTTGTTGTAAAAGTACCAGTACGACAGACAGAAGTATTTTAAATCATTGCAATGCATTCCCCAGGTTTAGCTACCATAAACACTGCAGACATTTTTGAAATTACAGAAGTAATAGGCATTTATGAAGCTAAAAAGCTTTACATGTTTAGCATGTAAACCCATTCCTATCCCTCTTCAGGGTAGACTTCCTATTTATCCCTTAAATTGCTTGCAGCCAAAATCTCTGTGTTTTTTCTGATGTTGCTGATTAACCCAGGGAGACTGATGTGTGATAGAAAACCCTCTGAAGTTTGTTTCACTCCTCTGGTTTGACTGGGCAAGCAGAGATGCAGCAGATTGACTGGATGCCAGCCTGCATGTCCATGTGAGCTGCATTTCCATCTGGATGGCTTCCTCTGCCCCACCAACCAGAGATCCTTTTGCCTGTTTCATTCAGAGTATTCCCCAGCACAGGAAAGTGATTCAGGGGCAGTTATTTGTCTGATTATGTTGTTTTGTAACAATACCAGTTCAATACTGAAAGCATATTTATTGGTCGTAAAACCTGAAATCCTGACAAAATGTGTTTATTTCTTTTGGTTTAGGTTTGTTTGGTTTTTTCTCTCAGGCAGAATCCTATGCCAATGGCAAGTTGGGTGCTCTGCAGGACAAAACTGTTTCTGTTTCTTCAGGAGGCACTACATTCTCTTTCAGCATCCTTACAATTCCACAGCTTTGTTTTACCTCTTCACCTTCTGTCTGTGTGAAGACTCAACTTTTCCCACTGCCTGACTTTATCTTACTTATCTTATTTTTGTCCTGGTGTCGTTTTCTGCCAGCTGAATTACAGGTTTGAGCCTTCTTGTCAGACCATAATACCCAACTCGTGTAGGCTCCCCACAATCCTATTTCTCTTCCCACAGTAAGACATCTTTCTCAGTGATAGAAAAATCACCCCAACACCCAGAATGGTGTGTTACCATGTTAACTTGAAAATTGACTTTTCTTTTAATCTTCATTGTCAAAATTTAAATTTGAAACCAAGGTTGTCCTAAGGGCTTGGACATTAAAAAAATAACTCAATAAAATTACTATTTTCAAATGTCAAGGAGTTTTAAAATTATGTAAAAATGTTTCTATTTGGCAGCACTGCAAAAAAAGTGGAATTTTTCTGCACATCTTGATTAGAAAGCAAAAAACCTTTGAAGCCAAAATCTCCTTTCAATTGTTTTTTTTTTTTTTCCCTCTGGCAAAAAGAGAAACTGGGCCTGTTTCTTTCATTGGTATATCTTATAATAAGAAGTCAGTGAACTAAACATGTTCTAATTCCTCACTTCAGGGTTACTTGATTGACCACACAGTGCATTCCTTGAACAAATCAATGCAGGGGTTAGGAAGTATTTCGAGTTCAAGCTTTTTGTTGGACTATAGGTGGGAATTCAGAGAGAAGGAAGAAGGCAGTGCACTAGAAGCTACCACTGCATTGCCCTTTGCCAGCAAATTCAATGCTTGATATTGCAGATTTTTCTGCCTCTATTTGACCTTGACACAACCATTTTTGGGAAAAAAAAAACCCACTTGGTCTGTATTAACCATTGTTGTCACTTCCAGTGTTTTGCACCACAGCACCTCGTTAGCTGTAACCCATGGAGATGGAAATAGGAAATCTTTCCTAAACTGAGACTTCTGCTGCACTCTTGAGAGATTTCTATGTTCTTACCTCAAAACCTTGACAGCCCAAGCACAGCCACAGCTTTGAGGGCAAGATTGGACACAGCTCTTCAGGCAGGGTCTGGGCAATGCTCTGATTTCTGATTTTGTTTCCTTTGCTCACTGTTTGCTCAGCTGTGCTGGACCAGCTCTGACATCAATGGCAAGATCCCGGTGTGGGGCAGAGTCTCAGGCACCTTGTGACAGGGATCTATCTATAGGGAAGCTTGGGATTGCATTAAAGCAAGGAACCACAAGGCTGAACTTTTGCTCAGCTTCTTTTATCTCCTGCTCTGAGATGGATCCCTGTGAACCAGTTCAGAGTCTACCTCTAGTTTGTGGGGGGAAAAGGTGATTTTTTTTATCAAGGTACCTCAGAGTTTCCCATCAAGGAGGAAAAGTGGTGTCTAATGGAGTGGTATTTGCCCTCCTTGCAGCTTCACAGCATGTTTTGAGACAAAAATCACCCAAGTGACAGCATTAAATCATGTCACTTCATTTGAAGAAACATACTATTTTTGCAATGATCAGTCTCTCAGGTCTCTTAGGTAAACATCCAGTCATTTTCCCTTCCTATTTGCACTTGGCTCCTATATTTATTTATTCAGGTATGACTCTGGGTGCTTGTTCTGGCCTCTTCCATAAATAAATGGCATTCTCTTTCCTTTTTTAGAAACTAATAATGCATTTTGAAAAACTAAGAAAATGCATTTTAAAAGTAAACATGGATAAAAGAGCAAACTGGGTTCGTACCTAAGAATGATGTTTGGCTTGGAAATTTGTAAAATCTCTGAGAAATAAAGGGTGACAAAACCATTTCCCTTCTCTGCCTTCCTGTGTTGGATTCTGGGTCCCTTTGGAGGCTCCTAACTTCCAGATAAAGGTATGAAACTCCTTGTTTCAATCTCCTGTAGTCAGAAGAGAGTTCCTGTGCTTATCCCTTCACTATCCTGGTATTGAGAAGGGCAGAGGAACCACAGCCACGCTCACACTCCCTGGCATCACTGGGAATTTTCAGCTTTCTTGGTGTCTTCATTTCCCAAAGATGGATTGCATCTGTTCTTTTGAAAAGGAGAATGCCCATGGAAAGTGCACACCCAAGGTGGTGGATATGGTGCAGGCAAAGGAGAAGAGAAATGTACATTTTTTAATACAAAAATGTTTTAGTAGCTGCTGAAACTAGGCTTTTTTGGGTCCCATTTCAAAGTGTGGATACAGAATAATTTAAATATGGTCAGAATTCAAATAAATGCTACAAAATTTGGACATCTTAAGAAATGTGAGACTCATTCTCAGTGAATTTTACACTGTTTGAGGAAAAACTTGGTTCTTTGCCATGCAAATTTAGTAGTTTCATGAAATATTTTATAGAAAAGATGTGTCTGTGTGTGTATTGTGGGTAATATCTGCAGGGAACTGCCTGAATTACTCTAATTCAGTTATTTCTGGCACTTTGTTAATGCTATATGAAAAAGATTTCTGCAGTTCCAAGACATTGGATAGACAGATAATCCCGTGCCTCAGTAAGAGGGGAAATCATTCTCTAAGAATCTCTGAATTTGTCAGTTGTCTACCAGGTTACATCAGAGAAACAGCATTTGTATGAGAAGATTAAAACAAGGGCTCGTCAGTGATTAATTATTAAAGTGCAGATTGTTAGGATCTGGATTTCTGCAATTTTCAGCCATCTGTCTGACAAAGTTTGTCCTGTCATTAAGTTAACAAATCCAAACTAAAAGAAATCCAGGCTTTTGAAAACTCTCAAGCTCAGGCCCTACGACATTCCCCTGTTGAGGGATGTTTGAGTCAGATGTCTTGGAAACACAGCAAAGTGTTGGAAGCCTATCAACAGTAGTCTTCTAAATTATTTTCCCAGTGACCAATATAAAATCCAGAGGGCAATTTGGGCTGAGTTTAGGGATGACTTGGAAATCAAAGCAAAATTTAGCAATTCGTGAGCAAGGTGAATGGCTTTCCTCTCCTAACTGAAGATCAAAATTAAAAGTTTTTTAAGCCTGAACCCTGGAAATTGTCTAAATGGAGGCATTAAGGCATTTCATTTTCTCTGTGGGCTATTTTTCCCCCTCAGAAGCAATTCCCCAAGTCTTTCAGACCAGAATTAAAACAAGCATTTTAAGCATCTCCCAGTGAGATGAAAAGCATTGATTTCAGGTTTTTTTTTTTTCCAAGAGCCTTAATTTCAGACAGCTGCTTTCAAAGCACTGTGAGTAGAAGTCTGGTCCAGCCTAGCTGCACTCTCAGCTGCATTTGGGACACAAGGGGCTTTAGTTCCATTATCAATAATTCTGTTGAGTCCTCTCCAAAAGCCTGTTGCACAGTGACAGGGAGCAATATTAATCTTTGTAGTGATGAAAAAGGTGTGCAGTGGTGTTTTCAGATTTGTTTATGTATCTAAAAAGCTGAGTTTTTCACATGGTTAACATGAAAGTCACCTCAGTGACTGTGAACCCCCACTGACTACAGCACTTAAAGCCATGGTGGTGTTGATAAAACACATGTGTGTGATCATTGCCTCCTTCCTGATCATGACCCCATGCAGAAGCAGGATTTTCACACTGAATAAATAGCATAATCTGCACCACATTGTGCCAGTTGCAGTTTCCAGATTCTTTCCTGAGATGTTTTACTGTGGAGAAGATTAAAAAAAAAAAAAATAATCAGGGAATGACATTATCAGTCCTGCTCCCAGCTGCACTCCAGGTGTGGAGTACCCAGCTCAGAGAGACTCCACACCGAGGGGAAGAACAACCAAATAAAAAGATACAAATTAAAAATTAAAAACCAGCAACCCAAATTCTGGGTGAGAGGAGGAGAGGGTAAAACTGTGAGCTGGACATAGCTGGGTGGAATTAATGCCAGGTTAGGTTTTGGGCCACAGACCTGCAAAGCTGTGACACCCTGCTAGAGCAAGGCCTGCAACATCCTCAAAAATATTTGTGTGGAAATGTCACTATTCCACTCACTAGGAATGCTTTAAAAAATTCTGGCCTGAACCTCTGCTGTGTGGTACTGCTGCCAGCACAGGCTCACTGGCTGTTTTTCATCCTTAATTGGGAAAATCCCTCTGGTGTCAAGTTTGCAAAACCTTTCCTCCCTATAAAACCAGTTAAAAACGCTTCATAATTCTCCTCTTCTATATCACACAAAAGCAGAGCTGGAGATTCTGCTAAGTCTTATTTTCCATTGCTCTACACGCAGTGAATATGCCTATTTTTTTGTTTTGTGACTTGTTGCACGGGCACAAGTCTTCCTGCTGCCTGCCTCTTGGAATCTTTCAATTTTATTTTCTTTTGAAAGCTTTCCTACAAAGAGGCTGCCTGACTGGTACTAAAATATTTCAGGCAGCTGACAATTTGAACTGCTGTGAGCACAGGCTTCTGGCCAGCCCATGGCACAGGCAGCTGCTCCTCTATTGCTCTTTACTTTGTATTTTTTGCTTTATTCAAAATGAAAGCACAGAACAGGCTCTGGTGGGCCACTAGGGATGACACAAAAGGTGCACTGATATGGTGGGGCAGTGGGCAAGGGCTTTTCATGGCAAAGGAACAAGAAGAATTTCTCTGCCTCACTGATTTTTAGCAGACTCACATACAATAAGTACAGGACACACAAGGGCAAAAGGAGGATATTGCAATATGTGGGAATCAATAGCTGGAGCATGGAAAATAGAGTGGCAAAGAGTTATTTTGAACTCTTTTTAACAGGGGAAATGAAAAGGGAATCAGATCTGACACTGCCAGGCTGACTGAGCATTGCTGTTTTCCCATAATGATGTATTTCATTTGGGAACACCCCCCAAAAAGAGTAATTTGAACAACCTGATGCTACAGGCTGTCTCTGGATTAAAGTTTTTCTTTTCTCTCTTATGTTTGGCATTTTATTAGTGTGTCCTCCCACCAACTAATGTTTTCTTCCTTTCAGAAAGTGTCATATGTGATGCTCCAAAGATCCAGCGCTCATTCATATTAAAGTCACTTCCACACTGTTACCCAGCTTTGGTAATAAATGTGATTTGGACCATCATATTTTTCTCCCTAGTGGAAAATTACGGGCCAGGTTGCAAAGATGACAGCATCCAATTTACAGAGTTCCCTTTTTACAGGGTCCTTGAGCCACTCCATTAATACTTCTGTAAATACAAATAACTTCCAGTGTCATTGCCAGCACATCATGTTCCTATTAGCTCAGGGTAAACATTTGAACCCAAAAAGGTTGTTTGAGGAGGTTAGGCCCTTTGATGTGCTAAATGATGCATCCATGAGTTCAACATTTGTTTAGATGCATATTCAGTTGGTATAAAATATTTACTGGATTGCTACTGAATGCATTTACAAACCCAAGGTAAATATCATGTATGTGTGTACATGTAAATGCATGGAAATACATGCAAACATAACATACAAATGACATCTAAGCATATTAATTTTCATAGTTAATATTTTAAATATTAGCAATATTAATGTTAAAACAGTCTTCAATAATTAATATATGTAGGAGCTGTATGGTCCTTATCTACAGAAGACTGATTTAGTTGGACTAAATTTTATTTCAGAAAGTGTTTATTCCAAGTATTTTGTGCCAAAAAAAACCCTATGAGAGAAGAGCTTAAAAATAATTGAAGAATCTTCAGGATTGTGATGGCTGAGGAGATGGAAATGAAACAGAGCTGGTAAAAAAGAAAAAAAAAAAAAAGAGGTTTTTTTTTTTTATTTTTATTTATATATTTATTTATTTATTTAAATCAGGTTATTGTCGTAGGTGGTTCTCCAGTGCCCATATCAGTAATGCCTCATTCATAAATGAAAAACCACCTTGAATATTTGCACTTGCAAGATCTACACCTCATAACTGCAGGCAAGAGGGTTTTAAACATTTGAGGCGTGATTTGGATTTCTGTTCTTTCAGGATGACACTTGCACCCAGGGGAAGGGGAAGGAAATATCACCCTCAGTCCTGCTCAGAACCTTTTGTAACAGAATCAGACACTCCCACTGTAAATGATCCTACACACGAAGTGATAACTGAACTGCAAGGAACATAAATTTTCTTTACTTTACTCCCAAATTCACTCACCTGGTTGCCACTGAAGGTTGTGATGAAGCTTTGAGTTGACTGCAGCCTCTAATGCCATCTCAAATGCTGGCAGAATATTTTGTTTGCAACAGAAAGTCTTTTGGAGGAAACTCTTCTGGCACTTTACAGAGCAAATTAGACTACTTAACTCTAAAAGCATTCCATTTAGCATGAAATACAAATAAATCTTACCAAAAAAAATCAACAATAAGAATGTGTTTCAAGAGAAAGTGAGTGGTGAAGGCTCATGGAGACATATAAAGATACTTCCACACGTCCTATTGGAAGAAAACTTGTTCTTGCATTAGGAACGTGATTTATAAAAAATCTGGGTTTAAAATTCAAACTGTGACACTTCAAGATGTTCCCCAAGGACAAGTGTAATGCTATGATCAGGTTTTAAAGCTGATGATTTCCATTCACTCTGAAAAATAATTCTGCTTTATTTTTCTATTCTTTTTTTTTTTCCTTTTTGTATTGCCAATAATAGCTCTCAATATAAGTTCTCCAGAATCCATCTCAAACAAGATGATTGTATCCTATGAGCCATGAAAAGTTGATATGGGAAAAAAAGAGACACAGGAGAAGGCACTTTATTTTTTGTATTGGCTTGGGATTTTTTTAATAAAGAGGATCACTTATTTCCCAGCATATCAAAGATGAAAATGTGCTCACTGGAAGATTACTCTATAAGTAGAAACTTTTACTTTAGGTTTCAACGCTGCCATTTCATTTTAATCTAAAGATTTGCCTTACATTAGGCTGGGAGCCAGGAAAAAAAAAGTCTGATTTTTATCTTGCCAATGCTTTTTGCCACAGCCTTTAGATGAATAAAGATTATAGTAATGGCAGAATTGCACATCATCACTAACAGCAGGTATCACTCAGTGTGCATTGCCATGGCTTCACTATGGAAGATACCAATGTTGTGTGTAAAATAAGCAATTTTTAATTTACATTAAATAATTAAGCAATTTAAATGAAAAAACTCATTATTGAATTATAGATCTATTTAAAATACATAACATTTTTCATATTATACGGGTATTTATGATACTTCTACCTGAAACAAAGCAACAATAAGAGTGGTGAAACTGCTCTCTTGCCTGGCCTGCCTCAGTGTAATTCTAATTCTGTTTTTATTTCCAAACTGCTCATTTGCAAGGCAGAGAGGAGAGGAATGCAGTCATGTTCAAATGTCAGCACAGCAATATGCTGGTGACCCAGGACAGGCTAGGACTGAATTTCATGCTTCCCTGAATTGCAAATAATGTCCAGAGCTATCATGCCCCTGGTTTAATTCCTATTAAATTGGCAGGCGTTTGACCCAGAAATTTGCAATTTAGCATGTGAAAAAAATAAATTCCTTCATTACAGGATCTCATAGGGGATTTTTTTTTTTTTTTTTTGCATTTCTCCCAAACAATCAAATGATGCAGAAAGTTATAAGTTTTAAATTGAGAGTTTTATTGTACTTGATGTAGCTGAGACTTTTTCATTGCAGGACTCAGGCTGCACATTGTAGGGGCATTATATGCATGTAGAAATGGCATTGCAGTGATCTGCTTTGGAATGGGATTAAAGAAGATTTTTCTCTGTTTTCCCCCCCAAAGAAACAAGCAAAAAACCCCCAAAAAAATTATATTTTGTGAAGTAAAGCACCATCTTACTGCTATTGCAAACTCAATAGTCTAAGTGGCTCAGACTAACACTGGGATAAGTTTCCAAAACTTAGTAATTTGTGTAAAAACATTCAGCCTATCTTTTATTTAAGTACCTATAAGCACAGAGCTATGTCTAACACATTGCTCAAATGCATAATGTTCCAAGAGGTTGTGGAATTCTCTCCAGACCCTCCCTTTTTTTTTTTTGGCAAGATCAACAAAATTTAGGTCACCCTTGAGGCACCTGATGATGTTTTGCTCTTAAATATCTCAAAACGTGGAGACTCTACATTCTCCCTAGGCAAGCTGTTCTGGTTTTTTCATTATTTTTACCACTGGAAAGCATTTTGTTCTTTCTTCTGAATGTCTGAATCTCCCTTGTCACCATTTACTTTTGTTCTGCCTCCCATGATTACAGAGAAGGGTCTTTTGTCTCCTTTCTAATAGCACTTTTTACCTGTAGAAAACCAAACTGAATGGTCTGATGTCTCAGAAGTGCCAACAATCCACTCTTCTCACTGGAGCAGGGGGAGGCTGAAAGTGCTTTTGCTGTTTACCTCAAACCACTTTATTCTATGGCCTAATTAGAACTTCACCAATTAAAAAAGTTCATCCAAACCACTCCTCTGTTGTGGCATAAACTCACTAACAAAACCCCTGAAAGTTTCAAAGCATTCTTTAGTCCCTTTTTCACTCACCAACAAGATGAGTCCCTAAAAGCACCCTGAAACACAGAAAGGCTACAGAGATACTTTTAAAAATCCCCACCGAGCTGTCATTCCCTAAGAAAGCAAACTAGGGGAAAAGAAATTTGCCAAAGCTTTGCTGGTAGTATGAAAAACCTGAGAATGGCCATGGCATAGGTCTGTGCAAGGATCAATCTAAAGCATTTTCTTGGTTGTGTCCAGCAGCCAGTGCAGCAAAGCTGTTTAAAGCTGGGCTTTAAAATGACCCAAAGATGAATTTTTGAAATTTAAAATGCAAAAAAACCCACCCCAAAACATTTTATTATTCTTCTTTACTTAACACAGAGCATCCAAGACCAGGAAAGGAATCCATTCACTTCAAGTCAATGGAAAAACAATCAGAAAGCATTAAAACTCCCAAAACTGCTGCTGCCCCATAGCCTATTCTTTTTCAACTCAGACAAAATTCCTTATAGGTCTATTTGTCCCAACACTCTGAGGCAATGATCATTTTAATTCAGTTATATCTTCCTTCTGTAAGCTCTGAGTGCTCACACACCTGCCAAGCATCAAGAAAGCTCCTACTTGCTTTGAGCACTCTTTAAATCAAGATGAGTAACATGATGAGTAGGTGAGAGGTTTTTTTATTTTTATTTTTATGTTATTTTTGCTTCATGTCAGGCTTGGAAGCAAATTCATGCTCCCAAGGGTGTCTCAGGAGGAGCTAGAGGAAGAAAACAAAATACTGTTCTAGTGGCAATATCCAGGACAAACAGAGTAAAACATGTCACAAATATGTGTTAAAGGAGTGGCCATGGCAGGAAGTTCCAGGAGGGTTATATATGTTTTATATAGATATAAATATATAAAATATATCTATAACTCTTTATAGATATAATATATATATTATATTATATATCATATATCATATATTATACATTATACATTATATATATTATATATATCATATATTATATTGTATATGTTCTATATTCTATATTATATATAGAATATAAAATACAACATATATATATTACCTATTATCTGTTATATATGTTATCTGTTATCTATTATATATTATATATTATATATTTATTATATATTATATCTGTGCCACTTTCACCCTGGCTGCACATTGTCACCAGTGCCATTCTGAGAGCACCTCTGAAGTCACCGGGAGCTGCAAATTCAATTAGAGCAATATTTTACAACAAGATTACATTTTCATAGGCTGGAGTATTGTAAACTTTTTATTCCACCATAAAACATTTTAAAATTAAGTCAGAACTCTAAAATACGTGCCTTCTGCATGTATTTAATTACATGTGGTGCAACACTGATTAAAATTTAGGAGGCAGAAGGGAAGGGTGCCCTGCCTGCAGCAATTACATGTGGGATAAAAGCAGTTTAATACCAGTCAAATTTCATATCAGTGACTTTGCAAAAATTCATGGAAAACTGCTGGAGCAAGTGGTTATTACTGCTATTACAGTGCAACATTAAATAGTGGTCAAGGAAAAGAAGCTCTTGACATAAAAATAATCTGTATAATATGGGCCAACAGGGTTTCATTCAGCTGTACAGAATAGGGTGATAGAATGAAATCTACCAGAACTGGCTATCATTTGTTAGAAGGTAAATGTGCCAAAAAATATTGAAATAAATAGCAGAGTAAGTCAAATAATACATGTTTTCTTAGTGCTTCTATTGGTTTGTCATGTTGAAATGATGGTGGCTTGTGCTCTCTGCACAAAGCAGATTAATGTGTTAAAGGATACAGAGGGAAACAGAATAAACTCCACATTTGTGGGCTGAACTTTGCCTGCATGAAGGACAATTGATCACACCACATTTGCCAGGCCAAGACTGCAAGGGGAGTTCTCCAACAAGCATGAGTTCACAGCAGGAAGGATGGAAGCTGCTTGGAAGCTCTGATCGACACCAAAATAATGGCAAATCTGCCAAAAAGAGTTCAGCCTTCAGTTCTGACCTGACAAAAAAAGCTCCTCGTTGCAGACTGTTCTGTTGATGGGGCCAAAGTGTAAGTCTGTAGTGAAGGTCAGGACTGGTAGAGTGATGGTGAAGCCCCTCAACTTTATACCACCCCAGTTTGGTGGATTCAATATAAAATAGACACTTCCATGATCCAACAGAGGGATAAAACCTTGCTGCTCCCAGGGCACAGACACTCCATCAGTGCTCCTGTTTCCTGGAAGCACCAGCTTCACTTAACACAAGGTAATTGCACATTATAAAACCACAGCTGGGCCTCCAGTGGAGAAATCTGAGAACAACTTACCAGTAACATGAGAATAATTCTTCCAGCTCTGTTAATGGTTGTGGCCATAGTGGGGTGGGTGCTCAGCTACAGCTGCTTTGTGGGCCAGCATTGTCCCACAAGAGCACCAGGCTGGTCAGAGATTTCCAGGAAAAAAAAAAATCCATAATTTACACTCTTTTCCCCACTTTCCTCCCTTTTGCCTGCTTTTGCAAGTGCTTTGAAAAAAGCAAAGAGGGTGTAATTGCTGTCAAGGCATTTTGATGTTTGAGTTTTCCATTTTTCTCTGTTGTATAGAACAGGTTTCAGGTCAGTGTGTTAAGCAGGGCTCCAATAGGTGCACCACATTTTCCACACTTTTTCTCCCTTTTCTTGAAGCATGTGGGTGCAAGCTCTGCAAAGGCCAAAACTGCTCTGAAAATGATATTTTGTAGCCTCTTAAGCTACAGCTCTTTCCAAAAATGAAAAAAAAAAAAAAAAAGGTCAAAGAGTATCTGATTTGCAGTTATCAAGATGCCAAGGTCAATTTGAACTGGAGAACTCCAAGTTTTAATCCAATGTATTCTCCAAATCACTATTAAGTCATGAAGTAGAAACTCTTTGCTTGTAATAAGAACAGGATTAGATTTTAACTCACCTCTCCTAGATCCTCATTGCCTCCCACAGGTCAGAAGCCAGATTTTCCACAAAATGCCAGCCTAATAGCCTCTTATATCCAGCACGTTTTTTCAGCACTCTTGCTGCTGTTTGGTGCAGATAGTTTAGTATTCAACACCCAGAGCAATAAAAGAACAAATTTCCTCAAAGAGCAAAGCTCCTGTGGTAAGGCTCTTCCTGAGCTGTGTGGTCCTAAGGCCACAAATTCTAATTTGGCTCCCCAGGGTGCCCAAGTATGGCTTTATAAAAAGATACATCAATACTCCTCTTCAGGCTGCCTCCAAACCCCACCTTTGTTTCAGCACGAACAGCAGTTCTCACACCTTTAGGACATCACCTGGAAAACATTTAGGCTTAACCTGTAAATCTGTGGTGAAGTTCTCAACCCCTGTTGTGCTCTCAAGAGCACAAGAACGTTGGCTGGCTCCGGTGTGACATGGTCACAAAATATAAATTCAAAAGAATTGCTACCAAAGAATTTATCCTGCCTTCAACACACAAAGCACAGTCCCAGGAAGGAATAACAGAGTGTAGGAATGGCAGCATTTGTAGCACATCTGGACTGAAACAAATTTGATGTTAAAAGGTGAAAAAACTGATGGAAATGGGATATGACTATTTTTGTTACCCTACATGTTTTATTTCCCTACAGTAGAATGTGCATTCAAACTATGTTAGCTATCTCCCTGAAAAGATTACACTGTGGAGGAAAAAGAATTCGTTTAAGATAAATGAATCACACTGTGAGGTATGTCTTTTTAAATCTCACTCTAACAAATAACTGTGCTACAATCAGCTCTCTACTTAATTCTTAATAGACAGTAGGGATTCCATATTGGAATCAAACATTTGACTCAATTTTACTGCTGTCAGAAAACATAAAACACCTTCCCACGGGTTCTTTTGAAATAAAAATCAACAGGAGAAGGAATTTACTGCATTTTTCCATGGCATGAAGAAATATCACGTGTTTCTTCATGGGAATTGTGAAATGCAAATGTGTGAGCAATATTATTTGTACTTATAGCTCAAGCCTTATATGCCAGCCACTCTTACTTTTTAGTATGCTTTCACTATTTTCTCTTTATCACTGCGACCTTGTCTTCAGGAACTGAAAGCAGAGAAAATACATTTCCTGTTCTACCTCTTGAAGACTGCTCAGCAGGTAGATTTTCACCAGGACACACCAACCAGGAAATAGGTAGGGAGGAGCAAACATCTCTCAATCACATTTCTTCAAAGCATGGTGAACATGGTAAAGAAATCCTTTGTTTTCCTGAGTCTTGAAGTATTGGCATTTGTCACCTTGAAAGATACTTTTCTCATTGCCCAGTGTAGAGGAAAAGGTTCTGGTTTTTTCTCTTGTAAAGACAACATGCCTTAAAATCACAGGATGCAAAAACAACATGAAAATTCTCCCTCCCTTTTAAACATCTGCTGCTAGTGGTTGTCCAGAAATATGGATTTTGAAAGTGGCAGAAATACAAAAACTTGATTACGAAGCAGGAATAATGGGGATTATTCAGCATCCTGTTGCAGATTATTCAGATATTTCTTCAAAAACATAAAATCCTGGGATAAGTCTCAGGAAAAGGCAGGCTTGGGAAACCTCAATAGAGCTCACCATGCTGGATCATACTGGGTAAAATGCATCTGTGGGCAAATTTGCTTTCATAATAGCAGGGAGCACCCCTGAAAGCATAATTGGGACCTGAGAGATGCAATAAGCCTGGCACTGCCACTGCATGCAGGGACCAGTTCCACTCATCCTACACAGCTTGATCACAGGAGAGTGGAGGGGAACTCCTTTGCAGCTTAATGTGAATCTCCCAGCAAATCTGAAGCAGCAAAATGCTATTTTCTCTTTAATGGGAGGCAGTTCAAAGCAATGGCTCAGAAAACAGACAAAGAAAGGCACTTGGAGAAAGGCATTTGCTGCCCTGGCTGCAGCATGAGGCCACAGGCAAGCAGAACTGCAGTGACTTTCTGCACCTCTCACTGATCTCTAAAATGCACCCAGAGACCTAAAAATAGATCCCAACAGAAAGGGGGATTTGCACTTTTTTTTCCACCTTAGAAGGCACAGTTGGACTAAAGGCTCTGGAATATACCTCAGTGTGCTAATTGAATTTAAATGTACTCAGAGAAGGGGACAGGATCACACAGAAATCTGCACTCCTGTGCTTTTACGAGTGGATTTTTGTTTGTTTGCTTATCTTCCACATTTCAGCATGTTTTATAAGGGTTTTTATTATACATAAATTATATGTACAGTCCTATAAATGATCTTAGTGCAAAGGCTATTTGATCATTCCTTCTCAGTGTATTTGCTCACAAAATGATAGCATGGAAAAAACGGAGGAAAAAAAACTTTCCTGGCTCCACTATAGTCCAGAATCTAATTTTATAACATCTTTAACAAACACAAAAATTTGGGAGATGAGAAGGAGAGAAAGTTATGAGAAAGGAAAAAAAAAATTCTCATACATGAGAGCAGTAGTTACCAAATCCCAGAACATCCCACTGAAATACATAATGGTTACATGGAAAATCTCCTCAGTTCAGGTGGTTTAAATCAAATCAAGATCAGAAGTTTTATTGACTTACAAACAGCTCATAAATAACTGGCAATCTGTGACCTGGATATTCAGGGTCTATACCAGCAGTAGAAGAGATCCAGCACAGCACTGGACACTTGTAAAGTGTCAATGAGCAAGTGCAGAGATGCTCCACACCTTCCCATGCCACCTCCAGGGCACACAAACCCCAAAGCCCTCCCCAGATACCCAGCCCCAAACATGCCCCACATTGATTTGAGGCTCCTTCTCAAGCTGGCTCCAGATTTTTCCCGAAGTTTCTTTTTAATCCCCAGTTACTCTTTCTTCAAGCTGATGGTCACATTCCTCAGCTCCTCCACCAGTTGTGGGCAGCTTTTGGAGTGTTGAAGTCCCTGGGTTTATGATCACTTTTTTATGTTTGCAGGTCATGTTTTCCAGGCTATCTGAGCAAAAGGAGGGGTAGTGCAGGGTGGGCACTGCAGCTCTCCCCTCACGTGTTCCAAAGAGAGGAAATGACAAAATTTTAGGGAGCAGCAAGTCACCCTTTAGCCCCTGGAAGACAATTCTGACATTGCAGCCCAGCTCAACTCAGCAGCAGCACCTCAGCTTTCCGTATCAATCAAAGGCCCTCTTAAACAGGCAAACTCTTGGCAATTAGGCTCAAGCAACCACCTCAAAAGCCACGCTGTGTAATTTGTTCCAAAAAGCATTTTCAGTGCACCAGAACGAGCAGCAGTCCTGAGAGCTTCATATATGTAACCTGATACAATGGCAGCTACAAACATTTTTGTCATTTACGTTGCGGTAACAAAAATGTGAGTGAAATTGGAACTGTGAAAAAAATAAATGAGTTCATGACACAAATTATTACTTTTACAATTAGATTTTGAATCTTCTGTTAGGTCTATCCCTGAAAAAATAGTGCATTTTTAAAATTACTTTGGTGGAGAAGGAAATGTATGCAGTTTATTTATTAAAAGATTTTTTTCACCAGTCACTTCCTACTGTAGTAGACAAAACAGCTTACCTAGATATGTTTCTTCCTTTTTTGTTAAAAATTTGGGTTGGGCTGAAGTTTATTGTGAAATCCCTCACAACATCCATTGTTGATGTCTCAAAATAGCAGCTGTCTTTCTAATGTTCAAAGTCAACCTCATTAAGCCAGACTGTAGACTGGGGGAAGGAGGCTTAAGATTTAGTTAATTCTATAATTTTTTATAAATTTCAGATTTTGTTCTAAGAAAAATATTACAAAGCATTATAAATTATAATGTAACCAAATGACAGATTTCACAAAATTTGCATCAGAGATGCTGGGGGTTTTGGCCCTCATTCCCTTGAAGTTGCATGCCCAGGTTCACCATAATTAAAGAATACAGCAGAATAGCTGAGATTAGATCCCTTTTTTTCCTCACACCTCATTTATGTCACACTGAGATCATACAAAAAAACCAAAGCACTGCTTTTTCTGCCCACCTGGAAGTGGTTATAGCATCATGACCTAAATATTCTCAAAAGCTCCAGTAATATTCACTTCTACTTCATTCTGACTCTTTTCAAGGTGTCATGGGCTCATACACTCTTACTTCAAAACAAACAGAATAAAACAGGTAAGTGAAAGGTAATTAATTATTGGGGAACCAGAGCTTCACTGTATTTATCTTTGCTCTTACTTGTTTTTATTAAAGTGTTATTTTTGCCCTATAAAACAGCCAGAAAGACTTGGTCATCCCTGGAATTCAGGCTTATACACCAGGTAAAAGGAGAAAAAGCTACACATAGGACCTTGCTTCTACCCACATTAATATTTATGCATGCACTTAATTCTCCTCACCTGAGTGCAATTAAGGACTTGCATACGCCTTTGCAGAAGTGAGGCCAAAATAATTACAGTTTACACAAGACTGTGACAGGGAAATATTTCATTACCACAATTAATCCTTTGGAGCATTACGAAATGGCCAATTTCTCAGAATAAAAGCAGAATATTTGTTGCTAATCAAACGTAAAGTTTATGTAATGGTAATAGATGACATTTAATAGCACAGGAATATATGATATTTAACAGCTCCATAATCCATGGTAATTTTTATTTCACTAATATTTATTGCAAATGGGAGAGAAAGAATGAGAAAGCCTTCCCCTTATAGCATCAGAGACACTTGGGTTACATTTTTACATTAGGTGGCACTAATTCCCTATTAACTGGAATTAATGTAATATGCAAAAACCACTTCAATTTCATGGTGTTAATGTATAACTTTAGAGCTGTTACACTTACAAAACCATTAAATGCAGGCTTGTCTGTACCTTACACAAGTTGTAATAACCTTCAGGTGTTCTTGAGTACCAAACAAGTCAGATCACGTTTTGAGGTGCTGGACAATTTCAGAACCCTGGACCAGTCTCAGATACCCAGCACGTGTTCCTGTCTGCTGCCATCATGAGGAATTGGTGTTAAATCAGATAATTAACCAGTCTTCAGGGGGATAGGCAGAAAGCTATTGCCAAGAGAACTGAGCAGTTGCATTCCATTAGAAAGGAATTTTTTTTTTTTTTTTAGGCACCAAAATTTCCCATTAATTAAAAAGATACAAATGATGTAGCAAAGTGGCACACGAACAGCAGGTCATATGTAAAATGTCAGCATGTTTTACTACAGATTTCACTGGTTTATGCTCCAGTTGCCTGTTTCAATGCAGCACAGACCCTGCCAAGCCCAGTCCTGGAGCCTGGGGAGCCAGAGCAAACCTGTTGATCCCAAAGAGGTCACACTGGGGTGGGAGGAAGGAGGAAACAAGAGAAAATTGTTTAAAAATATGCAGGAGGAGATTCCCACATGTAACGCAACACAGGCAAAATGAACCCTTGTAGAACCAGCTCCTGAGCCTGAGCACATAAAATGTCACCTTAGTGTCCCCTGTTCCTGGAGCAGCTCAGGCCCATCGTGTTCCAGGCAAGCTCCCAGAGAAAAGCCCAGCCTGGGCACAGTGGTGAGCACTGGGAATAAAACCAGCCATGTGAAAAGGAGCATTGAGCTCCAAGCAGCCCAGGTTTGAGCACAAACATCACTTTTTCCATGGAAGGATTTCTGTAAAACTACTATCATTGAAAAGGGCCCTGTTTGCATCTGCTGATCCATGCAGTTTTAAGGGACTTAATCCTGTTACAGACTCTCTGCTGTTCCCTGTTTAGATACACACACCTACACACACGTGCCCAGAACACAGGAGGACAGGAGATGGAGCTTTCTAACCCCATTCATTATGATGCCTTGGGAAGGCTGAACTGGAACAGGTACTGCACAGAGCTAGAGAATAAAACAGGTATTTATTCAAAGGCCTCCAGGATCCACCTTGGGCAGGACAGGGCCTGACCAGGGCTACACCCAAGGTGGACCCAAAATGGTCACAAAATGGACAAACGGTCACAAGATCTTATATTTTCATAAATTTTGGTTCATTTGTATATTGGAGTTTAATTGTCCAATTCCAGCTTCAGATTGTGAGGTCCCATCCTTCTTGTTCCTCCCTTCAGCCCACCCTTGTTTGTGCTTTTGGGCCTGAAAGTTGTCCTTGGTGTCCATCTGGAAAAGGATTTGTTTTGTCTCCCTGCTCTGTGCAGAGCTGAGTGACACTGAATGTGAGCTCAGAACTGCACCCCTGGGCAGCACAGAATCTGAAAAACATGAAAGCCCAAACTCAAGGCATCACTGAGGCATGTCACCTGCCCAAGGTTCAGAGGAGTCAGCTGGGCCCACAATTTCCCAATTCCATTCCCATTATCCACCCTGTGCCATCCTTGGCCTCCCCTCTCACAGCTCCAGGGCATTTTGTCCCAGTGTTTGCTCTTGATTGCTGCCGGCTTAATTGCTCAGGAGAGCCACAAGCCCTCCTTGCCTGCACCAATAACTGACCCAGCAGCTGGGGAGGCTTTTCAAAGGAAAGCCTTTGAATGGATTCATGATTTAGGAGTGAGAAATCTCCAGAAATTAACCACTGATACAGATCACGGGAAATGGCTTTTCTGGAAGGTGGAAGTACATCTCAGGGAATGTGCAGAATTAGTTAGAAGGTAGAAAAATTAGGAAGGAAGGAGAATGTGGGTTTGCTTTTTATCGAGATCCATGCAAATGTAATCCTAAAGAAAAATAGAAAAAAAATCAAGGTAAATGTCTTTACTTAATTTCAACATTTAAAAGCATGTGTGATTAATTTATTGTTAGATTAACTACAATTTTGGTCAGTTTTACAGAGCAAAGAACATCCCCCAGCCAAGTCTAGCTCCCTGCTGGAGATAGTAGTTAGACCACATGTATGTATTCCACAGGATTTTTTTCTTTTCTCTTAATATTTTAATAATTTGCTAATCAATTGCCTATGTGATTTCAAGGAGTATTTAATTTGCTGATGGGAAGACAGATCTTTTTATAGTCTATTAGAAACTCTGTAGGTGACAACTACCTTTAAAGAGTTAGATTTGTTTTAGATCTGCAGTGATTTCCATCTTAAACTTCCTAACCACTGAGAAAATCACCTAGGATTATTTCCAAAAAAACTTATATTAAAAAAGTATGTTCAGCCTTTTTCCAAGAATTTCCTGGGTGATTTGTGAGAATTTTCACGTAAAATTAGTTGTAAGATATTATGTGACCACGACAGTATTAACAGGATCCTGTCACAAAGACAAACTCATACAGATTTAAACAAGGTTATTATAGGAAATTAAGGGAGTGCAATGCAGAGTGAGGAATAAAACCAAAATTATTTTTGAAGTGCTTGGAGACTGGAAATATTTAATGTAAGATAACCAGTTTTACCTGAGGATTGGTATTGATTTTTGCCTTTATAGATTTTGTCAACCTAAACCTTGCACTCTTTATCTGAAACTCACTTGTGTTGGAGTCCAGTGGGAGCAATCCCCAAATCAAAGCACTTTTTTCTTGTTTTGTGCTTTATTACCATTTAAAAATTAATTTAATGTCTATACTGAAATGCCAGAGCAATAAAGGGGTGTTTTATTTTCACAGTTGGTATTTTTAAGTGAGCTGTTTGTTTTCAAGGAAATGATTTCGTGTGGCTGGCCTAAGGAAGGGAAAATTTGTGCAGGTTGGGAAGGGGCTGTGACAAGATATTCTAGTCACAGCTCTTTGCAAATTAAGGTTAAACCTAAGCAAAAAGCCTAGATATGAAATTTAGGTTCTTTTTGAAATCCAGAGCTTTGAAGAATAGCTAAAAATCCCTATATAAATCATCTTAAACTCTCCTTAGGGTGTTATAGAACTCTGCTGATCCATCCAGGTGAGATCTTATCAAAAGTGTGAGAAAGGCACCTGAACCCTGAGGTGCCTGTAGCTGCTGAGCCAAGCAAGAATTTCAGCAGTGGAACATTCCCAGCCCCACAGGTGTGGGAACACCACTTTGGAAACTGCTGGGTGCACTTCCTGCAGCTTCTGTGGTGTTTAATTTGCAGTAACAAGAAAGAGGAACAGGGATTCAGCAGAGTCTTTCTGCAGCCGTGACATTAACAAATGTTTAGAATAAAGTCCACAGTGTTAAAAAGTAGAAAATGTTTCAGAATCAATGAAAAAGCAACGATGTCCCTTTCAATTTTCTTGCTCCTCATTTTTGCTGGAAAGCAGAAAAGTAGATTATTGTAATGATTAAGACACTGGCCCTCGACTCACACTCAATTCCCTGCTCCCGCATGCTTTTCTCACCATTTAAGCAGCAGAAAGGGCACAGGAGTGGATGATAATGTACTGGCAGAGTGACATTAAGGAAAATTAGATTTTTGTATAGTGGGAAAAGTGAGTATGAAAAGCACTTGGAGTGACTTGGCCATTTTGCACTCACAGCTGGGGTGATGTCTGGTGACATTTCAGAGTGGAGCAAAGCCCTGTATAGATAAATACTCAGCATTTCTGCATCCACACTTCATGATTCCTGTCCTCAGGAATGAGGATCATGGAATAGCTCCTATATGATGGACTTATGCCCTAAAACACAAAATCTTAGGTTGCCCTGTCCTAACACCTGCACTGCTGAACATCAGGGTGCCTGGAAGAGCTGTCCTCAGCAAGTGGGGACTGGCTGTGACTCGAAGTCATTTCCTACTTAACTCTACAAGGAGAAGAGAGGATGGGACAAAGAAAGAACCCAGCAGTGCACACACAAAACACAATATTACACTTGAATCACTTCTCCTGACCTAAAAACACAGACTCTCAGGGACGCAAACTGGACCCAAATTTTTTTGTTGCAACTGTGTTGAGAACAAACTGGAATTTGAATGCCATTCCAGATATGAAAATTCATTTTCATATGAAAATGACCTACGAATATATTATTTTTATTATGAAAATACTTAGTTTTATATATTGCTGTAGAAGGTAGGAAAAGCATTTTCAGATTCCAAGGCAAACACAGTATTTGCTTCTCTTCTGTTATGGGATCTCTTTCCCTCCCCCTTCCATGTGTCATCTCTCTCTTTTCCTATTTCTGGCCTCTCCCCTCCTTGCACTGAGCAGGTGAGGGAAGTTAATGAGATAAGGGAAGGCCTGTGGCCTCCCTTAACGTTGTCAGGCCCCTGCAGACCTGCCCCAGTGCCCTCCTGTGCTGGCAGCTCTGATGCTTTGTGAGGGGGATGCTGTGCTAAAAAGGTTTGCACTGCTGCATTAAAATGCAGTGTCCAGTTCACCTTTGGATTCCCAGCAGTGCTGATCTCACAGCAGCATCTGAACCAGCCCCACAAACCTGAGCACATCAAATCCAAGAGCCTCCTCACAGTGCCCACAGGGCAAAAAACACAGAAGCAACACAGCCCCACGGTGTTGTGTTAAAATCCATGTGGGCAGAGCAATTCATTTCTCATCTTCTCCTGCTGGGGGCTTCTCCTGTAGGGAGCAGCAGATCTGAATACTGATGAAGTGTTTGTGTTTGGAGAGGAACACCATTGAGGAGTGCAGCTTCACCTTATTACTGCTACAGCAAGAGCAGGAGCCCCTGCCTTTCCTGCAGGTTAGAAGTGCCAAATCAATATTCCCCTGGCACAGATCTCACTGATAGGCTTAGTAACAACATTTTTTTTATTATTATTTCTTCCTTTTAATCTCTCCGAGGGGTGGAAATTATATGTGTGCAACAATCTTGGTATCAGCCTTGAATCTAAAATTTCTGCTCTCTGTCCTTATTTAATGCAAAAAGTTTTATTTGGTATTTATATCCATGTTTCAGGATAGCTCTGGTGAACTAAGCTACAGGTTTATTTTTGGAGTAATACCAAAGAATATGTCTAAGAGCTATAAGAATAGTTAAGAGCTGTGGCAGACAAGAGATGTGTTGTGCCCCAGAAAAAACAAATTATTTGGGGCCTGCACCCTCTCTTATCACAGAGTGCCTTCCACTTACTGATTTAGGTGGGCACATGAAGGATTTTCTCCAGGTCTCTGGGTCTCATATGCTGAGGGCAATGGACCCATAAAAGGTGCAGCACTTATGCATTTTCAAGTGCACAACAAATGCAGGTATATTTACTTTAAAGCATGGTGGAGGATGATATATCTTGAACTGCTATTATATCATCAAGGAAACAGATATATTCATCATTTTCTAGAGTGTCTGCAAGGGCTATACAAATGTTGGGAGGGGCACCATTTTTCTGGTTCAAATACAGATATATCTGAGGTGGATTCATGGAGCAATTTCATACTGCACACCATTTCAGGAAGACATGTTTTAACAGGGAAAAAGAAGGAAAAAAGCTGTAAAGTAATTAAAACTACAAAGGTAATGCAGGCAGGGAAAAATTAATTACCCAGTTTAGAACCTGAGCAGGGCAGCTCTGATTAATAGGACTCTCTGGTGAAACCTGCTGTGGGAAAGTTAATCAGTGTTAGGGGCAGGTTCTGGGTGTGTCACACTCTGGCAGCCCAAAATATCCAAACTGAATTTCAGGGATAAATTGCAGCACTGATTTGGGCTGTGAAGGTGGAGGGAATGACACCACCAATTAGTTATCCATAAATTCTACTTCCTACAAATGTGATGGGTGTCCCTTATCAGTTCTACTAACAAGGTAAAGGCTGACTTGGCTTGGAAATCATGATGAGATCATAACTCGAGGAGATGTGACAGCAGGTTGTCATTTTATGTATTTTTCATATGCTTTTGGCTCCTTCTTCAGCCTGTGCTCATCGCTGCCAATACAACAACATCAGTTGCTGAAAGAATGACAGTGTCCCTTTACAAGGTTGGCTACATTTCCTATCCTGCTGTGCTGGCTCTGGAACATTGGATATTTTGTTGCATTTTAATCAGGGACATAATCCTTAAACCACATCTCAGACAAACAGTCTTGAAATACTCTCCCAAAAATGCAACTTTCCCTAAAGGAACTGGTAAGATTCTGTGTGTGCCTTTGTATGTTTGTGTGCTCTTTTCTGCTTTCTGCTGAAAGAGTAAAAACCTGCTCCCTACTCCAGCAAGAAAAAGATAATGTCACTGAGTGATTTTCTGGTCTTGATGACATTTGTCCCCTCCAAACAAACAGGTGTAAAAAGGCAGCTCAAATGAAGTGGCAATTTGTTGGCTCTTTTTAATTAGGATGGCTCTGCTGAGATGCTGTGCTCTCTTCCAAGGCTCTGAGAGGAAGACACTTGCAGGAAGAGCAGGGATAAAACCCTGTTTTCCCTTCAGGACATGAGCACTCACACCAGACCCAGAGCCAGGTAAGTGCTGCCACAGTTCCTGTGGCCAAGGATCTGGAAAAGGATCTGCTCTGAAAGAAAAGGAATCTCTTCATGGCTGGATCTGGAATAGAAGTGCTGTGTCCTCCTACTGCAACAGCACAAGCTTGTGCAGCAGGTGTGCCTAAAAAAACACACCACAAAGCCCAAAACAGTCATACAAAACCTCAGTTCATTTTCCATGGAGGAGATGGGAATGTACCCAGTGATGCCATCACAGAAATCTGCTAAAATATAAGTGTAAATTGAGACCCTGCTAAGGAGGGCTAAGCAGGATGAAACACAAAGGAATTAAGGGGTTGCTATGGGGGTCCAGGATACAGAGAATGTTGGTTTTAAAATATTACCTATCCCACAGAAAATACAGCAAAATAACAGTTCCACAGGAACTTTTCAGTGGAAGGTCCTTCCCAGACCCAAATTTTGGCTTTTGTCTGGCTTAATTTCATCTCAGAGAAAGTATAGGTGGACTTCCTTAGGAAGACACAGGGGCATCAGTTCTCTGGCTGAGATATTTGTAGAAAACAGAGCAAAGCAGCAGGAAGAGCTACATGAGATGGAAAATGGGAGGAAAAAAAGCACAATAAAATAGGTTTTGTGACCATCAAGATAAATAACTCACCCCTCCACCCACAAGTGAGGGACAATGACTTCAGGGCCATCTGTACCAAGGGGAACAATTAATTTCCATGAAAAAAAAATTAATGAAGACATAAAATAAAAAGTACAACCCTGTCAAATTCTCTATTAAAACATAAATGCCATGTGTTCCACCAAGACTGGAGCTTAAGTTAGTAGTCTTTTATCCAGTCTACCCCAATAATGTCAATATAATGGGAAATAATATTTTTTTTCCTTCCCTAAGCTATAGTTCACATATATCTACAAACCCGTGGTAAATTATAGCTGGAGGAAATGGAGTAAGAAATCACATCTCAGTCTCTCTGACATTATAAAGTGCATTCAGCAGGGAGACTAACACACAAACACACAAAAATCCTACACCCAAAAAGCACCTAAAAACTATCTACATTTTTTTTTCAAAAAAATATTTTGTTAGAAGAAAAGTCAGCAAGATAGTGTAAGCTAAGCAAATATTTATTAATTGCCTATTCTGTTATGAAGGCTTGGTAACAACAATAAAAAATAATCTGGAGTTTAATATGTGAGGGTTTTTTAGTTTTTAGGAAACCTTTATTTCATCCTCCTCCCCAGACTTGTGATATTGCTGTTTGTCTGCACAAACACTTTGCAACTTTACCTTGGGGATGCTGTGCTGGTACTCCCAGATTTGAGAGGAAAGCAAAGACAGTTAAAAAAAAAGAAGACACAAGGACAGCAATACCAGTCAAGAGAGGGTCAGAAGAGGGGTAAGAGGAATGGTACAGATGTACATTAATCCTGTGTTTTAATCTTTGTAATGTGAACGTGTCAGTGAGGCACATTTGCATACAAAGAAGGCAAATTCAGTTTCACTTGTAAAATCACTTTAATTTTAGCTTTTAACTGACAGCCTGTGGAACAGCCTTGGGACCAATACCAACCTCACTTGCCAATGATCCTTTATCCTTACAGAGCAGAAAGAGCTGCTTAAACCAGCAGCTGTTGTGATGCAGCTTCACCAAATGCACACGAAAATTTGCCTTGCCCAGTTTGTCTGTGTGTGTGAAAGGATCCCCCACCTTGTGCACTCTAATCAGGATACACTGGGTTTTACATCAGTGGGCTGGAAAACATTTCCAGTGAAAGCAGTGTCCCCTTTTCCCCTTTCCTTACAACTGGAGCATTACCTCTTTGCACGTCTCTTCAGGGCACAGTTGCAAGGAGCATTCTCCTGGTGCAGCTCCCTGTCTTTGGCACAAATTTCCTCTTTCATTTCATGAATGAAAGTCTAGGAGTGGGTAGCTGTGGGTTCGTTATCTTCTTTTCTTCTGTTAGAGTCGGGATTAAAGCTCAGGAGATGCAGTTTTTGTGTCCCGACTCAGATGTTTATTAATTCTTATCTATGTTACAGTCTCACAAGTTGTGAGTTCTAGTTAACAAGGTAGAAGATGGCTCTGTCTCTAATTCTTTCCAAGGTCTTTTAAGTACAAATTGTCCAATTCGGAGATGACACCTAAATTATTTTTACTTTCAACCCAATAACCAAACACCCGTGGCCCCCAGTGTGGATTTTTCTACCCAATTACAAAACACCACCCAAACCCATGAAGAAGAAGGTGAAAAAGAAGAACTTAACCTATGCCCTAAATCCTGCATCTTGCTTTATA
The DNA here is from genome assembly GCA_024734555.1 of Trochalopteron elliotii. Classification (NCBI taxonomy): domain Eukaryota; kingdom Metazoa; phylum Chordata; class Aves; order Passeriformes; family Leiothrichidae; genus Trochalopteron; species Trochalopteron elliotii. Next base: position 772,653 of record JANPWX010000664.1, read on the forward strand.
TATATATTACTATATTCTAAAACCTTAAAATCTAAGCTTTCCACCCTGTGACATCACACACTTCTGTTCAAACCACACACCCACAATCCCAGTGCTGTCACTCAATTTTGGAAGCCTTTTCCATGGCCTGAGGTCAAATGCAGTGTTTGTTTGAGGGTCAGTGCCTGTCAGCACAGAAAGCCTAAAATCCCCAGCATTCAGGGTTCCAACAGGTAGCATGTATGGCCTTTCCCTTCATGGGTGTAATCCAAGGGTATGACCCACTGAATGTTCCCATATAAAATATCAAATTTCAGTGGCCCCTCTTGTTTCTTGAAGGAAACTGTCTCTCTCTACCAAGCTATTATTTCTCCACTGCCTCAACCTTTGACTGCAGGAAAAGGTGTCCTGCCAAGCCCCTCCCTTGGAATGAGATCTCTTATATTAATTAGAGCTCACACCACTTTAAAGTTTAAAAAAGAAATATAAATCTAAGAATCACAGAGGGACCTGAGACTTTTATGGACATTAAAAGTATTAAAAATAGTAGTGGCAGCCTGGGTAAATTCCATGTTAGTCAGTGGGCAAACACTGGCAAATTTTACAGTCAGCAGGAATTTTGCATGCCTTAACATTTCACCAAGAGGTGATGATTTCTTTACTTCTGAAGGAAATTTCATATTTTTGCCATTTAATAAAAATGTTTTGTAAGAAAAGCAATTTCAGTTGGTACCATATTGAACTGTAATTAAAGATTTACAATCCTATTATAAAGTAGTGCTGTAGTTAATCCTTAATAATAACACATTTCATAAAAGTTCAGTGTTACACATAAAGCTGAGCAGTTGATGCCTGCTGCAAAATATTGGCTGGATTTTCCAAGAGTCAGCAGAGTGCACTGCTACAGCTTTTCTTCAAATAATCTATACAATGTATAGGAAGTGACCCAGTAAACTCTAAATATTCCTGGTTTTCTATGACCTATGCCAATGCCTAAGGCATACATTTTTCCATCTTGATTTTGCAGGATTAACACACAGATAACCCCACTTCATTTCGTGCAGCTTTGTTGGGGTGACAGAATCATCAGATTACCACACAGTGACTGGTTTAATTGTGGAATGAATGGAATTATAGCATTTGAAATAAGAAGGTTAAATCGATTCCAATATGATACATGAAGTAGGAAATAAACCCGAACAATATCCTGGAAAAAATAGCACAGTTGTAACTTTAGTAAATTCAAATTAGAGAATTAAATCTATCACAAGCCTTAGACTGAACAACAATAAGTGTTTGGCTGCTTTTCTGTTATCATATTTCACATACCACTGAATTTGTTAGAAATTCCGTGATGCAAGACAAATTATGGATGTGACCAAAATTTGCTGAATTATCTATTTACACACATTTTTTAGGAAAAAAACCAAAACAACTCTGTGGGCCACATATGAATCAAAACACCTCTTTCAGTTTCTTTGCTATGCAAAGCTCCTTTTTAGCTTCAGATGATGTAATGTTGGTCTAATTCTGCTTTTAAAACTTTTGTTGAAATTCAGCCTGAACCTCAAACAATGTGGAAGCAAAAAGCATTCCACGTAAGTGGTTGATGCAAATATTGCAGATTATTTTTTAGTGCAATTGGTTATGTAAAGTTATTCTACAAATTATTCTACAATTATTCTGCAAACAACAAGCCCTTAGAGGGCAGAAAGGGAAGGAGCTGCTGCATTTTGTTCAGCTCCAGAAAAGGTGGTGACCAAAGGCCAATGCTTAATTGTGGTGGTAACTAAATTTTTGAGTTTACTTTCGTGTAACATCTTTCTTAACCTTTTCCTGTGCCTCAGGACACTTCATGCACATCAAATAATTCATAAAGCACTTCTCTGTCTTTGCATTTTTGTTGCAAATGCAGTGGCCAGTGTGGCTTTTCTGTCTGCAGCTGTTGCTGGGTTTAGGGAGGTGAAGAGGTTTCTTGCTTATCTAATCCAAATGTAGCCAAAGGAGCCACAGGAACACGAGGAGCCTTTGCACTGTTTTTCTCCTTATAAAAAACACTCCCATTCTCTGCATCCATCCCTTGAGGACTTTCTGCTGCCAGTTTTAGGATGAGGACACAGAAATGCTACCAGAGTTCATCCACCTCGGGAAGCCATGCAAGAAGGGATATGAGATTTTCCAGGATTTCCTATGGGGAATTTTGGACTGTGCCCTTGGGTGTCCATTCTATTTTATCCACACAGGTACAGCAGAATGTGCTGCTTGCTTCATTTCCCTCCTGAGCCTCAGTCCAGCCGTTTTTGCCCTGAGGTAAGAGAGAGGAGAGATTGCTCCCTGGCTGTGTTTCATCTCACACAGTGGGACACAGGAGCTGAGAGTCACTTAAAAACAAATGGATGCTGCTGTAGGGGCCATACAAATAAGGTATCTGCCTAGGAATTCTAGTGATTGGGGTTTTTTTTCCAGCTTACACTCATTATTTGTGTCTCTTCTGGGCAAATGTGATGCTAAAGTGGTGTCTTAAGAGTGGTGAAGAATTGTTGACAGCCCCAGGGAGGTATTTCCTCCATCCTCTGGGATATCATTTCCAGAGAGATGAAACACTGCTCTGAAGCAAGAGGAGATGCAGCAGGTTTAATTTTTTGTGAAAGAGATTCTGCCCTGCAGCTGCTGTACCCAGCTGAGGCTCTCCAGTCCCAGCAGAGCTCCCCACATTGCCCTCTGAAGGCACTTAAATTTGGATGGCACCCGCAGTGAAAACAGGCTGAGTGCAGGTGAGTCAAAGCCTAATTCAGCCAAAATAAGTCTATTTCATAAGGAAAAATTTGCAAAAACTTCAGTCTCTCCATTTTTCTCAGCAGCTGGATTTGTTTCCTTATCTGCAGTAATTTTTCAGCCATTTTAAATTTGTTTTCTCCTTCTTCTGAGGTGCTCAAGCATTTCTTGATGATGCTCCCAAGAACCATTTGGAAAGGCAACCCAGATTTAATTAGCATTTTGGCTTAAGATATCTGGTCCAGAGCGAAGGCCTGCTTTTATAATATTTGTCAGATTGTTATGCCTTCTCAAGCTCCTTGAAAATAGCCCTCCCCAAGAATTGCTGCACCAATTCTGTCAAAATTGTCTCGGAATTCAGGTGGATACTCATGTGGATAAAAGAGTATCTAAAATATGACATCCCCTGGCTTATGACACTGCACATAAGATTGGTATTTACACCTTAACTTGCAGTAAATAGGAAACTTTTCATAAAGCCTTGACTCCATCTCAAAAATAAAGGCCTGAGATGTGTCTTCAGAGGGAAATACCAAAAAAAACCCACTTTTTTCAAGCTGTTTTTTCATCTTGGGTAATTCTTCTGTCTTCATTTCCACGGGGCACAAGTGCCCACCTAATTCACTTGCGGAATGCTAAAATCTTAGTCCCCAGGAAATGGGTTATTGTCTGAAATTCCATCAGAGCTTCTGACGTGTTATTGCAAGCTAATTGTTTTTCACGTGGAAGAATAATTCCTTCGGATAAACTTTAATTATTCCTTCCAATTTAATTATGTATGCTTATCTACTATTATTATAAAACAAAAGTTAAATTACATTTCCTGTAAGTCCTTTTGTTTTGTTGGGGTTTTTTTCTCAGGGGCTTGATTATATGTCTTTTTATAGTTTTTAATGGAATATTAATATCGGTACAACCAGACATGACCAGAACTGCACTCTGTATCATAGTACCACTAGAATATAAATAGCTAGATATAGACATCTGATATATTGATTATTAAATTATCCTATTTTGTAGAGGTTTTGGAAATCCTCCTCAGTCTTCCCTTTTATACAATTTTCAACACAACGCTCTGTTTTCCACAGCTCTCAAATATTATGACAACACTGGGAGTCACTTTCTGAATAGAAAATATTTGCGATAATGAAATGTTGGCAATTGATTCCCATTTAAATAGCTTTTTATTACATTTTTTTTAATGCTAAAATCTCTTTAAGCTCGAGATGAGAAGCATGTTTCAAAATTCCAATCTGTTAATCATCTTGCCTTTGCAAGGCAGAAACCATCAGACCACTCCCTTGATACTAAATGCATTTAATTTAGCTGTGGACATATTTTTATTTCAGTGTATCTGTAGCAAGTGAGAAAGAAAAAAAAAAAAAAATCCACAGCTGAAATATTAGTTTTCTAAACTCACAAAATAAAGTGACTTTATAAATCACCCAAGAGCTACTGAACAAGTAATGCTGGAAATGCCCTCTCAAAATTTATCAGTCCATGCTCCCCTAATAAATCAGAGATTACCTACTTTAATAGAAACTTCAGGTCTGCTTGTTCTGGTTGAGGGCAGGAAATGGCTGACCCCAGTTTCTCATTAGCAGCTAGTTCAGAGTTCAGGTAAAAGAATCAGCCAAAAGTTGAAATATTCACCACAGAACCTGGAGTAATTATTTTTCTGAAAAAAAAATCATTTTCTTGAAGGAGTTTCATTTTCTGCTTTTCTAGGGGGTTTTTTGAGTTCTTTTTTTTTTTTTTTTTTAACTCTTCCTCTCTCTAATCTGAGCTAGCAGCTAAAACCCTTTGAAGTAAAATAAAGCAGGAAAGAAATAAGACATTTCAAGAAGATTGGACTGGAAACATTTTTGATGGCTACACTTGAAGGAAAACTCCTTGTACCTTAATTATATTAACAATATTAGTAAAATCTCAATAAGGATAAAAAATGAAGCAAATCAGTGACCTATTTAATTACAGGATTATCACTAGTATGGATGGTATTATCTTGTGGCCCCAAATCTCTCCCAGGTTGAATATTAGGTGAATAACTTGATTTCTCAGGACACATGGACACATCCACACCTCTGTACCTGCATCTGAGCACTGTGGATTGAATTTGGACCAATTATCCCCAAAAGAAAATGATCAGCCCACAATTCCATCAGTAATTATAATCTTGATTAAATATTTGGAAATTTCAACAAGTTTCCTCCTGGAATTCTTTCAGATTCTGGTCTCTACTTGTCCATTAGCACCTCAAGAACTGTAGATGGAAAAAAAAAAAGGTAAATTTTACATAGGCAGGGTTTATCTAAATAAACCTAAAAATTTAAGTCTTTTAAATTCTTTCTGAAACAGGTGATTAATTTATTAACACACAGCACTGGGAATCCGTGTCCAGAACTAACAGGCGTGGCTGTCTAGGTGTGGATGTAATAGGAAGGAATCCTTATCTTCTAAATGTTGCCCATCATTTTTTAAAGACAACTCCAAGTGGCAGATGGTAGAAAAATATTTAATTTTTAGCAAAGAGCATTTACCTTGCACGGTCATCATACAACATCACATTCTCCAGTTATAAGTACAGGGCTTCCATTTGAATAAAGCATTTTTTAATCAAAGGAGAAAATATTGAAATACATTAATCAAAGAATATGGAAGGGTTTATTTTTTTATTTGTTTTTAATTTGCAAATCAGAGAGAGGTCTAAGGGAATCATGTTTTAGTACACTGCACACATTAAAAAACCTCATGGACTCAGTGAGAGATCTCACAAAAGATAAAGATTCTCAATTCTTGGGGCAGCTTAGAAAAATCTTATTATCGATCATTTTTAGGAAAAAGAAGACAAGAATAAATCTGCAGCAACTTCTTTCTAAAATGAATAATCACTTTACAGCTTGTCCTGAAACAAGGTATTTTCAGGTTGATTCAGACTGACATGCTCTCATGTTTAATGTCCCTCCACATCCCATTGAAAAGGTGACAATACCCTTGACTGCTCACATCCATCACAGCTGAGGATGTGCTGACAAGCCCTGGCTCTGCTTGAAATCATCTCTGAGAGGCAAAGTCAGTGAGAAATGTCTCTTTTATCATCAAGCTTGGGGAGGGGGAGAGATTTACTACCTTCTTGCTTAATAAGCAAATCAATGGCCTTAAAACACCCCGTTCTCCACCCCAAAAATCCTGAAGCAGAGCAGTGACCCTCCTGCTGTTTCCATCCTCTGTAAACAGGGGCTCAGCTGCACTTAGAGCTTCCAGTAGCACTTTTCCTGTTGAAAGGAATAATTTTAATGTGTCTTTACAAACAGACCATGAGGATCTGCTTGCAGTGACTTAGAGACAGGGAAGTAACAACACAGAAACCATCAATTCTAGAAAATGTTCCTAATTGGCATGGACTGATGCTCAGCCAAGGCCATGTTAAATTCCTGAACTTGGAGAAAAAGAACAAAGGCTCAATGGAATTATGAATAGTGTTTTGTTATAAAAGATTGGGAAAAGGGGGGTTCATATTAGAGGGGGGTATAGAATAGGCAATTTGGGAAGTCTGAGTTCCTCAGCCAGTGGGGGAGGGAAAGGGTGATGCAGCTGGGAAATTAGAATAAAAAAAGGAGGCTGCATCCCCCAATAATCTGAGAGATCCCATGGGAAATATCCCGTGGCCTCTCCCTTTATTCAAATTAAATTCCAGGACTCCTCCGCCTCCATTTGGGACACAAACCTCTGGAGCTGTGAATTTCTCCACACACTCTCATGGAAAGGGTTTTGAATGCTCAACTTCACAGGCCACAGAGATTCCTGATGTGCAGTGACAGGCAGAGCTTGCCTGGGATCTGAACACCTTCCTGATGCTCATTCCCTGGAAAAACCCCGGGAAAGGGAGACACTTTTCCCAAGGCAAAATCCAGTTGCTGTGTCTTTCTGAGCAGACCTTGCTGCTCTCTCCTAGATGCTTGTTGCCACCAGAGCAGCCCTCCTGGATGAGCAGCACGTGGAGGGCAGCCCTTCATCCCTTTTGACACTTCCATACAGCAAAGAGTGGCAGGACAAACCCTGTGCTGTCAGGCCAGGGCTGATATTCCCTGAGATGGATGCATTCCCACTCGGAATCCTGCAGCACTGTTCAGAAATATTGTCCCTGGGAAAAGACAAGAACCATGGCAGCGTTGCTCTGTTTCCAAATTACAGGGTTTCCAAATTAAAAAGACGGTTATTAATATTTAATTGAGAGTAACTGGGCATCCAAAAGAGATAAAAGAGAATGAAATAGGATGCAAGGTAGAATTAATAACCTACTGGAAGTAAGGAGAGAAATGAATTGCCTATAAGGAGATAGAAGCTTGAAAATAAAGTCTATAATTCTTGTTCAATAACGTTAATGAAAATTATTAACGTTGATGAAAATGGCCATCATGTCAAGCAGTTACTCCTGGATAATTTCTTTTTTTTTCTTCAGCAAACCTCCTTCCCATTTTATCTTCAAGCTTTCAAGCCTCCTGGCAGGACTGAGGCACACAGTTCAATTTCTGCCCAGCCTGTGAACTCCATGTAAGTGTCACCATGCTGCTGGGGTTATGACTCGTCATTTGGAAGCTGTTGAGACTTGATTCTGGTAGTTTTACTTCAAAATGGGTTAAACCAGAGGTGAGGAAAGTCTTTAGGCTGGTTTTCTTTTTAGCCAAAGACTAGACATAGTTCATAACACTGAGTAATGTTAAAAACTGTATTTTCAAGTAGAATAACCCAGCTTTGTCATAAAACAGAAAGGTGGAAGAAGAGTTTTGACCTGCATGGGCTTTGTAGAGGAAGAGGAAAACTCAATATTAACTCCTGCCATGTTACCTCAGTGGTTTTGGTAGCAGCAAACTACCTATAAAATAAAAATGAATGCAAAATGCCCTAAATATCTCAACATCCTCAGTTGGTTTCCTTTTAATAAATATATGATTAATTTAAACCTTTTGGAATACATAATGCAATTCTCCACTGCTGACTTGCTAAAATTGTGGTCTCCATTTTCAGAAGAGAAAGACAATTTGCCAACACTGAGGGCAAGATATTATTATTACATAATAGTAATAAAATGTGCTTTGTTTTCTGAGGCTTGAAATACTGGACTGAACTGAGATAATCAGGTTTTCTTTAGCTGCCCCAAGAACTGAGAATCTTTATCCTGTGTGAGGTACCTCTCACCAAGTCCATGAAGCTTTTTAATGTGTTGCTTGTTTCTCCCTTTTCTAGGGCTTGCTACAGGTGTTTCTTCTTTCTTTTCCTTTTCCCCTTCCTGTTTGCTCCAGAGCTCTTTGATCTCTGATAGGGTTTATTTTGTACACATGACATTTGTGCCTAATTTCCAGTCTTGGATTCCAGAAAAGTGCAGCACCAGCTTGTACTTTCAAAATAAATACAGTGGCAGCCAGCCACTGTAATCAAATGAATATTTTTACTAGCAGGGTACATTACAATTCAGCTCTAGAACATTTCTGTCGTTGAACTTGAGAATTAGTTGGAGCTGAATATATGAAACTGTTAAAAGCCCATTTCAATAAAACATTGGCAGGGGTCCCAAGCCAAAGCCCAGGGATGTCAATGAGAGACGTTTTCTTGGCTTTAGTGCACTGCATGGTTGGCTTTAGAGAAACAGAGGGTTTTTTTCCAATTATATTAAAGCAATTCTGGGATACTCATTTAGTTTTCAATAAAATCACTCTTCCATGGCTGGTAACAAAGCCCACAGGTGAGTGCACGACCACCCACAGGTTGCAAGAGAAAACAAAGGCCACATGTCAGGCTAATAATGAGCAAAGTAAAGTGCATGTCACAATTCATTAAAGATCCATTACTTAGAAAGCAAAAAAAGAAGTTAAAAAAAACCCAAACCAACACGCACACAAAAAAAACCCCCAACCAGTAAAAAGATTGCATGTCAGAAAGTATTTCCAAAGTACACATTAATTATGGCAATTACAGGAGATGCTTAAATGGAAATGGTGGAGAAATTGTGTATTTTCAGTCTTCTTTCTTGTATTTGGGCAGCAGCACATTAGAAGAATGCCAAAACGGGTCTGCCTTGAGCATTCTTCTCTTATCCCCAGTGACCTTTGTTCTGCAAATTGGTATCACAGAATAGTTTGGCTTGGAAGGGACCTTAAACAGCATTTCAACCCTGCCATGGGCAGAGACAAATTCCACTATCCCAGGGTGCTCCAAGCACCATCTAACCTGGCCTTGAACATTTCCAGGGATGGGGCATCCACAGCTGCTCTGAGCAACCTGTGCCAAGGCCTCACCAGAATTTCTTCCATCTGATTTAAATCTCTCCTCTTTTAGTTTAAAACATCCTGGCATTCTGGTTTTTAAAAAAAAAACACCCAACCCAGGTTCGTGTCAAACCAGAGAATGAATCCTAATCTTCTGAAGGTTTTTCACTCATTCCTGCTGCAGAAAACAGCTTTTTCTTGAGTGTAGCCTGTTAGAACTGCCAAGAACAAACCACCCAGTACAGACCTGTTGTGCTGACTGACTAATGCAACCCATGTACTTTATAGCCTTTGGAGGGTAGTTTGATCTGCAGAATAGACTCATTTGCTCAGGAATATAAAAACCCTTCACTCTGAGTAGTAGATTCCAGTCCATGCAGCCTCTGTGCCCAGCAAGGTTCATAGTCAGTGATGTGTTTATGAAGGTCTGTTACAGTTTATGCAGAGGGTTGCAAACAATGATGGTACCAACTGCTTTCATCTGCTTTTATTCATGTGAAAGGCATAAAACGTTGCTGTGTTACTGCTGTCAGTACAGCTTGCATTGCATGTGCAGAAACAGAGGAAGCAAACCCCTTTTGCTGGTTGAACTACAAGCCAAGGAATTTTGCATTTTTCCTCATTGTCCCCCTGTGGGAAGACAGTGATAAGAATGAAAATAACAGCTGGGAAGACTGTACTGCCTCAGTGTCAGCTTTTCTGATATGTACCCAATGTTTCAAACTTATCAGACAGGAAGGTGAAAGCCTTTTGGTTGCAGCACCTTCAAAGCTCTGCAGGCAGGTTTATCCTGCCCCACCAGGCTTGGCAAGCACTTGTACCAGGTTATCTCTGTTACTGAAATAAAATCATCCCAAAGGGCCATTACTCTGACATTTAGAAACATTTGGACTGCTTAGGAACTAATTTACAATATCATTTGACTTGTGGGGTGTATTTCATTGTGAAGGCACTTTCTATGCTTTGGGGATATATTTTCAAAGCATTTTTCTAAGTATTTCATTTGCGGGTTTTGGATGGGTGTTTTGCATCTGAAATCCTGTTTTTGGCTTCGAATATCACCTCTTTTCACATATGCCCAGACCTATGGACATGGCAGGGGTCTTCACAGAGCCCAAGCCCAAACAGAGGCTGCAAAGCAGCTCTGCAGAAGAGAATTTGGGGTCCTGGGACACACCAAGCTGCCACGAGGCAGCAGTGACTCTGGGTGAGGAGTATTGGACAAGGTGAGCTGCAGAGGTCCCTTCCAACCTCAGCCATTGTGTGATTCTGTAATATTGCAGGTCTCCAAAAGACCTGTTTCAGATCTGTATTTTTCCTCAAGCGCCCACAAAGATTCTTTAGATGCTTTCCAGGTCACCACACTTTTTCCTGGTGTGTGAATGCAAGTCCTGAATGCAGTGAAAGAGCAGAAAGAGAAATCTCAGACCAGCAGAGGAGCTCCCATACCAAGCCTCGCTGTATGCTAAGAGGTTCAATAAAGCCAAAAAATCATGGTCATAAAAATCCCTGCATATGGACTAAAATAACAAAAATATGAACTGATTATCAATAAAGTTGTTTTGGAAATTTGAAGGAGATCATTGTCACAAAAGGAAGGATGCTCACTTTGCCAGCTGGTTAAGTTAAGCAAAGCTCCCTAAATGTCTTGGAGATGATGCCCACTGAGATAATGAAGGGAGTCAGACCACACCAAAGGGCAGGTTTCACAAGCCCAAGAGCTTTTGACCCCTGTTTCTTTTACACAGGCAAACATATAAAGGAGTACACAACAAATTTGTATAGCTACATGATGACTCCCTAATGACTTTTTAATGTCTTCTGTAGGAGATCAAATCTTCATGAGGCTCCAAGAAATCTATCACTGTCATGTAAATCAATCTGCCACGGAAATAGTCTCACTTCACTTTATATTTCTACATTTTTACCACTTCATCCAACACATTCCTGCCCCCAAGGCCAGTCAGAAGTGTGATAGGAAGAGCAAGAAATTACTTGTTCCTTAAAACTCCCATGGCTTGAGAAAGTGATTTGCTCTTTCTGTGTTAAGTTTATCAGAGTGTTGTCATTTTAAACATATCTCTCTGCTGGTAGTGAGTGTAAAGGCAGATACTAGAACATGAAATATGATTTTGAATCTAACACTGACGGGCTATCACTAACTCCTTGTGAAAAATGGCTCCTTGTTTATAATGTTGGAAGGTGCAGACGTGGAAATTTACGTGTGTCCTTTTGCATGTGGACATAATGCTTTAATCTGCTTATATGAACTTCTACAGCTCCTTCTCGGAGCTGAACCCTGAAGACTATTTCCTTGTCTTTCAAAAAGAAAAGTACTAAAAAATAGATTTGAAATTCCCAGGTGCTTATGACTGTGGTGTTTTCAGAGCAAAGCAGCATTTGCAAAAGCTGCATATAAAGTTTTAAGCATTTACTTGCAGTGACTCTTGGCTCTAATGTTCCTGATTATTGCACCCAGCCCAAACACACTACACAAAAGCTTTTTCAGGGTGGTACAAACTGGATGTGCACCATTTACACACACACACACCATCAGCTTCCTCATCCCCAAAGTTTACTCAGCTCAGGGGAGAGAACATGGTAGCTGGGTTACACCAACGCAATGAATGTGCAAATCTGCACATGCAGATTTGAACACAGACCTCAGTTTCCCCAGAAAGAGATTTGAGTTTGCTCATTTAGCCCCTCTTGACGAGCTCTAAGAACAACAGGAGACCTCTTCTCCTTTCCCTTGGCTCCCTGCCCAACAAATTTTGCTCACTCACAGCCCCAAAGACAGCTCTTGATTGTGTTTTGATGTTTCTGCCAACCCATTACTGTATTGACCGTGTGGCAGCCAAAACATGGATTTGTGTTCTCATTTTTCCCCTGCACTCCTTCCACTCAATCAAACAGGCACGCAAACTGCCACCCAACAGGAGAAAGCTTTTAAGCCCTGCTGGTGCTCCTGGGACCAGTGTCATAGGAAATCTCTTTTCTCTGTACAAAACACAATCAGCAGACTGCTGAGACTTGCCTTTTTTTGCCTCTAGTTTTGTTTTGTTTCTCTCCACCTCAGAGTATAACAGCCATATTGAGCCTTCTCATGGAAATTACAAAATATTATTTAAAAAAGTATTTCCTCTATGGCATCTCCTTCCATCCTATGAAATATTTAGTGAGAGTGATGTGAAGTACTGGATTTTTGATTTGGAGTAAGTTGCTGGTGATGATTTTTTTTTTCATAAGGTGCAAATGTCCATCTGAGTTATCATCAGGTGACACTGCTTGCTGCAGAAACAACAGACTCAAAAAGTCTTCAAAGCACTTCTCATCCTATTTTCTTGTACATGGGGCATACATAAAATTAGATTGAAGTTTGCCCTTGGTCCCTCAGACAGCATTACAATCCCACACTGCCTCACATTTTTAGCACCAGTTATGAACCTTAAATTTTTGAAAGCTGCTGTGTATCAACAGAATCACTTCCACTCCATAAAGACTTCCTTGTCCTGCCCTTGATTTAGCTCATTCTGCTCTCCATGTTTAGAACCATTTGTAATATAGGCCAGCCTGTATCAAAAGCCCTCTCAGCACCTGCCTTTTCTTCTGGGGATTGTATTAACCCAAGAGTACCTCTGGTGGCACTTCCATTTGGATGGAGGGACTGGTGGCATGGGCTGGAGCTGAGCTATCTGTATCAAGCACTGGGTATATCAATTTTCAGCTCTGCTAATGGTTTCCATGTGACCTTGACCAAAAGCACTCAATCTTTTGGTTTCTCAGAACAAATTAATCCCATTTTCTGTTCCTGTACTTTGATATCAGTGCTTTGAGGCAGGTTGAATGTGCTGTAAAAAAAGTCCCAGCTGGCAGGGTCTTTATTACTCAGGGTCTGCCAACTTTGCAAAATCTGATTTTCACTCTGACTTGCACCAGTTTTGGAAGCAGAACTGGAAGCATTCAGTCTAACTCATGGTTCTGCAGTCTGTTCATCAGGAGGCATTTATGCATGGCTCATTACTAGGAAGGCTGTTAGACACATTTGCATGCATAATGCTTCTAATAGGTATTTATTCAGGGTTTCCTAGTGGATCTGTACTGAAATAGAGATGGCTGTACATTTCAGGCATAGCTGGAGGCACAGAGGCAGGCAGTGAGAAGCAGCTCAGCACCAACACCCACCACCACAGCACAAGCAGTGTCTGTACACACTGGGATGTGCTGAAACAGCAATAATTTGGGACATTCCCACCCAAAAATCAAGAGAAGCTGGTGGAGTGGCAACAACATCATGAACCATAGATAATCTTCCCTGAAAGGATGCCTAAGCAATGCTCTTCATTTAAGGGTGGAGAATATGAGGACTCTCATATTTTGTCCTAAATTTTGTCCTAAATGGACCAGATGATCCAGTTTTGTATTTTGCAGAATTTCCTTTTGCACACCATTCAGGCCCAGACTCATTTGTGCAGACTTTTCTTCCCAGGTGTAGGTTCCACTGAGAAAAACACCACAAACCAATGATCAGTGTGGTATTTTGCAACTGAGGCTCCTCAGTGAAAGCACTCAATGATAAAATCAGCACATCCTTGTTCCTGCTGCATCTGCCAAGCTCAGCATCGAGTTCATTTCAGTTCCTGAAGGTTTCTTAAGGAATCCAGATCCCCATGGTTTGTACTCTGTGCTGAAAGTGGGAATGCAGCTACTGTCACAACATATTTGAGCTTTTTATCCACAGGAAGAACTTATTCTTCTCCTACCTTTTTATAAACTGGTTAAAATGGGAAGAAACACCTCTAGGATATGACTCACGTTGATTCAATTAAAAACAGTAAGATCAATCTTTTTAAAAAGTAATGTATTAGTTTAGAGAAAAAAATGTGCAGGTGAGGAAGAAAGATGATTTTTTTTTTAATCTGGGTAGCAACTACTAAGTACCTGAAAACTGAAGCAAAAAAGGCCTCTTTATCCAGAAAAATAAATAATTTGTTATTGTTTTTTATCAGATAACATGGATGCAGCAGAGCTTCTCTCCTAACCTTTTAATTATACAAAACCTGTGATGTGTCATCTGGGGAAAACCTTGTTAGAACTACTGAAACGGTCTCAAATTTTACTGATTGCAGGTAAATTTTGGGTCTCATGTTAAATTTTGTGTCCTCAGTAATACAGTCAAAATGAATTTTGTGTGTAATTTCAAAAAGAAATAGAAAATTGTTGTCAAAAATATGAGGGTTTGGAAATAAGGACATGACAGAAATAAGTTTGGCAGTCTCTGTCCAGCTGGATTTTGGTGTAAATGGTGAAGGATGTGGTGTCACTTCCCTGTGGACATTTTCACGATGGGCAGCTGGACATTTAGCCCTGCTGAGGTAATGGTGCCTGGGAGAGGCCAGAACTGCACAGATCAGAGGATGAAACAGCCTAAACCAAGCCAAAATTCCAGGTAATTCTGTTTCCAAACCTACAAATTGCTGCTCAGTGCCTTTCTCAGGGACATTCATCACAGTCAAATTTGTATAGCAAGGCAATAGGTGGCCTCCCAGTGATAGAAGAGCTCTAAATAAAAAATAAGGCACCAGATCTCTTCAACAAAGAAGGGGATTATCTTTTTTTTTTGGTTTGCTTGTTTGCTTTTATCATTTTTAAAGATGCTAATGTAGATATGGTAGATCTGATTTGGAGGATCTTTTTGCCTTTGTTTTATATATATACCAAATATATACACATGTATCAATGCCCTCACATTATATATCTTCATTGAATGCATTTTTTTGGAAGTCCCTCGAAAAACTGGACCTTAAGCAGAGCCTCTGCATTGTTCAATTCACCCCCAAGAGCTAGATAAGGCAAAAAATAAAAGCAACTAAAACTGTATTTTGTGATAAGCATTAGATACCAAATTAAACTATCAGAAAACTTCTTTTCCACAACAGCAAGAACAGCAACTTGTTTAAAATATTACAGCAGCTGCAGTTGGTTAGAAGAGAGACATGGTACCTTGTATTTGTACAGTCTGGTATTAATTACCAAATATAGAAATAAGGGGTTTAAATCATGATGATTAACAAATTTCTCTCAGAATTTTTTTTTGTCAGAATTCAACAAGCTTAAAGCACAAGGCCTGTCTACTTTTTATTTTTTTTTTTTTCAATCCAATGCTCTGTAACAGTAGCAACCATAATTGTTAAGTAACAGCTGCATTCCTAAAACAAAAATGAGAAATGTTGGTGCCTGAGTTATTGGGTTTGGTATTAAATAAAAGCTATTTTCCAATCTTTTGAGTAATGGAATAAAAGAACCCACACCAAGGCAAATAATAAAATACTGTGTCCCCTTTTTTTCCAGCTGCTTTGACACCAACATTAGGAAGTCCATTTCCACCTAGCAACAGCAAAGATCCTTCAGCACAGGCTGAGAGCCTGATTTAACAGAAATCTCCATGGTTATGAGCCTGAAATGCCACAAAAAAAACAGGAGCTCCAGGAAAATCTGTGTGCTCCGACAAGGTCCCTGTGCTTAAGCAGACTTTTAAACTAAATTACTGTTTGCAACACAGTAAATATAAATACCCAGCTAATATTATTGCCCGAGAATTAGGCTCCTTAGCAAGCATGAGGCTCAAGAAACTCAGAGAATATTAACCCAGAATTATGACGCTGATAACTTTTTGTTTTAGCTTGGATGTGCCTGACACAGCTACAAAATACTCCCTTTTGCAGCACAACCAGACAAACTGGTGCTGTTGTTTTGCAATAACCAGGTGACAAATAGAAAACAAAGCCCAATAACTTTCATGCAATTAGAAGGCAATACACAATTTAGGATAGGGACATTATGTGTTTACACCAAAAAAGAGTGCAGATATCATTTTTTCTTGTGTCCCAAAGCTTTCAAGGAGCAATCCTGAGGCACATGGCTCAAACATATTGTACTGATTGAAAAACAGAAAAAAAACCTCCAAACCAAACTTTAAAAATATTTTCAATTTCAGCTAAAAAATCTTTCATAAAAAATTAGCTTGAAATTTAAAAAACATAATTACAGAAATTTGCTTTTTTAAATTACAGATTGCCCTACACTGGTACTAATTGCAGCAATTATCACCATTTGGGAAAATTATATTATAAATAAAGTGGTGTTGCTACCATAAAGATTTATGAAATCTTGATATGACTCCCGTGATATACTTTGAATCTATTTTCCAAGGAAACTTTAGTATGCAGTTCTTTATGATACTGTTTTAATATCATAAAAAATAGGTTTAGTATGAGATAATGAAGTTCAGGATACCCAGAATAATTTGTAGTGCTCATTATGGTTTGGACTAGCTCTTAATTGTGAGCCCACTGCAGAAATCCTAAAGACAGAGTTTGATCAGCAGCCAGCAGAAAAGTCGAGTCTTCTCCAAATGAGACACAGCATGCAGAAGGACCTGTCCCAATGCCAAATAATATTTTATTATAAGAAAATATATTTGTGAAACATAAATTTTCTGGGATGGGTCCAAACTGAAGGCTTTTCTCTGCAGGCTCAGGAGGAGGAGTGGAGATGGTACCAGAAGCACCACCAGACTGAAGTTAGACTTGCTCTGCCCTCCCTTTTGGAGAGACAACCAAAGCTTGAACATTTTAGTGGGTTTGG
Source organism: Trochalopteron elliotii (assembly GCA_024734555.1). NCBI lineage: Eukaryota > Metazoa > Chordata > Aves > Passeriformes > Leiothrichidae > Trochalopteron > Trochalopteron elliotii. The sequence goes on from JANPWX010000664.1 coordinate 789,320, forward strand.
TTGTTTGTTTTTTTTTTCTGAAGGACTCTGTTGTGTTATACCCAGCCAGAAGCCTTTCATGCTCTCAATGATGTTTGGCTCCCTCCTGACACCTTTCAGCAGTGAGTCCTGACTGACCCTTAAAGCTGTAACAAATCACCTCAGCTTTGTCTGCTCTAGCTGCTGCTCATCACTAATGCCTTGGGAAGGCTGAGCTGGAACAGAGACTGGGCAGAGCTAGAGAATAAAGCAGGTATTTATTGAAAGGCCTCCAGGATCCACCTTGGGCAGGACAGGGCCTGACCAGGGCTACACCCAAGGGGGACTAAGAATGGTCACAAAATGGACCCAAAATGGACCCAAAATGGTCACAAAATGGACCCAAAATGGTCACAAAATGGTCACAAAATGGACCCAAAATGGACCAAAAAAGGACCCCAAATGGTCACAAAATGGCTGACCGGTCATGAGGTGGCCATTTTGTGACCCGGTCATGAGGTCTTAGACTTCTATACATTTTGGTCCATTTGCATATTGGGGTTTAATTGTCCAATTCCAGCTTCAGATTGTGAGGTCCCATCCTTCTTGTTCCTCCCTTCAGCCCACCCTTGTTTGTGCTTTTGGGCCTGAAAGTTGTCCTTGGTTCTCAGCAGGAAAAGGATTTGTTTTGTCTCCCTGCTCTGTGAAGAGCTGACTGGCACTGAATGTGAGCTCAGAACTGCACCCCTGGGCAGCACAGAATCTGAAAAACATGAAAGCTAAAACTTAAGGCATCACTGGTCCCTTTGGGGTGACACACCACAAAAGCCAGGTGACAACCAGCATGTCAGCCACCCCACAGAGAAACTCTGCATTTTACCAGAAGCTGTGAAAATGTTTTAGAGAAGGACTCTCAGCCGGGCATAGGGGCAGCAGCACAAGCACTCTCAGGAACTGCACTCATTAGTGGTTCTCCTCCTTTACACAGAGCCTTTACACTTTGCCTTGCCTTCTGCGTTTCCTCTCACTCCCCATTTGCAGTAATTACTTGTGCTCATTAGTTTTCCTTGCAGTATTTCACCCGTTTAAAGTGACTCATGCACTGGGTTATGCGAGGAGCTTAATCTCTGCTCTCTTTCTTGTGCATGAGAGGGAGGCAATATTCCCAACTCTCACATTAAGGCAGACTCAGCTGGTGAATATCTCCTGCTAAAAACAGTGAAAGCATTCTTGGAGAGATCATAGTTATGAAAAAAACCCTGTGCTATTATAAAAATTTGGGATAGTTTACCAATATTTATGGATTTATTCTTTTTCTGTGCAGACTCAGTTCTTAAATCTTTCCCAGAAACACAGTGACATTGCAGCAAAGCTTGAAAGAAAAAATCCTTCCCTTTGGAAAAAGACTCCTCCATTTTGCCATCTGTCTTCATCAGATTTCTCCTGGCCAGAAGCATTTAAAATAATTTATCTAATAAAGCCCCTTGGGGAAGCCCTGTCTTGGTGCACATTTGCCTTTGAAGCCAGTTTGTTGGTGGTTTATAGGGAGCCAAGTTAGCAGATGACACCCGAAGGGAAATTCTGCTTGTTCCCTCAAAGGTCAGCTCAGTAAAGAGAGCAACATCTTTGTTTGGGCACATGACCTGGGGACTCAGGGACACCTTGGTGACAACTTCACTGCTGCCATATGCTCCAACCAGCTGGGGTGACCCAGGGTGGGGAATGTGGCACAGCACTCCTCTCCAAGAAATCCTTCAAGTTAGGATCTCTAACTTGGCCCATGCACCTTTTGGAAGGGAATATTCATTCCTGGAAAACATTATTTAATAAATATATATTTACAAAATAAATACATATTTTCATGCCTAGAAAATGTTATGTTATTTGCAATAACATAAGTCCTATCACTTGTATCACAAAAAGAGATGCTGAAAGGGTTTGTGGTTGTTCACTGGGCAGTCAGCTCCTTGGGCACTGCTGTAAAATGCCCAGAGCAGAAGGTGGAATGTGTCTCCTAAAAGTTCAGTCATTTGTAGGCCATGATTCTAAGAGAGAAGTTGAGTCTAATTCTAAACATGGGGGACAATGTCAACTGATTTGCTTTATGCATTCACTCAGCTGTGGTTTATAGTTTAAATAAAAGCCTGATATTTTTAAAAGGTTATGCCATCCACAGTTTTTCAGAGTCACAAAATGTTTCCTACAAATGAGAGCTGAGAGTTATGAGAGATTTCAGGTTCAATAGAGTAACTGAGAAGTTCTTTTAAATACAACTTTGTCATATTTAGTTTTAGCTTTTTTTAAAAAAATAAGCATTTGCATGCTTGACAGGTGATTGGTTTATCATTCCAATTTTGATCCTACAGATACTGGATTCGATGAATCTCTCGTGAGCATTTTTGACTCTGCTTGGATTGACAAGGAAACAAAAGCTGCCCAAAATGTAAAGATAAGAGAAAACAGACTGGAAAGGGTAGAAATCTCATCACCTAACTGCAAATACTGCTGGAAGTGTGAGATTCATAAGATCCATTTTCTCTATCCCCATCATTTATGTAATCATTCATCAGTGACATTTTAGAACATTTTCTAATGAGAAGGTTTTAATATTTTGAATTTCAAAATGCCATATTTCAATAACTCTTTTTTTCCATGTTTTTTCCAGAGATTTTTCTCTGTACCTTTAAAAGAATGTTTTGGTAATCTATCTGGAAAGGGCTAGAAGAACATAGATGAACAGTAAAGCCAGGATTTGGATCTTGGCTTCATTAGCTTATCATTAATAAAGCATGCACATATCAAGGACAAAATGGAATGTGGTGATCTGGATGAATCAAGACCACCAACTAAAATGGTTTGAATGTAATTCAATTGATCTAGCTTTTAGTTGAAAATATTTCATAATGCATGCAGATCTATTATTTTCAGAGTGTCTGGAGCTGACCTTTATAGGTTTATAGTAAGTCACCCAAACTAGAAAATTAATCAAAAGGGTTCATGATCAAGCTTCATCACAACTACCTCACAGATTATTTGTTTTTTCAGAATATTGCCTGAGTTCATGCACTTGAGGTTCTGATGAGTGAGGAATAACTATTCGCTGTCTTTTATTGTAAAAGGAACATCAAGAGTCACCGGGGGATGTCAGGTTCAAAATAAACCAACCAAACAAACAAACAAATGAACAAAAACTAGTCTCTGTTCCATAGTGTAGATAATTAATCTCGTTGGGCATGTGGGACACACAACTCTGGCCCCAGCAGCTCCAGGCAGTGACCCATTCTTCCCAGGACAGGGCAATGTGAGGAACCCTTCCCAGTTTCTCAAACAAAAAATCATCTGCCCCCTGACCTGCTCCCCAGGCCTTCAGTGAAGAACTGAAAGAAGCAAATTGATGACTCCAGGAAAAAAAGGAAGTATGAACTCTCAAAAGACAGATAATAAAGCATAAACTGCTTTTCCATTTTCAGATCATCAGAAGCTACTGGTAATTACTTGTAGGCTGCTCTGAAGGACTGCTAGCAGTAGGTTTAATATATGTGAAAATCTCTGCTTTTTCCACGTTAGCATCTTTTTGGAAGATATACCACAAGCTGCAATGACTCTTTCCTGAAATAATATAATTTGGCTTAATAAAGAGTAATAAAATATCTAAATAAATCTTTTCATGCCAAATGTACAATTAACCCCCTGGGAAAGAAAAAGGGAAGTATTATACATTTGTTTAATAAGTTCTTTCTAATTAAAAGAACTAAATATGTATTGCAGGTTTTCCAAGAAAGGGAAAAAAAAAATTCTAAAGTAAATCATCCCTTGTAATATTTGACTTTTTATGATTTTTTTAAATGTGTCAGAGATGGTATTGTGTAACATAATCCTAGGGGAAAATGTCTATATATGTGTTCAGCTTTTCTATTTTTGAAAATAAAGTTGTTCCTGGGTTTTATGACATGCTGCACCATCCAGAAGCTCCGTGGAGTTTTCCCACATCAGTTTGCATATTTCAATTCCTCAGGCTAAAATGGTATATCAGGTATTCAAGACGTGTTGGGAAGGAGTTGTACTTTGTTGCTGCTGCCATCAGGAACGTGTCATGGAACTTTCCACTGCCTTTACAGACACAAAACTCCACAGATTCCACTGGAATTGACACTATTATGGGCAACTGCACATGCACACAGGTATGATATTTATTAATTGTGAAGTCAGCTCTGCCAGCCACAGATTTAAAAAGCCTTCCAGTGAAAGACAGGTTCAGCTTTTTGACAGAAATCATGTTCAGTCTTCATAAGAAAAAGCCTTTAATGTGATGCCCATCAATTTGCTCATCTTTGGGTTTCACTTCAAATATGAAAATATCAATCAGATATGAGAGATCTCGGGGGCTGCTTTGCATTTTGGAGCCTGAGGGAAGCCTCTCCTGATGTGGCTTTCTCACCTCACCAGTGCAGTGCCTGCTTTGTCATAAAAACTTTCATGGACTAAAATAGCCAGTTTATATAGGCTGAGAAGCACCAGGGAAGAGGAAAACCTGAGAAATAAATCAGATGTGAACACAATGGCATCTCAATGGGCTTTGTAAAGACTCATTTTGTAAAGACTCGTTTTAATGGAGTGGTAGGAAATAGGTGGAGAAAGGGGAAAGATATAAAACAAAATAAGGGGAATAAAGCACTTGACTGACTAAATGTTAACAGGGAAGAAATACCAGAAGCTTTGGAGAGATCACAGGGAGCACAGGCTTACTGAAGCCAGGGAACCAATGGGCAGATCTTCCCTCAAGGAAGATTTAAAGCTCTCTGGTGAAACAAACTCTCATGCAAACATGCTTTTCAGGAGCCTTCCTCATGACTTCATTTACAATGCTTGCCTTGCATTTAACCTATTTCCTTTGCAGCATAAGCTGTGCTCACTTACAAATTTTACAAGTTTAACCTTGATAATTTTCCTTTTTTCCCTGATTTGAATTGCAGCAACACGATTGCCTAGTTGCTGAAATAAATAATTGACTGCAAGGTAAGGAAAATAAAGAAAATATGTAAGGAAAACTTTTGAAACCCAAAAATTCTTTTGGGGCTGGAAAGTATTCCAAGGATCTGCATTTTATAGTACCTGACAGGAGTGCCACAGCATGATGAAATCTGCTGGATCCTGAGCCCTAACATTTGCTTCATGATAAAGCCAACATTTTCCTACCACATTTGTTCAGAACAAATGTCTTTTCCTGTCACTCAAAACTAAGGATTGCTGGTACCACTCATCTGTGTTCAATTCCTGAAATCCATCACCAGAAACCTCCATATTCACAACAGGTGCCTCCCTTCTCCTCCACTGCTGACTTACTCAGAAGGAAGTACCTGAACCCTCAAATCCTGATATCTTGCTTTTAATAAGGAGTTAGAGAGTGGCAAATTCACTTCAAATGTCTTCATTTGAAGACTGAAGAACAAAAAGCATTTGTTCTGTTTGAATGGTTGTTACATAATAGAAAAGGGACAATACTTTTCCATTTTACTTCTTCAAATAAAAGTAGGAATATCTTGATTTTTAACAAAAATCACTCACTTTTAATTTAGAGGCCTATTTCAGGTTTTTTCCTTTCCCCTTTTCTCCCCTCCCCTCCCTTCTCCCTGTATTTAATCTTTACTTGACTTTGCTTTCACCACACAGACTTTTTTGATATGTGAGCAAAGGCATGGGCTTAATTACTTAAAATCAAAGCCTTTATTAGATGAGGAGAGCAATGCCTTTGGCATCAAAATAAATGAAAAATGAGATGGGAAAGGCATCCATACTGACCTAGTCAGCAAAGGATTTCTTTAGTTGAATTTTATAGCCCTGTTGAAGAATGAGATGATTACATGATACAAGCAAGCACCTAAGCAGACAGTAGAATTCCAAGTCATACTTATGTCTTTTTAGTAATTAGATCTTTTAATAGGCGGTTATTTGGTGTTAAACAAACAACTGGATCACTCACTGTGGAGAAATCAGCAGCAGGTGGAAGGATTATTGATTTCATGGAGAAGAAAGTGAGCTGCAGGAGGAGCAACACTGAGGGCTTTAGAGCATTAGTGTGGTCAGCTCGTGAGGCTGAACCCTGCAAATTGTCATTGAAATGGTCATTTAAAGCTTACCATTCAAATGTGATATACAGTGTTCCTTTTTAGCTGCCTTTCTTGCTTCTGTATTACACTTGCAAAGAAAAAAACTTCACACATCATGTTGTTATGGTTTTGACTAGGGATGTGTGGTTTTGTACACGTGGGGAATAATTTAATTTTTTTTTTTGTAAATTATAGGAAAGACATCAATTCCAGGGTTGCATTAAAAAAAAAAAACAACTAGATTCTCTCTGTGATCATTGAAGCAGGCCAAGAATTATTAATGTGAACAAGAGTATATAATTTAACAAACAGACACAATAGAGAAGCAAAATATATCAGGCATTTCACAGAAGGCCAAAATCACAGATAAATTTTTACCATGTCGTCGAAGTCACAGTTCCTCAAGTTTTACAAACACAACCCTGATTTAACTGAACTCTATTCTCCTTGAGGAAAAAATATCATTATTTTTAAAAAAAATTTGAAGGAAAAAACCGAGGGAGCTTGAGTGACTCATGCAAGGCCACAGAGGAAGTCTAGGTCAGAAGACACCAATATCTGGATGGTGTCAAAACCCTAAGAAGGTACTGCTAGTTTAAACTTCTCTCTCCCAGGCAATGCCAAGGATTTATGATCCATTGGAAAAAGCATCCAGCTCCCAGGCTTTCCTTTCGTGCCAGTTTAAAGTCTGAGCTGCTGTAATATGATGGCTCTCATTATAAAAACACTGCTGTGCAGAAATATTCCCAGATATGACATTTGATCAAAGCTGAGTGTCACAATGAGGTTCTCTTCATTTCTGCACAGCAGAAAGGCATTTGAAACAAGAGGTTTTGATGGCCACCCAGAGGTTGAACCAAATGAGTCTTCTGTCATGGTTTTCACCCCCAGTATCTCAAATCACTTGAGCCGGAGGAAATATGTAAACGAGGTGAGTAGAATGTCAGAGGATAAATGGAAAGTAAAGGTTACTGGAGAAACTTAGGTGCTCTAGTCTGCAAGAAGAGTCTTCTGATAAAAAAATGGAGTTATAAAAGCATAAGCCTATTTACAGATATTCACAGAATAGGTACAGCAGACAATGAGCAATGTTAGCTTTTGAAGGAAATCATGATTTATAACAAGGGAATAAACTAAATATTTGCCATGTCTGCTGTAATTAACCACACCCCCCCCAAACCACCACCAGCACAAGAATTCAGGGTGGTGCAGCCACCATCCCTGAAGGTGTCCAAGAAACAACTGGACGTGGTACTTAGTACTCTAGGCTGGTTGACAAGCTGGTGATGGGTCAAATGCTGGACTCAGTGACCTTAGAGTTCTTTCCCAACAGAAATGATTCTTTGATTCTGCAATTAAAATCTTTATTATTCCATAAGGATACTTCCTGCTCTTTCAGAATAGCCTAAAGCTGTCAGAACATTTTTTACCATAACTGTTCATCACTATTTTTAAGACTTCTCCCTCAAAAACCTGAGCTACACAACACCTCTCATTATGTGCACGCTGTGACCATACTACAAGACCCTTCTCCAGCACTCACCAATCCTCCTCTCCTCTGTTGATGTAGCAGTGAAAAAATGACAGCAAATCCTTTTGAACTGGGTTGTGCCACAGCAGAAAGTCCAAGGCAGCATTTAGGGTGACTGACACAAAACCAGGTTCTCATGTGAAACGTGAGATACATTTTTACACAGCAACATTTATGTCTTCTATATATATGTTTAATAATACCAACTGATCCATTTTTACCCAGAAACCTAGACCTAACTATTAACTTTCCACTTTCACCAGCTTTAAAGAGCAGCCCAAGAGCCATTCTGCATCCCATGACCTGAAAGGGACATTTGTTCAATAAAAGAAAATTTTCGTTTCAGGCAGGAAAAGGAAGACCCAAAGTCTAACAGCAGTAAGTGAAAAGGACATGCTCCAGTTCTCTTGAGGCAGCATGGAGCAAGCCAGTTTTGTCGGGTGTACTCTTTCAAAAGCTGCAGTAAGAGTCAAATGCTGTAAAAAACTGTTCTGTAAAAGGAAGACTTCCCACATTTAAGTGCAAATTAAAGTTTTGTCTGCAGCGGCCCTTTTTAGAAAGGTGTAAGGAATGCCCAGGGAAGTAGGCAACGACTGAACATCACCAAGGGCTTTAAAAACCTTTCACAAGTCCCATATGGTGAGAAAAGCTCTCCTGACAACACAAGTAAGAGGCAGACGCTGAAAGAAACAAGTACAGATAGGATGTTTGATTCTGCATTTCTCAAAGGGGAAAACTCCCTTTGAAGTCCATAGGAATGAGAGCAAGGATTGCAGCTCCTATCACTTTTCTGTCATCCTCTATCATGCATCTAATTTAAAAGCACCAGTTCCATTTGAGAGGCTAATTCTCATCTTTCTTCCCCTCCTTATTCCATTTTCTCCTTTAGCAGCTATTTCCAGCCCTAATTCAGCCACCTACGAGACGTAAACCGGATCATTCAGCAACTGCCACTCAATTATCAAAGGGAAATTTATGCAGGGAAAAAACGTTACAGTTTGAAGGCAGCGTTTATCCTTCAAAAGTTAAAACACCACGGTTGACACCCATCTGACGAGCTGCTCTTGAGGCAGTCCAAAGCACAAAAGATGTGGTAGGAAAGTGAATGCAAGTTTCAGCCAGCTCCTGGAGCTCTCATCCTGGGGTAGAGGAGAGGAGATCAGGGGATGTGTTGCTGTAGGACACGAAAGAGTCCAAATATTTCAGAAGGCAAAGAGCATAGAAAAGAAAATAAAGCATAGTAGCTTTATTATCTAAATTCTTACTACCTTTTATAAGGTGCTCCTTAACATGACTGGTGAATAGGAATGACACCTCTCTAATCCCATTGGTTAAACTAGAGAAACAGCAGCACACCAGCTGGAGAAAGATTGTTTTGAGAAAGGAGAGTTGTTTGCCAAGATTGTTTTGAGAAGAAATTTTCTTGAGAAATTTTTCCTTGGGAAAAAGTTAGCAGCTGCCAGCAGGCTAAAATCTCTCAGGCCCACAGGGGATGGGTCTGCCTGAGGGGATGCAGATACATCCTGCATCCTGAACCAGGAGTGTGGGACCATTGTGAGAACTGAAAAACCCTCTTTTTTCACAGCATTGCAGTAAGCTTACATAGATAGAGGTTTGGAACAGAGCTGATTTTTAGGCCTTGAAATATTTGGAGCATAGAAAGTTTCTGAGCTGCAAAAAATACAGAACAAGCAACTATTGTATGCTGTAAGGCGTACATGTAGTGTTTAGTGATTGGCTTAAGTAGATGCTTGTAAACTTTTAGCATTAGCCTTAAAAAGCTTTTAAAAGGCCTTGCAACAGAGAGAACTTTGCCTTCTATGGTTATGGCGTGAGTTTTACCATCTTTAATGTCTCCACCTTCACTGAGACTGATAATGAAATAAAAAATTCATAGAACGCCTCTCAGTTGCCCCATCCTGTTACTCGAGATTAAATCCAACACAGCAGAACAGATTTTTGTGCAAAGACTGGTCCAGTGGACAGTTCTGAGGATTTTTGTGCAAAGACTAGTCCCCTATCTGATCATCTTCCCTGATAAAATGGGAAAAGGTTCATGGATCTTGATGGATTCAGGGACTAACTGGGTATTGAGTTTCCCAGCCCCCTCAGGATTTGTGACAGCACAGACTTTCTTTTCTGTCACTATTTTTAGCTTCTATCTGTTCAGAAGCAGATTTTCTACTGTCTTGGAAAATGCAGCATTAAACCCTGGTGATTGTTGTGCAGAGTAGATGGAACCAAAGCAGAACTTTTGAACACTACAACAGGAAATTTAGGCTCCCAATTTCTTTTTTGGATCCACTCTGTCTTAAAGGAGAGGCCCTCAGGAAACATTATGTTCATCCTACTCTAATTAGCTGGCGGAATAAAAGGCCAAGGTGCTCAAGCTTGATTATTTCTATGTGTCAGGGTAGAGTTCATAGGATATTTTTAATCCAAATGCTGACGCTGCGTTGATTACATTTAATCAAAGAACAAATAACAGCACACTCCTTATTGAATAAAAAATGCATAAAAAGGAAATGTTTACCCCTGTGTGAAAAGCCATTCCTTCTCTACTGTCAATATTAAAAGCAATATTGGAAAGGCAATGCATGCTCCTTAAGATTAAAATTAGAAACACCCAGAACTACCAGAGCAGGATTTCTACATTAATTCTTCTACAAAGCTAGAGTGCAAGCACATGGAGTTTTGCTTTTTTTTTTCATTATTGTTGTTGTGTTGTTAATGTTGTGTTTGTCAGAAAGGACATAAAATGGTGAAGATGGTGCTCAGCTGCTTTTAGATTAAGACATATTAGAAATACCACTCCGAAGGACTAGGCTGCTTTTCACAGCAAAACATAAAAGAATATGATGTAAATTTAGCAATTTTGTTAAAATGCCAGTCAAACTTCTTTTACCAGGTTATTGACATGCCATAGAAAATAAATATGAATCAGAATCAGGCTGATTCCTACTTTAAAAAAGTAAATTATAGTATGTCCTTACTCTTTAACTAACAGTGGGAATTGACTTCCTCAGGTTCAGAATGTGCTGGAAAATAAATATGCTAATACTGAACACAAATTAAGTGGCCTTCCAGTATAAAATAGAAACAGTATGAGGTCTCAAAAAATAAGCAACTGCATATTCCAAACCAATATAATTTTCTTTTCCAGTAAAAGCTGGTGATTTTTTGAGCGTACCATAAAATACAAAAATAATCCTGAGATCCATTTTACAACCTGCAATCTTCTTGTTGAAGGTTTTATGTTCAAACACAATGCCTTGCAAGGCAGCCAGTTCTAAGGCTTTGAGAAAATTACTGAAATGTTATAAACACATTAAATATTGTGCTAATTATTCAAAATTGAAAATTATTGCACTCCTCAATATTTGACAAGAACCAGAAGCCTCCAGGTCCTGAAAGCTTATCCTATTTGAGCCTCTATACTGTAAATTCAGTGTCCTCTTAGAAAAATACCTTCATGTGACCAAATCATGGGAGAAAAATTTTACCAGAAATCCAGGCTGGTTTCTCTTTCCAACAATATTAAATTACCTTGTGTTTCACCACACTTTTAGTTGATCAGAATAGTCTGTGTGTGATTCATATTTTTCAACAAACACAAACATGACGTGCAACCAAACAGAAGATTTCAACCTTCAGGGCTCCCACACAACTTTTAGTAAAATTAGGGAAGGTTCATCCTTACAGGAAACACAACATGCACTTTACCAACTTTGCTCCAAAAAACATCTGGCATTTGCAACTCACTGCCACACTCAGGGAAAGGTTAAACCTTCCAGTGGTTCTTCTTGAGAGAAATTACCTGGCACAGCCAGAGGTCACAGGGTTATCTGCTTAGAAAAAAAAAAGATTCCCTTTTAGAAGCTCTGGTTTTGTTCATTAGATAGAATCAATGTGTATTGGATCAGAAAGAACCTGGAGCACAGCTCTGTTATATGAATAACAGTGGAATGTGTTAACTAATTAGTACTGTTAAAAATTAATCTCCCCAGCTGGTGGAGAAAAAGTTATGAGTGCTCTGCTTCCATTTCAAACTTTGGAGGTGATTGGGTGGGAAAGGAATGGACTGAGGTTTATTTAATGTGGGCAGTCATGGAATAAGGACCCAAAAACAAACTAGAGAGTTGTTATTAAGTCCAGATGACATTTAGATTCAAAAACCTATAAACCAGTTCCATTCAGAGCTGGCAGATCACCCTCTCCAAAGCCCATTTCAGCTAATTTATCTTTGTTTCTCCAAGTCCACTCTTGGAATATCCTTACACTCACCCAAAGCCAGAGCACTACAAAGCCCCCAGCCCGAACTGAATGAAAAATACTGGTTTTAAAAAGTTAGAAACTGCTTGGTCAAGGTTTTTGAATCAGAATATCTTTGAATGGTTTTGGTTGGAAAAGACCCTAAAGATGACCCAGTTCCTACACCCTGCCATGGGCAGAGGCACCTCCCACTATCCCAGATTGCTCAAAGCCCCATCCAGGCTTGGAGACTTCCAGGGATCCAGGGACAGACACAGCTTCTCTGGGAATTCTGTGCCAGGGCCTCATCACCTTCTCAAAAAGTATTTATTTCTAATTTCTAAATATCTAGTGTTAACCTAATCACTTTCAGCTTAAAGCCATGTTGCCTTTTCAGCACACCCGGAGTAAATAACTCTATGCAAAAATAAAGCAGTAACAAGGAGATGATACAAATTTGGCCATCAGATTTACAATACCAGTGACAGGGTTTGTAACTTGAACCACATTCTATAAGCATGTGGCTTATATTAAGCATAAATGTGATTTTAACACAATTAATCTGAAGCTTGATGGGATATAAATGCAATGTCAACATTTTTTGGAATGGGATTTTAAGAAGAGTGAGTTTCCTTCTTCTGGCTTTCACTGAATGACTGAGAACTTGAAAAGAAAAATAACTCTTCTTCTTTCACAAAATTGTATCTGTGAGCTCTGTCAGTTTTAGTGCTCCTATCTTGATCTCTGGCAGCTGAGAGCACTGCATATAAAGTCATTCTTTTGTTATCATTGCCTTTCAAACTGAGAAAGAAACCCCAGGTATTTCTCTATTACTCACAGAAGTAGATCTTAATTTTTTTTTATAGCCAAGATTATCATTCACTTTTCATTTCTTCGAGTTTTAAAAAGCATAAGATTTGATTCAGGCATTCACTTTGGAGCAGCCAATTATAGGTGTCATTTTTACAGTCTGAATTCTCTCTTCCACTCTTAAGTTTATTTTTACACATCATAAACTCTTTTCCTATAGCACTGAATTTTGCTAAAAGGAACTTCAGGGAAAGCATATACCCAGGTGCAGTCTTTAGCTTAGATACTGTGCACTGATATATTACTTTTGATTTACAGAGGGAATTAACAGGGCAAGAATGTGAAGTCAAAACCCTCCTAGCCTTCTGTTGCCTTTTGTTCAGGCAAAATGGGTAATATTGACAGCATATTTAATCTAAAATATTTCTGAGCAGCCTTTAGCTAAAAATCATTTGAGAAATTTTTAGTAGATACATAGGAGCAATGAAAAAACCCAAAGGATATATTTGTTACCTCACTAATACTAAAGTTTTTTTGTTAGTGCTTTCCTATTAATGACAAACTACAAACAGACTTCAAAATCAGTCCTCACTTTTCAAACATCTTTTTAACATTATGACCTATGTCCACATTTCTGCCAGAAGGAGTATGAACTGAATTAGCTAACAAAATTATAGTAATTTACTGCATCATATTGTAATATTAATAAAGGGCACACCATACAATTATGCTAATAAACTTAAATTCCAATGAAGTTGTGCCATTAAGGAGAATGTACTACATTATGTAATTAAGTCTTCTCCTGTTACAAAAATTATCTTATAAGAATTATATCAAAATGAAAGCTCCAATTTAATGAACACTTAAGCAAAGCCTTTATCTTTCAGATAAAACCCTGTGAAGGGCTAATTACTCAACAGGAAGCTGAAACTGATAAAGAATCTATTTCAACTTTAGCCTCAGAAGATTAAGGAGAGTGAGGGTTAGTATTTTTGTTTGTGCACTGATTTGAGAAAACAGAGGCCATTTATCCTCTGATGAATGCAGGTCCTGTGGATGTTGATCAGGCAAGGACAGGAGCAGGCTGCTCCAGCCACACTTGGACTGGAGAGTTTTCAGCTTGAAGTGCAATGCTCACACAGCCATAATTCAGATGCCTGACCACAAAAATGGTCTCAGAAAATAAGGAAAATTTTAATTGTGCTCTTTCAAGGCCACAAATTTGTAGTGCACACTAGCTGACAAAAAAAGTCATTGATAGATGATTTCCCATTGATTTAATAAACAGAATAGAATAAAATAAATTTCAAGATTAATAGTAAAAACTGATATAAACTGTAAGGTCTTTGATAATATTTTTATCTGTTTTTATTTACACTAAACAAGTTTTACAAACTTTGCAGGGGATTGGCAACTCAAGTTGGTTTTCCATAAACTTGCAGCAGTACATTTGCTAATTTGCCAATAGTGTTGACTGAAGTAAAAATAGCAGCAGAGTTTTAGCTGTCAAGTTCAATTCTCTTCTTTTTCTGACCAAAATAATTTGGTAGATTTTTGGTCAACTGAAAAATCTCCCAATGTTGGTTGTTTTTTTTTTTGTTTGTTTGTTTTGTTTTGTTTTTTGGTAAGTAGACTATGAACAATTATTTCCAAATCATCAATTTTTGTTCTAGGTAAGCACTGCAGTGCCTCTGAGCAAGCCTTGTGTAAATGTTAACTGTGTTTACCATTAGCAGGGTATTTCTAATCACACTTGATAACACTTAATGTTGTAAAGAATTTTGTTAATATTCCAGGGAAAGAATAAAGGGCTGCTCCTTCTAAGGGCATTTAGGTAATGCTGCTGTTACAAACCCATGTGTGAAAAATGGTGAATTTTTTTTTCCACTGGGTCAATGCTCAAAGAGAACACTTGTGCCATATGACCATATCAGAATTTCAGCTTTGCTTTATAAAGCAAATTTCTAGCCTCCAGATACCAGAGACAAGACTAAGAACTCGAACCTCAAGATCATAAAAGACCAAATAACTCAAAATTACTTTTATCTTCTCTCATGGGTCTGACTCATATTTGAAGAGTGGTACTACTGAGATGACTTGAAGGACAAAAGAAACAAAGATAATATCTGGTCTTTTCTTTGGCAAGAAAAGAGCTGTGCAATTCCACTCAGTAACTCCTGTGCTCCACTATGGCTCTAAAACCCTGAATTCCTGTCTTCTAGGTAGAAATAAAACCCCTGCCTTTATTTAATATATTTATAAATAAAATCCAAACAAACTCACTGTGGCAAGGCAGGTGAGGAGGGAAGGGGTGACACAAACTCATCTGTGATAGAAACACTTTGAAATGGAAGTGAATGCCACCAGAAAATACGTTTTCTCTTTCCACAGGTTTGGAATGCTGTGTTCAAATCACAGCTCTGTGTTGTCACTTTGGGATCTCTGGCAGCAGGAGTCATTTGAGGAGGATAAATGGAAAAACAAAAGCCTGAAGCTCAACATCCACATCCAGGCTGGTGTGGGCTGGGTGTGGACAGGCACACATGAAGAGCTGAAATGGGGCTGAAGAAATACTCATTATAAGCCTTATATGAGAAAAACCCTATTAAAGACTGTTTTTTTCATCACAGCTCATTGACCCCGAAGTAATTAGCATTAAATATCACTTAGGGAAATTGCTAATCTGTAATATCTGACACAGTGAAGGAAGGAAAGAGGAACTTGCACTGACTCACATGGCTTTGAACTTTCCTTTCCAAATACCACCCAGCTTTCCAATCTAGCAGCAAGTAACCCAAGAGGTGACCCCCAGTCCTTGGGATAATGGAATGAGGGATGAAGCTGCTGCTTATTCTGGAAAAAGGCCCCATAAAAAGCTGTCACTGTGCATAATCATTCCTTTTACTCCAGCCTGGCTGAATGGCATTTCTCTCCTACCCAGAATCTTTATCAGTTTAAGTTGTGGCTTCCAAGAATTCCAAATCACAACTTGCTGGACGTGTAAGCTGCTGTGGATGTTCCTAAGACACTAAAAACTCACTGTTGCCTCCCTGTAATCGTGGCAATTCTTCTGTCTGGTGACACTTTTGTCAATATTGTATCACCCAGGAAATCCCATTTTATCCTAGAATCACTGAAGTTAAGATCTACTAGAGTGCAATTCCCAGCTATTATCACAAATAGATTTCAACAAACCCCTTTACAGCATTTCTTAGCAACAACAGAAACCAAAGCCAGCTTACACTTCTTTTATTTTTTTTTTTTTTGAGCCAGAGGGCCAAACAAAAAATCCTCCAGTCTATAAAACAGACAATAATGGTAAAATAGACAGTTCTTTAAAACAATAAAAAAATTGATTTCTGCCAGAAAAGGCTCGCATGATCTACAACAGTGTTGTGTGGCTTTATACTCAGAGAAGTTAAGGCAGCTTTTTTTGTTGTTTTGTTTTGTGTTTGTTTGTGGGTTTTTTTTTTATTTTTAATCTAAAAAGGGTCTGCAATCAGATTTCTAAAATATATCTGTGAACACTGCACCAATTTCTTGAAGGCAGAGCTTTTTTCTAGCCTTGGAGGTGGCTCTGTAGGGTGGGGGGTTTTGAGGCTTCTTACCTCATTTTAGTGGTATCAGTGTGATCCAAAGTAACTCTTCAGAAGCCAATGGAATCATCTAACAAAAAAACCCACATACACACAAGGAATAAAAGGCTCAGAGTCACTGGAATAAGTCTGTGGCTGTTTGACCAGGCTGCCTTCAACACCTGGGCAGTGAAAAGGTTCTTTGCTGTGAGATTGAATCTGTTAAAGCTTTTCTTTCTCAAATCCTGTATAACACCAAAAGAGAGCTTTTACTCTCCTGTGATACATTTCATTCTTTGCTCTGTGTGAATTTTTCGATGTTAGAACTCCTTTGTGAAATTTGAGGACAATTCAGACACAGGACCAGTCAAAGCTTTTTTTTTGTACTCTCAGATCTTTTTGTACCAGAGATCTTTGTTACAGCCAGGCTGGCTGGGCATTTTCCTCAGATTATTTTTGGTGTGTGACACACTGATGTGTGCTCCTGCCTAAATGCTACCATTTGTAAGTTATTCACCTCTCATGATGACACTAAACAAAATTTGCTGCTATTCTCACCTTTTTTTCACACATTGATCATTTTTTAGGAAAGTTTAGCTACTTTAGACTGTTCTGCTAGAATGTATAATCATTTACTGGTTACATATAATATAATAATATAATTCACTGGTTACATTAAAATCCTCAGGCCTGATACATTCATGAAATATTTTTATTGGAAGACTGGGGGCAGAAAGTAGGTGGCTGAAAATCCCTTTCTGTACCAGTAGATGATGTTGCTTTGCTACTGTGATATTTACCACTTTGCAAAATATTTCCCCATGCCCACCTCCTCCAGCTCTGCTTTGTCTTTTATTTCTAATTTATGCTCAATAGATATGCATGCATAACAGAGAAATGACATCTTTGTAATGCCACTTAAACCATGGATGCTTAACCTTAAATGAGAGCTTCTACAGATATTTTAAAAGGACAAGTTAACCAAGTTGCTGAGTTTGGCTCTTTTGACCAAACAAAAAACCAAGAAAGGCCTTTTTAAAATATCTTTGGATGGCAAATCTTCAACACAGATCCAAAACCCTACTCATTTTAAAAAAGGAATGCATTTGCTTTATAACCAGTTGAATTTATTAGCTTCCCCCTCTAATAATATCTTCCCTCCCAAGGGTTTTTTTTGTTTGTTTTGTTTTGGTTTTTTTAATGTATTTGTTTCATTTTTACATGGTTTTTCTTTTTATTGAGATTTTGGAGGGAGAGTCCTGTCTCTAATTTATCCCCACTGTGACTTAATGATGACCAGTTCTCAGGTAAAAAATGGGAATCCAAAAGAGGCAATTCCTTTGGCTTAGGCAAACAACAGATGGATTGCCTTATGTAACTGTATGGACCTTTCTAAAGGGAAAAAGAAAAAAAGGAAAAAGGTTACCTAAACTTGTTACATGAAAAATATTGCTTTCTTTGAATACAGCATATTTGAAATACTTCTGTGAATGCTCTAAATAGTGAAACCACCAAATTTCGGTTTACAAATAGAAGTATTTGGATCTTTTTTTGTTGTTTGTTGGGAGGTATTTTTTGTACTTGTATTACTCTTATTGTGTAATGGGCTAGACTAGGTTTTTCTCAAAAATGTTGGGAAAATTGGCTTCTGGCCTCTGTATAAAAGTCTGTTGATTTTCTTGCTAGGAAAGGCTGTAGTCTTCATTGCAGAGCTTTGTTAGGGCTGGGGAAAATCCAGATTAATCTGGCAGGGTTTTCTGGTTGGTTTTGGTTTTGTTGTTGTTTGTTTGTTTGATTTGAGGTATTTTTTCTGATAAGAAAAATGAAGCAATGTAGCTCTCCTCTGGTCTTCTGGAGCTGTGGAGGCTCTACTGTCCATTTCAAAAGGGCTTTCCAGCACTAAAATTTTCTGCTCTAAAATTACCTGATGTTCCATTTCTTGCTATTGTCAGAAAAAAAAAAGAGGCCTTTCTATTCACATTTTTATGCTTATCTGGAGGCTACACAACTCTCACTCTTTATTTTTGGCCAGACATAAAATTCGGAGACAGCCTTAATGAGGCCTGTTTATATTCAAGAGAATCTGACTCGTTCCAGCCATACATCTTTGAGTTCTGCAATTTGTTGACGTGTAATTTGTCAACATGTAATTTGTCACAGGCTCAGGGGATATCCTGGGAGAAATATGAGGGCTGAAACCTGTAATAGGATGTGTCAAAACTTTGCTCTGTGCCCTCCTGCAGGGAAAGTGCATTTCAGAGGCTCAGCTCACCTGCTTTTGGCCATGCACAAATGAAAGTGTGATGACCCTTTTCCCCCTCCCTGAGTGTATTTTGTTATTGTATTTATTTGTGTCTGTCTGCTGCTGCATAAATGTGAGATTCCCAGCACCTGAAGGGGTATAAAATTTGCTCATTACCTGTATTCCTTTCATCCTGTCATGTTAAAACAGCCATTTTATTTTGCCATTCGTGGTCAGGCATTTCTTACTGAGACATGAAAACCTTCTGCACCTCCTCTGTACCTCTCATTCCCCTTTTCTCATTGCAGAATAGAAGCCAAATTTAAGGTGAAGCTTTAGGGAAAGGAGTTTGCTTTTTTCCTCCCATCCATCCTCCTCACCAGGGTTAGAAACCCACTGTCAGCATTTAAATTGTTTTGCTAAAAGGCTTTGCCCTGCATGCAGCAAAACAGCTGCTGACCTGCATGTGGACAACTGCTCTCATTTCCTTCTGTCTTAATTCACCTCTTAAAGCTTTGAGGGATTTTCTTTAGGAGTTTTTACCAAACCATTCCCTCTGTTCTCCTCAAGAAGGCTGAGGGTTAGTGGCAGTACCAATCTTCCCACACATTATGGCACTGTGCTAATTAAGCTTTACAGCCTGGTCATCTAATTAACTCGAAATCCACGACACAGTTGTGTCCTGAGAGCTGCCCTGAAGTCCTTAAAAGGCTTTACAAAAGCCAGGTGAGCGTTAAATGATCCACTTTCATAACGTTTTCCCAAGTAATTTAGACACTGATTTACACCACAACTGTGGGACTGCAGCTCAACAAAACTACAATTTTGTGGGGCCCAAACGATGCCATTTTTGATAGTGAGGAAGCTTTATGGTAATGGCATTCCAAAATGTCTTAAATTAGGCAGCTGCAAATCATTGGTTACTCTGAACATTTGAATTTAAGGGATTTCATTAAGCCTAATATAAAACGAGCCTGCCAAATTAATCTCCTCTTGGATGCCAAAATTGAATGTTTTAGGAATAATGTTTTTAAATACAGATGATTATACTTAAAACAATTAAAGCAATCTCACGGTTCGTTCATTTTAAAGACCTTTAAATCATTCCAGTCTTGAATCTAATTTTAAACTTGCAAGCATTACTGAAGTGACTCGAAGTGTTTAATGCAATACATAAGGGATGGTAATATTGATAACTTCCCCTGGGCTAGGCTGAAAACAAATGGGATTTTGCAAGTTGTGCCTGAAAGAACAGTTCTGTACATAATAACCGAAAATCAAACAAGTTTCACTGACATTATTTTTGTTAAATTCATTATGAGCTTCTTAACCAAATCAGCCTTACCCTGCTACCACATTTTCCTTTCAGTAGTTATTTAATACACACTGACATTCACCCCATGACTCTAAGAACTTTAAAGGAAGTGCCATAAGCCAAGGAAGAACCAGCCTTTAAGAGGTTGCCTATGCACATCCACATTCCCAAAACTTCACAAAGACCTTATAAAAAACATCCCACAGCAATTATATTGTATTTTTTTTCAAGTTTGCTGTTTATTTTCAACCATTAATTAATCTTTAATCCCTGTAATTAGAAAGAATGAGCATTTGATAACAAGAAATTCTTCAGCCCTGAAACATGGCTAAGTTTAAGACTGGCAACCAGCCAAAGTTTTTGTTCATGTTTCTGGTTTGAGATTCCCTGGTTATGGTTCAGTGACCATAATGTGCACATTTTGCACAGGTACACATTTCCACCTTCCTGTCCCTACTTTGAAGCACCTGTGATCCCAGCTGTAAATGCAATAATAGAAAATAACTTTCTTTAAATAACCCTTTATGTTCATTCCATGCAATAAATTCCTTGAGTGGCTTTTCACTCTTGCTACTGTTACAGCTCAGGGCTGCTTGCCAAATTATTCCTTGCTGCAAGGGGAAAAAAAGGCAGGAAAGTGATGCTGTTGTACACCACAACGACACAGACTCTGACTTCAGAAGGCTGAAAATGACTCCTCTGTTTTTGGGATGTGTCTCCCTTTTATTACTATTCTACACAGGCCAACTTGATTGGTGACACAAAGACAAACCTCTTCAATCACATTGGTCAGACCAGAGAGACATCAAGAAGAAGTCCTTCCTAAGGAAAGGAATGAAAACAAAGTTACAGTTACAAAAACATGTTTCTTGTTTACAGAAAATTCCCTGGGAAAAGAATTTCAGAAAACCAAAACACCTCAGGCATGAAACCAGGGCTACAGGGAAGAGCTTGAGCTAGGCAGGAAGAGAACTGACATGGGTCCTGTTCTCAGTGACAGCAGCTAACCAGGCATAAAAATGGACATGGGGAGAGGTCACAGCCTGCCTGACACTTCCATACGTCCCATCCTCCTTGTTCCTTCTGCGACACTCTGAGCTGGTGGAAGGGAAAGTCTTATTTCAAGCCTTGTGTTCTGTTTTGCTTTTGCAGCTGCCTGAATGACTGCAAGGATGGCAGATGATGCAGGGATATTGCACCCATATCCCATTTCCATAGAGCCAGAGTCCAGAATTCCTGTCCTCTTTTACAAAATTATTATTTTATTTACAAAATAAAGCAGCTCACAATGCTCTCCCTCTCTGCCCCTGCACTGGAGTGTCACTTCACCTTCACTTTGTGCAAACCCCAGGTTTTTAGCCTGAAAAGTTGTAAGGAATGAAGAGGACTGGGTTATCAAAAGAGTTTTAAACAAAACCTTCTAATAGTGTTGATTTCCTTTCTAAATATTTGTGTTATGCTTCTGCATACAATGTTTAGGCCTAATTTTACTTTTGAAACAGCATTATTTTATATAACTCAATTAACAAAACGTGGGTTTTGCCCCCTAATGCCCAAATCATTACAACACACCTAGAATCTGAACATTTACCTGTAATTATGAAAATCACCAATTGCACAGCATTGCAAAATACATTCCATCTGATCCTGACCTAATATGTAACCCAGACTTATCTTCAGTCTTGTCATGCTTCATGTGGGTGTGAATTGCTTACATTTCACTTGCAGCCTTCAATTTAACATAACAGTAAAACCTAGAAGTAATCCCTACTATTTATCTTACCCTGGATTGCAGATAAACCTCCTGCAACTGTATTAGTAGGTACAGTATTTTAATTTTTGTGAAAAACAATTTCTTGTCGTCACAGTGTGGCTGAAAATTATTTTCTAATCTCTCTTCTCTCCAGCAGCATGCGAGGGCTGGCTGGGATTTAAAACTTAACTCTTTTATTATTGTTTTTCCTTTTATTACAGCTCTGAAGAGGGATTTGGGCGAGGCGAAAGAATCATAAAACTTTGCTAGGAAAGTTGTAACTGAGAGGAAGCATTGTGAAATAAACCTGATGGAGGGGAGTCTGCTGTTTAGTTTTGTAATTCCTGATGAGGAAAACAACTGCGCTCCCGCTGTAAGTGGATAAGATTCAGATTCTGCTGCCTCTTTCTGACAACAAAGAGAACCCAGGGGATGCAGAGCTTAAGTAGGACTCATAACATATTATATTACATATTATAACTGTTGTAAGTGCTGGTGACACCATTAGTATCAGTGCTTTAGCTGAACTCCTTATTTTGCTTTCAGAGTTGACTCCTCTGTGATGGCTGTGTACACATGAAAATGTGTATTAATTGGCTAAACCCTTTTTTTTTTTCAGCTAAAAAGACTTGGTTAGCAAACAGACCCTATGGCTACTATTCCAAAAGGAATTGGCCACCTAAATGACAGTTTTCAGATTCTCAAGGGCTTCTTGAGGACTAGGTCCTGGCATTGAGTCTACCTGATATAAATATTGTCTTGACAGAAGAGTTATATTCTGTCAAAGGCTCAAAGATTTATTTATTTTCCCTTTCCTCACCACCTCATTTTCAACCATTCCTGGTCTTTGGAAGCTGCTCATTTGCTTCAATTCTTGTTTTCTCTGGGCTCCTCTCTGTGCCTGCCCATTGCTGGTGCTCTCTGCAGGACATTGTCACTGAACCATAACCAGGTTCAGCCTCTCTACTGTGATTTTCCCATTCTGCAGCAGAAACTGGAATCTGGGCAGAAAACATTCCCAGGACTCATCATCTCCATTATCTAGTTTGATCAGTAGTGATGCCTCCCAAGGATTTTCTTAACATCAACAATGGGGTGTGTAAATGTCCAAAATA
This sequence comes from Trochalopteron elliotii, assembly GCA_024734555.1. Classification (NCBI taxonomy): domain Eukaryota; kingdom Metazoa; phylum Chordata; class Aves; order Passeriformes; family Leiothrichidae; genus Trochalopteron; species Trochalopteron elliotii. The sequence continues at coordinate 811,977 of JANPWX010000664.1, forward strand.
TCAAGCACATCCAATTCTATAATCCAAATTTATTTACCTTTATTACTGTACTAACCTGGACAAGCCTGCTCTGTCCTGATAGGTTCTGTCTCATTTTCACAGCTTTTCCTTGCAGTTTCTTCTGGCAATGCCTCTATTTACGAAGTTATCCAATTCTGCTAAACCATCTTTTTGTAACAAGCTTTCCCACTTTTCTGAAATAATTATTATTAGAAATCTATTACTTAGCAAGGGGAAAGAAAGAGTTTGTTAACTTGCAATTTGAAAATGTAAAAATTTCCTCTTTTTTTTTGTTACAGGCTTAAAATAACTGAACCACCTGTCACGTTTTTTTTTTTTCCAGTTTTACAGTACAGTTCATTATGGTTTATATTTTACTAAAGGTGAATTGCTAACTCCTCATAATGAAGTTATAAAGAAATGTTTAAAGGAAAAGTCAAGCCTGTCTCACAGGGATGTGGCTTCCCACTGATGCAGACCTGTCACCTATATTAACTCTGCAGAATTTGTTCCAACAAACCCCTCCTTCCTTGCTCTATGCACGTCTTAAACTCTGCAGAGAAGGAAGGTGTCAATAATCAATTTAATCCAGTCCGTGGCACTGGACTGGCTGCTCACCACAGAGATGAAGGATTTGTGCTTTGCAAAGCTGCGTGCTCTTAAGAAAATCCACTCTGATGAATGCTGGTGGAAAAATGGCATTCTGTGAGTTTGCTTTGAGTGAGCCTGTATAAAGCACGCCGGTAATGAATTATTAATGCAATAAGCCAGGAGGCTTAAGAAGAAAAGCCCTCTAGGAGAAGGGAAAAGGCAGCAGCAGCATGGGAAGGCTTCATTTACATCGGTTATTATTCAGCACTGGTGCATTTTCCACTCAGCATTTTGCTGAGCATGGAAGTGCAGCCTGTGAACACGCAGGAGGAGGAGAAGCTTGGGGAAGACACAGCCTGGGGAAAGTCATTGCCCCGAGCAAACTCTCAGGTAGGGGAATCAAAGGCAATAATCGCATCCTCTGATGGGCTCCCGACAGCGCCTCGGGTTTGCTCGGAGGTGTCACACGCTCCACAAAGCCCAGGCTCCAGGACCAGATCAGCAGTGGCAGCTCTGGACAGAACCCGGGAGCAGAGATTGGCCTGAACCTGAGCAGGGAGAAAGTACAAAGTCAGCCCTGGGATGATTCTGGCTGCTCGAGTTTGTGGGACACGATGCAAAAAATAAAGATTTCAGAAATCCAAGCGATCGGTAATTGGAGCGATGTAGCCCCAGCCCCATCTCTGTCAAACTCTTTGAACTATCATTATCTTCATTCAAATAAGAAATACACTTTTTTTCACTAACGATGGGGCACCAGCCCCATCTCTGTCAAACTCTTTGAACTATCATTATCTTCATTCAAATAAGAAATACACTTTTTTTCACTAACGATGGGGCACCAGCCCCATCTCTGTCAAACTCTTTGAACTACCATTATCTTCATTCAAACAAAAAATGCACTTTTTTTTTCCCTGATGATCTCAGTTGCAGCAACCCATATTAGAGTTACTGCCAGGTGTGAGGAAGAGCTGAGGGCAAACAGAGGCATCAAAACCTAAATTTCAAAAGGTATTAACTTCCCAACTCGAAAATGGGGCTGTAGTTTTATCTTTATCTCACACTTTGTCTTCCTGGCCCTGTTTTTGAAAGCAGTCCAGCATACTGACATCAACATTTGGCAGCAGGAAAGATGCAAGTTAACCTGCATTTATTCGTGCATTTTATGGAGAGAAGATATTAGTCCAGTTTGTTTTGCTGGCTGTTAGCAACACATTTGTAGACTTTAATTCCCCTTACTTTTCGCCTATGATGAAATTCACAACTAGCAAACAAGAGTTGCAAACCTCAAAGAAAACGAATCATTTATGAAATAGTCTAGATGGAAAATTATCTAGACTCCTCTTTTTTCTTACAGAAAGGAATGCAGAGTCCCAATTTTTTTTTTTAAGAAAGTCAACACTACGTTGCATGAAAAAAAGACATTAATTTTAAAATTTTCCAGTGGTTTCTGTTTCCAGTATGTAAATCTGAGTATTTGCAGAATTCATTATACTTCCCTTAAGGTTCTGGAAATGTTAAACTAGCATTATTCAATTATGTAAAGCAGCAGGAAAGCCTTTCTTCTTTGTGTCTCGATATACATAATAGCATAAGTCAATAGTCATGCTAATATTAATTGAAAAATGAATGCCATTTTGTTATTGTTGTCAGAAATAATAAATATAAAACCCTGATTAAGCAGATAGGCAACACTCCAGTTTCCCCCTTTCATAAGATTATTTTCAGTGTTTGTTTATACTGCAACTAGTCACAGGTCAAAATCAACTGTGCTAGGGAACCTTATTTAAAATAATAATTTTATAATTTAATTATATAATTTAATAATAAAACTGGGCTAATATTTGGCCTCCTTTTATCCCACAAGGAAAGTTCAGTGGGCTCCTGTTCATGTGAAAAATCTCCAATTACATTTTAAAGAACCCCTTCTTCCCATGCCTCAGTGGCTTTTTCTCCAGACATCCAAACTGCCATTAAAATATATGGACATAAACCAAGATATTTCCTAGAGTTTTGAGGTTTTGTCTTGTCTGATCATTCTGTTTCAAACGAACACACTCAGACCATTCAGACTCTTGCCCAAAAATGGTTATAAATACATGCATAAACCTGAGAACACCAAAGGAACATCGTAGACAAAATTTAAGCTCTTGAAACCTAAGCTAACTTCTCACTCATTAAAATTGGTTTTACCTATGCAAGTTTAGAGAAGTAATAAATAATTAATAGACATACCCACAGCTCTCTCCAAACTGATTTTAAGCACAATCATGTTCTGTTTAATCCTCAAATTATAAAATGTAAGCTAGGGATTGGTGACTCTTCACTGGGGAGCTGAGGGCTTGCCTTGCCATTACCCTGACAGAATTTCACTGACCTGTGTGATGTTCATGATTTTCATTATTAAAAGCAGGCTCAAGGCCAAGGAATGAGGTGAAAGTTACACCTTGGAAAAGAGTGTTAAATGGTGACATCTTGCTTCTTGATATTGATCTGAATTTTTAGTCTTCCATCATTTTTTTTTAATAATAAAACTCAGAAAGGTTGTTTAAAAACCCTCATATATTAAATAAAACCAGATTTATTTCCTATGGCTGCAATTTTGTGGTTACAACAAAGCACTCTTCAGAAGGCTGTTTCTTCAAAAGAAAAGACCATCAGTGTGCAAAAGCAGGCTCCTTTTCTCTTCCTTTTCTTTGAGTTTTGCAGCAAGTGTATAAAGCTAATTTTTCCCAATAACTTTGTGATTTCAAACTGCAGCATGACAGGCACACCTTTAATACCTTTCACAAGAATGGCCAAAATAGATATGGTGGAACATTTTACAGAAAATGCAGTCAGATATTGTAAAAAATTTGTGCTAAATAACAGAGTAACTGTCCATATAACAGCTTTGATAGGTAATTCAGCCTGAATCACACAAGAAATGACAACATAAATGAGCATGGTGAGATTTGGGTAATTTTCCTTCTCTTATGGTCCAGTGCTGAGGTGCTGCGTGCTCTTGGAAAGTTCTTTTCAGGTTCCTTTGCTTTGTTTGCCACTTTCTGACCACCCTTTCTGTGTAAAACATATTCTCCTGTTGGACCACCCCTCTGCATGCAGTGGCAGAGCACTTGGTGCTGGTGCCTGGTCTCTAAGAACCATAAAATATTACTAAAATACCATGGGTTTGGGTCTTTGTTTGGGTTTTGAGAGGGGTTAGGTTGTTTGTTTGTTTGTTTGGGCTTGGTGGGGTTTCTTTTTGCTTTGTTTTTTGGGTTTTTTTGGTTGGTTGGTTGGTTGGTTGGTTGGTTGGTTGGTTGGTTGGTTGGTTGGTTGGGGTTTTTTGGTTAGTTTTTCTTTTTTTCCCATAGTTGTTGCACTGGAGATGACAAAAATCCTCCAGTGCACTAGAACATTAAGTTTGAAGTTATTTTTGGACAAAGGAGGGACATCCAGAGGCTAAAACTGAATTACCCATGCAGTGGGATGGAATGCAGAGGTTCCAGTGCTTGGAGATTTCAAATACAACCCAGCCAATTTCTGCCTTCTGCCTTTGTGGCTCCTTTATCTCTCATTAGGTGAGTAGCAATCTCTGACAGAAGAAATCCACTGATTTTCCCCTCTTTTGCCTCAGTCACAACTGCAGAGAAGGCGACCAGAGTTTGCAAAGGTCTGTAATAATGGAGTTCTATATTCATTTGAAGCTCTATGGTAAGTAAACTAAGCATTATCCAGGACTCATGTTTGTATGTCTTTGCCTAACCCCAGTTGAGTTCTAACAGCAAAAAAAAAACACATGGGCCCTTTAATTGAGATGCAAACCTTCCAAAACATTTTAGTCCAAGGTAGCTAGGATATAAGTGCCTCACTACTGAGGCTGCACAAACTGCAGGAAGCTGTTATTCATTAATGGGGATGAGGAAATTTACCCTCTGTAATTAACAAGTCTCACTGAAGACTGTATTCTTCATCACCACGGATTGTGAGAGAACATTGCACAAAAGCAAATGTCAGCTCTTTGTGACTCACAACTAATTAATATTTCTAAAGCTTTTAATATATCACTGTGTTAAAATAGGAATCTTATCTTTCTTGGTAGTGCCTTAGAAGGAAAGTAAACTGAATAAGAAATCCACGTGGCTTTATTAAATAATCAGTGGAAGAATTAAACCTTATTTTCCTGTATCCTTTCCCTGCATCCTAAAATGGCAGGATCTAAAACTATGTATAGCAGTTGGGGATTTGCCTCTTTTTATTCACTTCTCTGAATAAAATTAAGAAAAACAGTCTCATGTAGATTCCCTTAATGTCATTTTATGTATTCATTCTTTATGATGACTACATTACAATTCTTAACATTACACAAAGTTTATAAGTTCATTCCTAGCTTCTCTTTTGGTGCTGAACAAAGAGATTCCCCTAAAATGAATTTTGTAAAAAAAAAAAAATCCGGGAATAGTTAAGAGGCTGAACCCTGTTTTTAATGGGAAAGCAAAATAAAAGAAAATTTCAGAATGTCTTCCAATGGCAGCAACAACTCCCCACACAGCCTCAGGTTCTATTGTCAGGCATGCAGTGCCTCTCCCCACCAGGCTACTGAGAAAACGAATTTCTCTCTAAGATTCTGATATAGCCTTCACATTATCTCAAGCATTTTACTCTGAAAAGTCACAAACCAAAGTATTTTAGGATACAAGGACCTTGCAGAACCCCCACAGCAGCTTGGGTTGCAGGAGGAACACAGCTGCATTCCAGTGGGAAGGACTAGCTTTGAGCAGCGTGAACAAAAGCCACTGCACTATCTAATCTGGAAATAAAAGAGTGGATAGGCATCAGATAAAAAAAAGGGGGTTTTAATAAATTATTTATTTTTATATGATTATTTATGTTTATATTATGGTACAATGATATTTGACTGATATTTACAGGGAAGCTGAATGGACTGCAGTTTCCAGAAGGGGTTAATAGAGTGTAAAGGAAGCACTTTTTAGTGTGGCAAAGGGACCTCAGCTTCATGGGAAAAACAAAGCCACATGCTTTTCAAACAAATGTTTTCAGCTTGGTGTCTGAACTTCCAAAAGCAGACAGAAAGTGAAAGCAGGTCAAAAGGCAGCAAAAGGTGGCAGAACAAAACTATTGTGAGGATTGAGCAGTTAATCACCTCCCACAAGAGCTGGATAAACTTAGAAGTCAATATAGATAAGCAAGAAATTCTTCTGGGAAACAAAGATGAGGTAAGGTGTGAAATGGGCACTTTAAACTGAATTAGCCTCCCTCTAGACTTTATCTGGAGTCGATCACTGATGCGTGTGTGAGTCAAACCCCGACATATCAGCTCAAGATTTGATTAACTGAGAGTAAGCCTTCCTAATGCTCATGCCAAGGGAGTTACAAGGGTAGCAGGAAAGCTCCAGAAGCCTCTGCAAAAGTCTATTACAATAGACTTTAATCTTACAATAGATTAAATAGGTCAAACCCCACTCTGACCTTACGTCATTCCTTGCACAACTCAACCTCTAAGTTAATTTTTGTTTGCATTCATTTTCTACACCTTACCTGAGTTCAACTGGCCAATGAGGGGGCCTGTGCCTCGACAAAAATTGATTTTTGTGCTGCTCTCCCTGCCCTTGGGGCCACCAGGGACACTGAAAGGGTGAGCAAAGCCCTTCCACATCACAGAGCCATCTCTGAAGGAGATCAGTGGTTAGCAAGTTTAAAATCTCTGGATTTCTCCCTGCTTCATGCTTTTTCAACAAGCTAGCACGAGTTCCAGGAGGAGACAGAGTTTATTGAAGGGCTTAATTGCAGGAGTAGAGGGAAAAACCACAGCCAGAAGTGTTTTAGCTGGACAGGACTCTGGAGGATCAAGAGATTTGTGGGAAATGGAGCCTTGATTTACACGGTGAGGTAAATATCATGGGAAAGTTTGCAAATTTTTACAAGAGAAAACTACTGGATTAAGAGAAAAGCTGAAAAAAATCTTAAGTTTGATTCAAAGAAAGGAAAAAACAAGTGTTTTTTCATAGGTGGTCTTCCAAGAGCTGGACAGACTTGAACAGTGATGAGAAGAACAGTATGAGATACCTGGCAGTAAGTTATCAGAAACTTTGATAAGCTTGTCATTTTTTCCCTATTTTTATCTAAATCCAGGCCTACACACAAAGCAGGAGCTGTCACCATACAGCCCAGGGAACCAGTGAGACAGCACACTGAAGTGAGGTGGAAGGACAGGGGGTTTAAATGTCAGAATTCTGTTTTCAGTTCTCCTCTCTACTACACTCCCGATGTAAAATCTAGCAAAACTTTATTCCAGCTTTTCTGAAACAGTACTTTTCCAGTATTATTCCTGTGACCCTCTCTGCTGTCACCTGGGAGCCCTCAGCACAACCAGATGGCCTGTTGGCTAAACCAACACCCAACAACAGCTTGTGCAGGAAGGATTCAGAACAAGTTCCCAGCCACAAATTTAGCTCGAAAACATTGCCTGGAAGCTCAAGGTTGCTGGTCCTGCTGAGAGTGGGAAGATGAGGAGGAAGGGAATTGCAGGGAATGGACATGGCAGAGCCTTTTCCAGAAAAGGCTGGAACCTATTCCTCCTGCTTTACACTAAAGGTGATTTTTCCAGCGATTGGTCCTGTTATCATGATCAGGGTATTTGTGTGGATAAAGATGTCTTTATTAAGAAATAAAGGAAGGCAAACTCATGGGAAGGTTACAAAACTTTGGATCCAGGCTGCTCTGTTACATAGAACTAGTTTGAAGGGGTGGTTTGCTCCAGCCACTCGATTTCCCCTGGGTGGCACGGCTGAGTTGTGAATTATCACCTCATCTTCCCTAATTAACCATGCCAAACTCCTGCACTTTCCAACATCCATCCATTACTGCCTCCACCACGACACGTTGTAATGGACATTTTAAATGGCAGGAAACTGCTCCTGGTCTCAGTGCAGGGAATAATGTGTTCCCACTTCCACACAGACAGAGAAAATGAACAATCGGAAATGAGGCGACCTGGAATATGTATTTCTCATGAATCACTGACAAAATATTTTATGACCTCCTGTAAGATCAAAGGAAAGACAAAGGAGATATTAGTAGATTTGTTAAAGAGGAGAATAGCTTTGGCAGAATATATTTCTTTTCTGTTTTCAGAAGTATCTATGGGGGAAAAGTTTCCCTGGAGAAGAGGTGGTACAATTCAGGATGAACTCTGACCCAGTGTAAGGTCATTAATAGACTCATTTGGGAACATAAATATGCCCTTCATAAAGGTAGTTTGGTATCAGATCTGAGCATTTTATTGCAGTGTTTAGATAGATGCTAAACCTGAATTTCCCCAAATTATTTCCTCTATTTATCTATTTAGTTTTCCTTATATTCCTAACATTTCCTTATATTTATGTATTTAGCTTTTCCAGAGTTGTTTTACAGCAACAATAGCAGAATAGCAAACAGAAATAAAACTGCTGCTTTTGTGTTGGAAACATGATTTACCAAAGATGGGATGGGGGAAAAGGGCAGAGAGGAGGGGTCTTGGCCACCAAATTGTATATTTTTACCTTACTATTTAGAAATTAATTTCAGTAAAAGCCAGTTATTTTCCTGAATTTTCAGGGTGACTTAAAGAATGGGTGCTCTTGTGAGGGAGGAATGGACTAAAGTCACCCCCTGAGGTGAGAGCTGGGCTCTGGGAGGTGGGAAGGAGCTCTAAGAAATTTAAAGTGAAAGACACAGTGGTGGATACAAGTCAGGGCCCTGGTGAACATCTCCAGGACAGGCACAGAGTGTTCCTGCTCCTCTCTCCACCAGCTGCTGCAACCACCACACAGATCAGGCGTGGCTCAGCCTGGAAAACAAACCTGCCCCTGCTTTCCACTGAGAAACAGGTACACAGTCCTAATAATGTACATTTTTACTGCTAATCAGCTGCTGAGGTGGCCTCTGCCCATTTACTTTAAGTGAAGTGTCCCAAATGACCTTCCAACTATTTGGTAAGAGAAAAGAAAAAATTTATTACATAGAATTTTATTATAGGGTAGGCAGTCTAAGGAGAGACAGATGACACAATGAAAGAGAAAAAGAATTCTGACTGTGGTTAGGTGACTTTCCCTGAGGCTGAAGTGACTGATGTCAAATGATTCTCCCTCCAGCTGCCACCAGATCACAAGATCTCAGATTTTCCACCAACCACCTAATGATTGCAGTTGTCACAATAAGGTGAATAAGGTAATATGACTCCAGAGCTTTCAGACAACGTAACAAGAAAATGGCAAAAAAAAAAAAAATCACAGCAAAACCAAATATTTTTAAGCACAGGATTCCTTAAGGGATCAAAAAACATTTGTTGCTAACACAGGTTTTGACATATGAGCTGGAATTTAACTTCCCTTCTGCCCTTTGATAGAGAGTTTTTAGGATACTGCAATGCCCCAGGGGGCAAGGGTAATTTAGCAGTATTACCTTTTACTTTAGTCCAAATGCAATGGAACATCCATTTCCTCAAGTATTTACCTGATCCTTAACAGATTTTCTGCTCTCCTTTTCAGCTGAACTAATGCTGGAGTGTGGAGACAGCCTTAGAATCATTTATGAATGTAGTGAAGGATGTGATTATTGGGATGTACATTTTTCAGTTACAAGATAAAACCAAGCACAAAGGAGACGTTAGCTGAAACTTTACAAGCCTTGTTTTCTTCAAAGAATAATGTTCAAATTTTGGCTCTGTTTTCTTTTCTGAAGAAACACCTGGCCAAATTTTGTTCAGAAAAAGAAAAAATGTCCAGGAACGCAACAGAAAAAGGGTAATTGAAATAAGATCATGTTTTCAAGAGTGGTTTTGTAGGGAGAGCCAGATTACGAAACAGACAGATATAGATGGTACTGAACTCAGGTTTGCTTGATTTACCATCCAGGAACAGCAACTTTTGTTTATGTTGCAGAATTCCTCAGGGAAGGTGGACATGATGTCTACCTAGGCCTTGAACTACCCGAGTTGAGGCCTTAACAGGGGTAGTTCAAGGCCTAGGAAGACATCATGTCCACCTTCCCTGAGGAATTCTGCAACATGTTTACACTACCTTTAGGATTTTTCAACCACATACTTAGTTTCTCCTGTTAAAATTAACAAAACTTTAGCTAGTTTATAGCTGTCAAAGGGAGAACCTAAAAATGCACTGGCTCTGCCACTCAGTAGCACCCTGCAGCCCTTAGGAATGTCTGTCCCACAACCAAAAGTGCAGCTGAAGTCCATGTAGGCAGGTTAATTTTAAATCAGCCAGCACAGTGCAACTGGGGCACGTTCACACAGCTCCTCCGAGGCAGATTGAGCAGCTTGCTCTGAGCACTGAGCACCTCCAATTACAGCATAATCAGCCCTTGAGCTGTCTTGTTTGAGTCCTGCTCAGTGAGATCTGTGCATTCAAAGGACAGAACAGACCTCCTCTTGGAGGACAACACCCGAATGAAGTCTCAGAATGAGTAAAGGTGAAAGGAAAACATCATCCACGCAGAGATACAGAGAAAAAAAAGTGAAAAGTGCACTTTTAGCTGCTTCAGACCCTTCCTGGCAATCACATTTAGAAGGGAGGCCCTGTTTACAGGAGGAGTTCTCAGCCTTGCATTCCTAAATTCTGTGGACAAGAGGAGCATGAATTGCCTCTCTTTGATATCAGGAGACCAAAGTATTCCCCCAGACACACTGATATTGTGAGACAGCTTGCTTGTGCATGATGTTGTGTGTAATGAGCCTTAATAAGCTTAAAGAGCTACCCCTGCTTTTCTCTATTTGACCACATCCAGTGATTTAATTTCCCTGGTGGTAGAAAACCCTGGCCTGTCAGAACAGGAATTAGGTTTGGGTATCTTGGCACTCTGATCCTTTCTTCACATCATTAGGATGACACTGGGTGAAGCAAGGGTCACTGGGGAGAAGGATTGATAAAACATTCACTCTGAGTTGTTTCTAGTTGTATTATTGAGCCATCATCCTTTAAGCTGCTCACTATTTATGATGTGCACAAAATACATAATTAATTGTCCAATTCAACACTAGCATTGTGGCCTGTGACAGTCTTCCATTTATCTTTTTTTTCTTTCTTTCTCTGGGTTTATGATGTTGCTTGAGAAAATTAATTTGGCTGCATTCCCCCAGAAGTTCAAGGGAACAAACCACTCCTTCATTTCCACTGGAGTTACTGTTATTGGATTTGAAATTTTCCTTTCAACAAAGAATTAATTTGCATGCCTTACCAGCTAGATGGTTCTAAAATCAGGTAGCTAAAGAACTACAGATACACATTCCAGTAATTTTAACTAAAAAATGACCCCCTGTCCTCAGGAAGCAAGTTCTGCCTACAACTGCTGTAAGAAGTAAAATGCTGAAAACAGAAATAATTCTTAATATCTCTTTGATGAAGGTGGGGAAAAGGCCCCTGTGGATGGAACAGTGACTTCACACACAGTAGTCAGGACTCTGAGATATAGAAATGTAATTTCTGAACTTTTGGAGGCAAAACAGATAGATTTTGTTTCAGATATCATTTCCAAATAGCAGCAATATGGGGAGGAGTGTGGCACTACACAAATAACACTAAATAGATATAGTCAGATATTAATCATGTCTGCAGTAACATCTCAATTCCTTATGTGGACACACTTTAATTAAATAAAACAATTCCACGTGTTTTTCTGACACTTTTATGTTTCCTTTCCTTTGAGTAATTGCACAGATATGCAACAAAATTTTAATGTAAAAACTTCATACTTTTGTTGCTCTCACCAATCCTCTATGGTCTGAAAAAAAATTCAGATGATCAACTGCATATACAAGATACTTAAAAACATGGGGAAAAAAACAAACCTATAATCCACTGGCTACAGCTACCAAGTACAATGGAAATTAATCTCAGTGGTTTTGGTTTGATTATTTTTTTATCTAAGATTGAAATGTAAGTAGTTCCTAACTTCTGGGAGTCTTCAAAGTAATCCAGGTGTTAAAGGTCTTTCTCAGTGCTGGAATAGTAACAGCCAGACCTGGAGTCCTGCTCTTGATGAAGCTCATGACAAAACCAAGTGAATTAAACAGGGACATTGGAAAGTATCCTTCAGTTTTCAGAGAGCTACTTGTGCCATCTGCTTATTAATTCATATCCTCAGGACTTAATCTCAGGCTACAGCTTGTGAGCAGCTTCAAACAATTGACATTTTATGGCAAAAACTCGACCTAGTAGAGGATATGATTTTTGTCATCCCCTCCAAAATCTATGCCCAAGATTCTCTTGAGCTCCTCACAACAAATTAGAGCCCTTTTTTTATTATTTTGTAAGCAGAAAAATGTCATACACTGTTGCAGGTACGACATGAAAGAATGACACTCACCATTAGGTTGAAGTGAGCAGAGAAAGAGGAAGTTTATTATGATTTGGGGTTTAAATAGGATTTGGAATTTGCTCAAGGATTGGGGGAAGAGAGGAACACCCTTCTGACCCCAGTGGTCAAACCAGCAGTTCATTACAGAGAGAAATGAAAACAATCTACTTCTGTTTATGTTAAATGTGTAAAAAATTCCAGTAGAATTATGTAAACAAGATCAGAAGGCTGAAAATTAGGGTGACAATACACCATGGCTGTAAGTACCACTTTTTGTGTTTTGTGATTCTAGCCTGACTGAACTTTGCTTGAGATGAAGTTCAAACCCTTCTATAAAATGACAGTGATGTGCAGCTGCAGCACAGCATCATTCAGATTTGATCTGTTCAATTTGGTGTCAGGAAAGGATGGCACCCAGAAACCAAGGCATGAAGGTATTTCCCTGCCAATAACAAAAGAGTTGCAGGGCACCTCTACAGACACCCACAGTCCTTACAGGGTTTTATTTTGCATTAAAACACTCTAATAATGATGGATTCAGGATTGCTGCCATCCATTCATCACAACCACTATCTGGAGACTGAAGAAATGAGACAGGACTCAAGCACTGTCCACATAAAACATAACTCTGGAACACGGGGCACTTTGTTGCCACAATGATGATGCCTGTCAGATAACATTGATAGAGCTTTAACATTATTGTGCCCTCAAGTCCATTTCATTGCAGCTGCAGAGTTAGGGATGAACAAAGGTCTTGCCTTGTTTTGAAAGGAGCACATCCAGGGTTGCTGAAACACCAAACCTTTGGTGTTTGGTGTTTTTATAGTAACCTATGGTTACTATAGTAAAGTCAGGCTATGATGTCTGCTCAGGCTGATCATTTTGTACCTCCTAAAACAGCACCTCCTGTGCTGGCTCAAGAAGATTCTTTAGTCTCAGGCTTGCCTGCTTCTGCCTGCTCCCCTCTGCATGGGCTGAATTGTTAGAAAAAGCAACAGATGAAGCTGCAATCAGGAGCTTCTCTTTTATCTGTTGGGAGCAGATAGTTTGCCAGTGCAATGTGATCAAATGTGTGCAAGGAATGATTCCATGGCACAGGATGATCCCTCCTGGGGCAGGGAAGTTTCAAACACTGGGTTTCCCTCAGCAGTGCACCCTGAGGCACAGCTCTGCCATAAACACTCATGATAAATGCCATGATTTACCAGGAAAAATGAGGTAGCCCTGAACTTCCACTCCTAAAATTCCCTAAACTCCTTTTAATATCCTAAAGAAACTGATCTTTAATCACATCTTCAATACAGAAATGTCTGAGAATAACTGCCCATCTCCCTGTTGGTGCAAATAAAAGTAATGAGGGCTGACTCCTGCGTCCAGCTGCTATGAAAATGGCAATTATTTTTTAAGTTTTAAGCCTCATTTGCATTATTCAGAAGTTTCTCAATATATTCATACACCAGCATTTGACTGGACTACAACTATTTATAGAAATGATCAAATAAATATTTGCTTTAAAATGCAGCCCTGCTTTTGATTTATTGTGTTCATTAAACACTGTCTGCCTCACAGGGACAGCAGCAAAACCAACACATATCAGTATTATTTTCCTTTGAGTGCGTGTGTTGAATCTGAGCACTGAAAATGTATCTGAAGGTGAATAAGTTAATTCATCCTCATACATGATCTTATTTATGCTTTTGATGCTGTCTGCCTTCCCAGATAGAAGTGGATGCTATATTAATTAATTTTATTTTGCCTAAAGTGTAATATCTCACAAGACTGCTCAAACTGTTTCACATAAATTAGGAGAGTAAAAACTTCATTGTCTTTTTTAACCTTGATTCTACTGTACCCTATTGTACATGGAGACTGAAGAACACACTGAACCCCCTTCCAGGTAGAATTGGTGCTTAAATTAAAAAAATACTGAAGAAATGTATTGTCATATGAAGGTTGTCCTACCTTTTTTTTTACAGCAATATCTACTTAACTTTCCTGACCACTGTGGCTGTTTGCTGATCCTATCTGAGTTTTAGGGTTAGAGAAGACCTCATTATAACACAGTAAGTTTAAATATTGATAAGGAATCAGATTTTTGTCCTCAGAAAACACAAATTTGAAACCAAATTTAAGGTGAATAATGAGAAATAAGTCTTCATGAATAACTAAATTCTTGCTGGTCTTGCACTGTTTTAAATGAGTGACAGGTGATTAATCACTGTGATGGACTTCCTTCTTTGTTATTTTTCATTTACAGTTGGATGTTTTCATTTTTGGAGAACAGAAATGTGGGTTCCACTCAAGATTCCTTAGTCTTTGCCATAGATTTTTAATTGTTGTTTTTAAATGCAAAACTTAACTTCAAAGGAAAAAAACACACCTGAAGATAAAACTTGAAGCCCTCTCTTTTCCATATGAATGGTTGTTCCCTGAAGACAAGGTGCAGACCTTTGGTTTTGGTAGATTCTAATCCACGCAATGTCCACGAATTAATCCCATTCTGTATTCTTATTTTTTGCATGATAAATTGACTTGCCTTTTTGCTGAAGTCACCTGGGTTTTACTCCTGCTGACATCCACACACATCTGTGTTTTATATGGCCTCACGCTCGTGTTGGCAACACAAACTCCTGTGATTATGACAACAGAAATTCCTAGGACTGGCTTTACAAATTCCAAAAGGAATGACCTGAAGGGAGTCAGAACCTGGGGGGACTCCCTAATCTGGCTGCAGATTAGTAAAAAGTAAAGTGCAGGGGAGAGCTCAGTATTGTAAAAATGCTGAGCAAAGGTTTTTGATATGAAGAGAGTGGCCTCAAGCTCAGAAAAGATGTACCCATTCCTAATATAATGCCAGCTAATCTTTCCCATATGCAAGAAGGAAACCTGTAGGACATGATGGAAAAACGACCAAGTGAAAGGGAAATCCAGGGACCTTCTCAACCTTGAGCTGATTCTTGCCTTTAGAGGAAAGAAAAGTCCCTTAAACTTAACATACAAATGCTCTATGCAGGGCTAAGTGTAAATAAGATGCAATGCTTCTTTGGAATTTATTATATACAGCAGCCATGCACCTATCACTTCTGAAGAAACTGAGTTAAAGCTTATTGGCATCCTTAATCACATCAATGCTCATTTCCATCTTCTCATATAGCAACACTGAAAAAGTTCACAGAAAAAAAAAAAAACAAAGGCTCTTTGATAATGCAACAGAAACCAAAAAGGACACTGGGTATTGAAAAGGGTAAAAGCCTGTCTCTAATTGATTGGAAACTGATGACAGAGTGACAACTGGAAGATTTGTTTCAACCAGATGTTTGTTCTAGAGCTGTTCAACCATCAAAAAAGAGAATGTCTCCTGAATATTTACCAAATGAGGATTGATGAAAGAGCATTAAAGCTGCATTAAACCTTTTACCACTGCTGCTAAATAAGAGTCTCAGAGCTTGCAAGAGGACTGCCAAACATTCATGTTTTGATCACAGGCACACACATTGAGGAAGGGTTGTGTGTGATCTGGAAAAAATTCCTGGTTTGTAGCCAACAGGGAATTAATTCATGGCTTTCATAGGGCAAAGGTTTAGAAAGCAAATAAATTATAATTCAAGTGTTGGGACAGAAACTGTGCATTAGAAACACAACCTCAACAGTGATCTAGGGTTGACATTCAGAAAAGCATCAAATACCTCAGAAGTCTTATGAACAGGGTGCTCCTTTTAAGTCACTAAAACCACCTGTCAGCTCTGCAGGGGAAAGCTGTGCTCCAGTTTTATGAAAACAAAGGTTTAGGGGGGGGTGGAATGGGACTATTTCTGCTTTCAGTTTATGGATAATGCAGAGAGGTTTGAGGGATGTGGAAGACAATCTTCAAAACAGAATACAAAAGAAAACTGGGAATAATTTTTAGCAAATCTCCTGCTAGACCTGATTCCAAAGCCAGTTTTAACAAACAGACTATGCAGCACATAACTTAGAAACAACTGTATGAAAAATGAAGGTTGGAAGCACATGCTAGGAACTAAAATAAACAGAAAAGGAAGTTCAAAGTATAGAATTTTAGAGCTTATTCATTCTTAACTCTCCTCTCTAATGATATTATGGGATGTTGTTATGTACAACCTGTCAGTAACAGAAATATTAAGGTTATAAAATTTTCATTTTAAAACCCTGTTCACTTAATCTACCCTAAATCTGTGCTGTTGCACAGAAAAGTCAGGCCACATTTCCTTTTAATAAGGAAATCTCCCAATGGTATTAATAAACAAAATCAACCAAAAACCTACAAAATTTTGATCCTTCTAGTCTGATGGATTGAAAGCTATTTGGCAAGATGAGGGAAACCCATTGGTGACCAAAATCCTCTTGCCTTCACACTGTTCCTCTCAGCAGCTGTGTTGGAAGAATAACATCACTATTTGCTCCTGCATCCAAATCTTTTCTGATAAATTAAACCAAATCAAAAATCCAAAAATTGGATTTTCTCAGAGAGCCACAAAGAAATAATCTTAAATGTTTCATGGCAGTTGCTCTGTCCATTTATCTGCGTTTTAAATTATTAATGGCATAAGGCAAACCACCTCTTAGGGTCCAGCAATAGCTGGTGTTAAGCTTGAGAAGGGAACAAACATTTCTGAGGAGGCCAAAAGTCTGGAGGAGTTACTGTTTCCCATAAAAATCTGAACTATCTTCTGTGGTGAAATGATTTCCTGAAGATAGGAGAGGAATGGGTGACTACTGCAGTTCCTGAAATAAAGCTCTTTCTTCCAGCTCCTGGAGAGACTCTGTGCCCACTTGGCAGGAATTTCAAACAAGGACAGCCTTGAAAATGCCGAAGTCCTTCATCTGCCGTGGGTGAAAGCACAGCCCAGTCCCTGCAGCAGCAGCAAAGAGTCAAATTTCAGCCTGTCGAATACACGGATGTGCATCACAATGCCGAATTTGGTCACTATCACCTCCTGGGCTTTTGCTTTGAATGCAAATGACCTTGTGGATGTAATCCTAAAGTGGTGCCTGGGGTGAACACATGAAAGTCAGACACAGCCTGAGCACATCGTTCACCGGCAATCACAAGTTCTTTTCCTTCACTATCCTTTCTTTGCATTTAATTCCTTACCAATAACACATTAGGCTATAAACTTCCTGATTTAACTGTCAGCAAGACCCTCCTTCCATTTATTCATGCAGTGGCATCCAAAGTAATTACAGAAGGAAACAACCATAAGCACTTGACAGGCTGGGTAAAGGGAAGCTGACAGAGCTGAGTGCTGGAAAGTTTGGGTGGATATTGAGGACATTGGTGATGTCAAGACAGTATTTTTACATTTATTGTGGGGGGGCTTGCTTGCCACATTGCACACACACGTGCAGGGTGATGCAGTGTGCTGGGTAAATCGGGGATTTTATATTCATTTGCTCATTTATTGTTCATTCTGCAGCTCCTGCTGGGTGACACCTTGCTCTGGATTTCTGTACACAGCACACTGAAGGCACTCTTAGAGACAGATGAGGGTTTTTTTTAATAACTTTAAGTTTCTCTTCAGCTACAAATACAGGACCTGGCTTGTGAGCAAGAAAATAGAGCTTTCCACTGCTTGGTGCATCCAGCTTTTTATTGCTACCACTTTTTAAGTTATATCCCAAATTTTCCTCATGATGAAGCATCCTTCCCTTCAAGGGGAAGACAGAACAGCTTTACTGCTAGAAGGTGACCACTGCCCACCTGGATTCAGTTTTTCACGCTGCTTGGAAACACAGTTTTTAAGTTATTTTGGTCTTTTCTCTATTTAGAATGTGTCTAGCAACCAAAAGTTCACATAAAAATGGTCCAAACATCTCAGTTCTTTGCTCCTTGCCTGAGCACAGCAGGTTCCAGGCGTGCCCACACAGTGACCCACAGCTCCCTGGAGGGGAACTCTGCAGAATCTCATCAAGGCACAAGCTACCAAAAAGCTGTAACTATTCTCTTAGTGTGGCTGTAACACTTCTGTTAGAAGAGTTAAAGCTGCAGAAAAATAAACAAGATTTATATTTAAGGCTCTACAATGGAGTTAACACTAAAAGTAGCCACTGCAAATCTTTGGGCAGTGAAAGAAGCAGACCTGGAGGAATTTAGATAGCAGCATAAAAACTGTAGAAGCAAACATTCAAAGAAGCTGAAAAATACCTTAAATGTTTTGCATCTTGCATGCAAGTTTGCCATCTAAATATTTTAGTTACCTGGATTATTTTTTCCCCCATTCAACAGCATATTTTACTTTGGTGTTTATACACAGGAGTGGAAAGGATGGGTGAGGTGTACCAGGGGGTCAAGAAATGGACACAATCTCACTTCTTTATCATATTAAACACTCCCAGCCTTCTAGTTTGCTTGCTGACTCTACCAAAGCTCTGAAGTATTAAAAAACAAACCAGTATAATTGAAGTTAAGGGCTTGCATAATCCTTTTTCTAAAGGTGTAAGATATAGCTATGAACACGCTGCTCACTTGTAAGACCTGCTGTGATCTGCAGCCCAGCTGCAGCTTGTCAACAGGATAAACACAAGACAGTCTCATGTATCTATTTGTGCATGAAAGCTGTGAAAAGGAGATTATAAAACCCCCACTTTGCCACCAGCCTCACAGAAGGGAAGCTGGAAATGACACAGGAAAGATAAGGCTAAAAAGAGATTTTTGTCACAAGGGAATAGTCTGCACCAACATCACACCTCTGTCTAATTTCTTGTAAGTATGTTTATTACATCAAAACTTTTCAAAGGCTTGACATTTTTATGGTTTCAGGTTCATTGCCCAGATTAAGCCTAATCTACCCCCAGAATATATTTAAAGTGGGATTTGTGGCTTTGGCTGCATGACTCCTGTTGAAGTTAATGGGAGCCAGTAGGCCAAATCCTCACATGCTGTTTTATTTTTCTCCCTATGTGTGTTTAACTCTTCTAACAAATAAACCTGAGCCTAATAGTTAAATAAAAAAAATCCACTTTACTATTTCAACTGATGAATCAGGCTCCCAGTGCCACCTGATAAGATTTACAAGACTGCTGAATAAAGATCAGTTAAAAAACCCCAACCCTAATTTTATGACAACAAAATTGCAATGGCTCTCAAAGGAATAAGAGAATAAAGGAATTCCCCTGACCTACAAGCTCATTGCAGCTGGTTTGAATATGTTAAAGTTGGTGCTTGTGTGGGTTTAGGGGTTGGGGATTTTTTTTGGTTTGGTTTTGGGGTTTTTTGTGTGTGGGAGTGTGTGGTTTGTTGGTTGTGGTTCGTTTTTTTAGGATTTTTTTGCGAAGAAATTACCAGATTTTTAAAGTTTGTTTTCTTTTCTAAATATAGTTTCACATGCTCCTTTTCTAAGCATATTTTACTTCTGACAAAAAATACCATTAAATATTCAGACTGCAACTTCTACAGGAAAAATATGACATTTGAAAACCTCCATTCCTTGTTACATACAGAGCTGAAATGACTTCATCATTAAGTGAGAGATAAAATTTCTGACCTGTTATGTAAATAAAGGTGCCACACCTCACTTGCCCAGCCTGAGAACAGGTTGCCCATAGGGGTTGTGGTTGCCTCATTCCTGGAAATGTTCAAGGACACGTTGGATGAGGCTCTGAACAACCTGACCTGGGGGGTGACATCTCTGCCCACTAGGAGATGGTCTGGATTTGTAGGATTACAGAAAATCTTGCAACACCTTAAAACAAACCCTAAATGAGTTCACTCTGGAAATGAGGACTCTTCAATGAAGGAGACTTCAAGACAGGGATTGATTTATTCTGTCATGTCAATCATTTTGACAACAGAGAAGCAGCAGGCAGAGTGTGCAGACCTGGAGAAGTACCTGCCTGTACTGGGAGAGAAAATGGAAGGTACAGGGCTACCTAAGGCAATTTGCACTCAATAGCTCTCCAGGGCTCTGACATTTATCCCTGAGTGAGGAGTGGAGGAACAGCTCACTGGAATATGTGAAAATCACTGTCTTGATAGATTCAGTTTTGTCCACATTATGACAGTTTATTATAATTTTATGTATGTTATGTATTTTCCATTCCTCTCCCCAACATGATGCCCAGGCCACTCTGAATGATTTGTGTTGAATTGGTATAAATGTGTTCTGCATGTGATCACTCCACTGCCTCAGGGAATAGAGGTGTAAAGTGCTGGTTAACATTCCTTCAAATATTTTTCATTGCTTCTTTACTGTGATAATCTCTCCTGACCCCCCACACTAATTTCATTTTAGGATCTTCCTGAAGGGAATAGCTGGAGGTGTGAAATAGCTGGAGGAGGATAATGTGACACCTTATTATGAAGCAGCAGTGTGAATGTTGTCAGCTTGGTCCCTGGTTTTTTTAAAAGGAATACAACACTATACACGAGCTGCATTTTGAACAGATGGACCTAGTCATACATACAGCATGAAACCCAGCCAGATTTAATACATGTGATCCCTCTCCAGATCTAGGCATATTGTTGTTGTTACCACTGCCATTTTCATCCTGCTGCTGGGGTAGGCACAAATATTTGCAGCATGGGTAAGCAAACACCCATCCCAAACACAAACTAGATCTTTATCACATGGAGCTGACTCCAAAATGTTCCCAACCTATGAATGAGATGAGAAAAAATACAGGAGAAGTGCAGCCAGACAAGTGCAAAGAAACACAAAGACACTATTGATCAGTCTGATGAAACAGCTGGTGGGTGATGGACCCACAGCCTGAGTGTGTGGTCTGTTCCCCCTGGACAACTGATAAACTTCTCTTCATTAATTGTAGCACAAAACCACAGCAAGGGCAGCTCTTTTTAGTGGCTGAATATTTCTGAATGAACACCTTAAACTTCCACCATCCAGAGACCTGGAGACCACCTCAGGACCTTTGCCTTACTCACTCGGCATAGCTATGTTTATATTTTCTATGTGAAGAGGCTGAATTCCACAAGATAAAACAGAAAATTAGACCTCCCCAAAAATTCTGGTTGACAGCAATGATAGTCAGCATGTTTGGAAGAAAACCACCATTCCATCTGCTTCCCTTCCTTCTTCCCTTTGTCCCTTTCAAGTTGTTCCCAATCTCCTCTTTTTTTCCCTTTCCCCACATGACATTCTCTGTTTTATTGTTAATGTTCCTCTGTGTAGCACACAACCATTTTTAAGATGTTGAGCAGTCTTTAGGGTCAGCCCTAAGCATGATCCACTTGAGGATCACACTCTGAATAAACCACGCAGTCATGGAACAGATAAGGCTGGAAAAGATCTCTAAGATCCTCAAGTCCAGCCATTAACACTGCACTGCCAAGTCCACCACATCTACCAGTTCCTTTCCTAACTCCTAACACTGAAAAAATTCTCTGGTGAACCCAACCCACATCCTTTACTTCTCATTTTGGAGCAGGAAAATACTGCCAATGGCTGTGCTCATTGCTGCTGCATCATAGTACACATAACATAGAAGTTTGTGTTTCCTTTTTCAGAGAAATAACATTTGACAGTTTGAAAGTTAAAGAATAACACCCTTAACTTGAAAATTTACCTGGAATTTTGTGGGAAGTTAAAAAAAAAAGCACAAATATGGAATAGTTAAAAGGCAATCCAGAGAGAGACTGATATATCTGATTAAGACTTCATGAAAACCAGCACAGACAGTGAGCTGAATAATAAAGTATTCAGAAGGAATGCGCTTAAGCAAATTATTTCTATTTATGGAAACAGGGATGTGCCATGAGACACAAAGTCAGAAAAATCCTGGCACAGATATAGGAAGCAATTAGATAATGACAGATTTATTCTTGCCATTATAAGCACAATGGGTAAGTTACTTCTAAACCCAAGTGTAGCCTCCACTCTTTTCTGATGGATTATATATAAATGAGGTTTTAGGGAACCCGTTACTGTACTGGTATATGACATATATTCTAAAAAATACCTCTTACACTGAGGAAAAAGGTCAATAATCAATGGAATTTAACTAAACTTCTGCAGTTCTGGTGCTGGTACAGAGTAGATACCTACTGACTTCACTAGACCTGCACCAGAAGGTGCAACCCATTCATGCCCAGAGCTTCAGAGTAAGTTGCCTTCAAAGAAGTTGCCATTTCACATGACCTAAGCTTGAGCTTCCTCTCCAAAACACAAAAGGTCTGAACAGTAGAAAATTGTTCCTTCATCTGCCTCAATTTTCACCAGCTTTCTTCAGATAACTCATTGTTCTCTGAAAAGAACCCAAATTTTCACGTTGCTTGAACTAGGAAGTATTTCTTTCAAACGCTGGGACAAAAGGAATATTCAAAGCCAAGGGTGCACACACAGTTATAAAACTCAACCTGTTGAGTGGAAAAAGCCATTCGGGTTGAATTCAGAAGACATTTATAGAACTGCAGCTGAATTCTGCTTTTTAATATGAACCTTCTCCTATTTAATAATTGAAACTATGTGGAGAGATGTTCCAGTTATATTCCAGATCCACACTAGTAACTAACCATGATAAGGTAACGCTGAAGTAGTCACATACTTCTGCTATCAGAAAACCTATACCTAGGAGACAGCCCAGAATCCCATTTTTAGAGAAATTCTCTATTGTGGAAAGGTTAGGGAAAAAAAAAAAATCAAACAGGCCTTTCCAGTAACAAAACACAGTGCTTTGACTATTGGAGGGCCATGGGAATGATTTATGGCTGTCACTTGGCTGCAGAGCCTGGAAATGCTGCCCAAGATCTCCCCTCCTATTGCTCTGTGCTCCCATTCTCATGGAGAGCAAGACTCAGTCTTCCTCATAAAGAAGAGGTTAAAAACCTTCTGCACAGCTCTGCAGCTGGCATTAACCTGTGTCAGGGTAAGAAAGTGTCTTCTCTGAGTCTCCCTTGTGTCAAAGTGGGACAGTCACCTTTTATTTCCTCATTGTTCACTTAATTTACGTAGACTGCGAGCACCGTGGAGCCATGATTTTATTTTAATTAGTGCAGTAGGCCCTGATCTGGGTAGTATGAGCTACTGGAATATCAATGAGCTCGTAATGCTGCCATTCAGAAGGGTCTCTGTGCTGCAAATCTGGGAGTTTTTTTTCCTCCTCACCCACCCAGACCAGCTTCACCCGAGAGTTCTGCACACAGCACAGGAGCTTTGCCTCAGCACAGCCCAACTCCCTGCCCTGGCTGCTCCCTCCCCACCAGCCCAGGCCAGGATCCAGGCTCAGATGGAGCTTGTAATTCTGCCATACAGAAAGAAAGGTCTCTGTGCTGCAAATCTGGGAGCCCTGGGGTGATTTTTCCTCCCTCACACACCCAGACCAGTTTCACACAAGGGTTCTGTTCACAGCACGGGAGCTTTGCCTCAGCACAGCCCCACTCCCTGCCCCGGCTGCTCCCTCCCCACCAGCCCAGGACAGGATCCAAGCTGGATCCTCCAGGAAGGAGATGGATGGATCAGATGGAGCCTCCAGGAAGGGCTGGTTTGGGAAAGCTGTGCCTCCAGGGAGGTAATCTGGCAGCCCTCATAGTTTTCAACACCTACCTCCCCTGTTTCCATGTTGCCAGCAGTTGAGTCCCATAGCAGGGACTGCATTTCACTCATTAAGATGTCCAAGGAAACCACCTCTTATAATTTACTACATCCTTCATCTAAAAGCTCCTATTTCAGCTTTTCCTTAACTTTACCTTGCAAGCACAATCTAAGCTACGTGCATCATTCAGAAAGGTGAAACAGGGGGTCATGCAAAGCAGTGGTCTGTGCTGCTTTAAGCACTGCCTTTTCCAAGTGTTTTGAAAAAGCAAACCCACCAGAGTCACTAATTGGCTGAAAATCAAGAGGGATTTTTTCCTGGTTGTTCTTTAAAGCAGTATCTCTGTTTTGTTTCAGCTTCTTTACTTTCAGCTGTGCTGGGGAAAAAAGGAGCTTTGGCATGTCTGGAGGTTTATTCAAAACACCAAACTATGGCTGACAGCAGAAATAGCTTAAAGCTACCTTTTTATAGATATTAGGAAAATAAATAATATTAGAGAAATACTCAAAATCAGTACAAACAGAGAAAATGCTTTGCTCTTAGAGAATGAATTTTGTGCAAGCATGGAATGAGATACTATTTGAATACCACACTGAATTCACCCCCAAATTCAGTGAAATTATTTGATTTCTGTCAGTCCCTTACCTTATTTATATCCATTTCAGTGGACCTTGTATTAGGCAGAAATCTAATAGGATTCTAATTTTTTATAACTTAAATTAGCATTCATTTATTTGTAAAACACCTAAAAATATTTTGGCCCTACCAACAGAATCTCTCCACACAGAGAGTCTCAAGTACTTCTGTGACTTGATCCTGATTTATGCCATTACTTGGACAGCTGGAGGCAAGCAGCCTCCACTGTCCCCATCAGGGACAGCAAAATGTTACAGCTCCACAAATGCTCTTTCAAAACAACCAAATTTTAGGCCACCAGGAAATTTGTCATCACTATTTAAAAAGACTGAGGAATGAGAATTCTCCCCAGATGCAGCAGGGACAATATGGGATAAATACTGAGAGTCCTGATTATGGCAGAACTCATGGATGCCTCTGAGCAAGCCATTCAGGGTTTGGGGTGGTTTTTTTTGTCTTTTAAGCAAATAAAACTGATTTTGTGCCATATTGTGCCATTTTTAATAATGTGCTAAGTCTTTGGAGCAACTGATCTTCAGCCAGTAGGGGTTAGTGTAATATGAAATATTAAGGAGGACATCATGCTAAAAGGTCCAGATGGGCACTAAATTTTTTCAGCAGGGAAAGATTTTAGTAGTTATCACAGTAGAACAGTACAGGTACAAACCTTCTGTGACAATTCTCTTCACTCAGTATTTCTTTTAAAGTAAATCCAAACAGACACATATTTTTTAAAACTTTTAAGAGGGTGTTTAGTGACATAAAAAGTTGTAAAAATAAAATTCACTGTGAGCATGCCTTTATAAATTTGAAATCCAGTCATGGAAGAGTAATGGAAAGATACAAGTAAGGAACCAAAAATAATATCTCTTTCTTCTACCCCTCTATTAAAGTTACTCTTTCTTACTTATCACTTATATATTTCCAAATCCTGACACTTCACATGCCTAGACACTGAGATGCTCTCATGAATCATGAAACAGGTTCCCTTTAAGCAGTTATTTTTCCTTTTTCTGGGCGTTCTAAGAGAATAGACACTTTTCCAACCATTGCTACCTTTATTGCTATCTTGCTAATGATGCCTCAGACATCAAAATATCAATAACTTGAAGTTATTAGAACACATGGCACTGTACTCTAAAACAGAATGGAAAGCATCTAAGTAGGAAGATAAAGTGACACTTGGCACAGCTGAGGAAAAAAATACACTGAAAGAAGTGAAGTATTAGAAAGAAAAATACCCTGTGCTGGTTTTCTCAGTCAGGTGCAATGTCTTAAGTGATACCAATGCTGCAAATACCTTTGTCTTTATCTAACATAAAATCTGAGTGGCTTACTTCGTTTTTCCTCAAAGCTTTTCTATTTTTACTTTAGCTTAAAGAAAAACAAAAGAAAAAAAAGGAACGTAATCAAATGTATTTCTACTCTTTATATTAGTTATCCATTAAAATTTCATTTCCAGACATCTTAGGGGCAGGAAAGTTCACTTGATCATCCAATTTGATCTCCCATTTCCAAAAAGCATGTAATTAAAGTGTAATCAGTCTCTGACTAATGCATTTTCCAGAAAGGCACTCACCCCTGAAGAAATCCAGCGATGCTGCTATGCAGTGTAAAGACATTTACTCCTTCCAGAAGACCCCCTGACAGCTTTTCCCTGTGCTGTCTTCAGCTGCCCAACAGACTCCTAAAAATTAGACACAAATTTCATTTGTGCTCCCTAACAGGATTTTGGCATGACCCATCTGAGTGTTTTTCATGCTGCTATCTAAAGGCTGCACATTCCCTCTGTGCTGCAGCCCATCCTCTTTTTTTCCCAAATGCATCCATGTTTGCAACTGCCCATGTTTCCAGTCAAATAAAATGCTAGGAAAGTATTTTATATGACTGGAACCATCTTACAGGGTGATCCATACAGCTCTGAAAGACTTCTGCCTCATCTCTCCTTTTAATAAAGCTTGTCTTTGTCAAGCACTCCAAGGTCAGCCAATTTTGGAGCTCTTTCAAAGTTATTTCTATTCCCAATATCAAATCTAAGTAAAATAACTGTAGAGTGCTATTTTTCTTAGCCACATGCATCATCCAACCAACAAATAAAATCATATTTAATTCCCAAGGCCAATTTTCACAAAGCCACGTGATCTCTCATGAGATGAAAACCTGCTAAAAGTGAATTTTGCCATTCTCTGACAACCCAATGGAGGCTGCAGGTGGAAAAGAGTTTGATCTCCTTTACTGGACCAGGCTGATGACAAACTGGGGAGTGGCCTTGCAGGACAACTGGATTTTTTGGGAGAATACTTCTGCATAGGAGTGTATCTGCATGGACTTAAAGTGAGCTACAGCTCCAGTTGTCCAGAAGAACTGCTGGAAAAAGCAGCTGGAAGACTGAAGGAACTACACCAACACATTCTAGAGGGACTGCCTGGAAAATGACAGCACCTGATGCTGCACGTGGTGTGCAAATCTGAAGTCAGAACAGGAATACATGAAAAATTGACAGTTAGAAGTGTATAATGGTTGGGATTAATTAAACTCGGGATTTAATGTGCATCCCCTGGCATATTAGAAGTTTTGTTGCACATACTTGAGGAATAATAATATGTGTGAGGTTTCTTGAGGAGATTTTATGGAATAGGCTTTACAGGGTCTCTGACACAATGGTTTGGTGAAGCAGACAACACAGAGAATTAGCATAATCTTTTTTCCATTTGAACAAAATCCTTTCCTCAGCAGAGAGCTGCACTTTTCTATGAGTTTTTACCAAGAAGCATATTTATCAGACTATTACATGATATTAACAATGACTTTTAAAACAATTTCGAAGAGATAGCACAGTGAAAACATATCAATTAAAGCTTTTGAAGACATTATATCCCAGGCCACTTGTTCTCCTTTGTGTCACTGAATTGCTGTGAAATTTTCTTCAGTGGACTGAAACATCCAACACCAGGGAGCAAAGTCTGGTGCTGCTTGTTTAATCTGTGGTGTGGAGCATGGGATTTTGTGTGCAATCTAAAAATTAGAACCCTCTATCTCAGAATGACAGATTCTCATGCTGTCTGTGCTAAATATTTGAATTTCAGTAGGTGACCTCAAAACTGCTTGAGTATTAACAGTCATCACATTCTAGATCATCCCATGAAATGTTTAGATTTTGACAGGCTGGTGAAAAATACTTATTTGCACACATTTATTTACTATTTAGGCATCTTTATAAGCTTCAATTTAGCAGCATTTTTTCTGCACATTTTTTAAACAACTGGGCATCAAACACAACTCCAAAAACATGTGCTGTTGTTTTGCACTGAGTTTAAGCCATAACTATTACACAGTAGAAATATTCACAAATAAACCTTTCAAAGTCCAAATTCTGCCTTCTACCTTAAATATTTTAGTAGATATTAAATAAGTAAAGCACGAAAGTATATTTTTAAAAGTTTTAATTCTGAAAGATCCATTTGTTGGCTATCTTTACTAAAGAATATCTTTAAACAGCACTGAAGGCTACTAATGGTTGTCATCAAGTCTTGAGGATGATTGTCACATTTATCAATACTCTGTAAGCTGCTTTTAACAATTCCTTATAGCTGTGTTGGTTAACAGGACGTTCTTTCAATGCATTCTGGACATCGTTTTCATGAGTGAATTTATTGTTGGCTTCCACTGAATTGTAAATAAAGAAATACCTATGTTATATATGTATATATATATCTCGATATCTATATATAAGTATGTATCTATATATGAATATATGTATATGTATGTGTAATAATAACATTTCAGACTGCAATCTCTTATTTTTAATGTAAATCCAGTCCAAATTCAGCAGCCACACAAACAATATTAGACTAAAATCATCAGAATGGAATCCTATCCCCCTTTATTGAAAATAGGTTTGTCTCTCCTTATTTGTTTTGTGGCTCGTGTTCTTGTATCTCAGCCTTTAATGGGGAAAAATTATTTATGCAAGTTACAGAATCTCACAAACCTTTCCATCTTGTCAACAAATATTGACAAAGATTTGGTGCAGACAAAAAAATAATATTCCTTAGTATTACTAGCTTGCACCAGAATTGGGTTTGATTTTTACATTGCACAAGTTGGCACATTCCAGTTGTGATTTAAGTCTGGTTTAAGGGTTGATTTGAGGTAATTCTGGGGAAATGCCCAACTTAGCCCTGCTGAAATGAAGTTTATCACTGTTCTCAGTGGTCCTTCAGTGAATGAGAGAAACAGAGCAAGCAAATATCAAAATAAATATTAGTTTCTACACCTTAACAGAAAAAAAAAAAGAGAGCTGTATGTATTATAAAGGAGTAATTACTGACTAAGCAGAAATCTTACAGGAAAGATCTGCAGGTTTGAAAGGATTTTAAACTGGAAATGAATCAAGAGTGTCAGCCATTTGGACAAAAGAGGAATATTTGGGCCAGGAGCAAAAAACCCAGCCTACAAAATACACAGAACAATCCTTTCCACTTGGTCAAACCCCACTGCAAGAAAGATTTGGGCCAAGTGGAGACTAGGGGAGAGCAAGAACAAGAGAAAATGTGATTCGACAGTGGGGTTCTGTCTTGCATGAGAGGACAGAGCTGCAGCTTTCAAGTGGTAGAAAGCTGCTGCAAAATTCTCCTTGTCCACGGCAGTGGGACAAACAGTGATGAGCTGAGGCTGCATTAAAAGAGATTCAGGTGGGCCATGATGAGAAATCTGCCAATGATGGGATAATGAAGCCCACTGGAGTAGATTGCCCAGGGAGGCAGTGGAATCTCTGGGGTTAGACAGATGTCTATCAGGGGCTGGACAGGCAGTGGGCAAGCGTGAGGTTTTTATACCTTCTTCTCTTCTGCTGGAGCTGGATTAAATGATTGGGAGATATCGTTTTCGTGTTCGGACTCAGATGTTTCTTAATTCTTATCTATAATACAGTCTCACAAGCTGTGAGTTCTAGCTAACAAAGTAGAAAGTGGCTCTGTCTCTAACTCTTTCCAAGGTCTTTTAAGCACAAATTGTCCATTTACGAGATGACACCCTAAAGTATTTTTACTTTTAACCCAATAACCAACCACCTGTGGTCTGCAATGCAGATTTTTTCACCTAATTACAAAACACCACCCAAAACTATGAAGAAGAAGGTGAGAGAAGAAGTTAAATCCTCCATCTTGCTTTATATATATTACTATAGTCTAAAGCCTTAAATCCTAAGTTTTCCACCCTGTGATATCACACACTTCTATTCAATCTACACACCCATAATCCCAGTTCTGTCACTCAATTTTGGAAGCCTTTTCCATGCCCTCAGGTCAAATGCAGTGTTTGCTTGAGGGTCAGTGCCTGTCAGCACAGAAAGTCTAAAATTTTCAGTGCCCAGGGTTCCAACAGGCAAGGAGAGGAATTGGATGTCCCCTTGCTGTCCTTTCATCCCCGTTGCTCAGGACTGTGCTGACAAATCTCCAAGGGACCTGGTGGCAGGCTGAGTGTGGCTGTAAATACATTACACCACTGCTGGGCTCAACTGCTCACTTCAGGCCCCTAATGCATTTTGATTTCTGATTAAGCAACCTTTACATTTCTGAGATTCAATGGGAGGAAGGGGGATTAAAGCCTTTGTACAGTGTTTCATCTGTCAGCAAGAGGTCCCATCAATTCTAAATTCATCAGGATGCAAATGGGAATGGAAGCACTGAGATTTTTCTTTAGCTGAGAACTCTTTGTTCACCACAGTGCCTGTGCTGGGTGTTTCTTCCATGGAAAGAAGGCTCAGAACAGTGAAACATGCTTGGAGCAAAGGAGCACAACCAGAGAAGTCATTAAAGGTTATTTGTTCCAAAAAGAATCATTATTGATTGTTTGTCCAGTGTTTCGTTATTTCAGCCATTAAAGTTATGGTTGGAAAAAGAAATATTCCACACTGAGAAACACGTGTCTTGGAAACTTTTCTGTCTGATGGACCCTGGAAGAAGCCCACTGTTCTGTTGTGTAAAAGCAAGTTTGTTTTTATTGTTTAAACTCTGCAGAGTTTTTCTAACCATGGCTCAACTTCTGGAAATGCCTGGCACTAAATCATTGACCACTGTAAGCAGGCACACACAGAAAACGACTAATGGGGGGAAAAGAGAAGTTAATAATTTTGAAATACATTTGCAATTGTTATTACCTATAATGTCCTGAACTCGTATTTTTATTTAATTGGGTTTTTTAGGAATGTAATTATTTTTAAACTATCGCATGCTCATTATATTTCAAATACTGAAATCCAGTTACGCTATCTCAGTGTTTCACCAGTTTTCAGGGCAATTAAATTTAGCATTTAGTGTCATTAAAGAGAGAACATTCTCTCCTTGTAAACAAATTTGCTTTTGAATTTGACCTTTGACTATGTTTTGCAAAATGCTTCACTTTAAGATTGTCTGCAAACCATTTAGTGGAGCTGAATATTTGAAATTCCCTGTTTGAACTGTTTGACTGGTCACCCAATCCCCCTGGCTGTTTCTCCTGTGTGAGTTCATGTTCTGTAAAGATAAAATTTTGAGACAGAGAAGGATGAGGGAGAATTGCAGGACTTTTGATTTGCTCAGTAAGAATGCAGGCTGGGGAAGGATTGTTTCAGATGAAACAGCCATAAGTTTCATTGAGATATAAGAAATGTCTTCATAGATTTGGGCATGTGTGTTGTTCCCAGGCTTAAAATCCCAGACTGGCAATGTGTCACTTTGTCATTTCCCAAAATACCACAGTGACTTTTCAGTGATTTTGCTGAAAAATTTTATCTGTTAGTTGGACTTGGGCTGTAAACATCTATGAAACTTCCTGTCAATATATTTGTTAGCTTGTTAGGTAAATAAAAATGTCATATTCCAAGGGAAAGACACATTTACTTCTTTTAATTTTCCTTCTGACTGATCCTCTTAAAACCATTCCACTCTCCTCAACTGTGCTGTGACTCAGATTCAATAAAACATTTATAAAAAAATAAAACATTCCTAAAAAATTTTCATATTCAGTAAGATTCTTCCTAAATTTAGTTGAAAGTGACTACAAGAGGAGACTTTACAGGACAGGAACAACCTTCTGCTCTTTTGGGCAAAGAGCCCAAAATATATAAAGGTGTTTTATTAAAAGCTGTTAAAATGAATGTTTCAATGAAAATAATTTATCACTGGACTTCCCTGATTTCCTCACGTTCCTGTTCTGCCTCCTGTGGGTTGGACACATGATTTTGCTAACTTCCAGGCACCATCCAGCCCAGGGATTTCAGTGGGACAATGCCTTTGCCACTTGCCAGGTGACTCAGGCAGGAGTGAAGTCCCATCTGCTTTTCTGCCTTTGTAGGAGAGCAAGACAGGGGAGATGTCAAACACACACTTCAGAGGGCACCCCAGCAGCATTTCCAGACAGGAATATTTGGGATAATCAGCATTTTCTTTTTGTTCTTTTTTCTTAATTAAGAAGAAGCAGGGGGATGGGGGGAAACAAGCAACCCAAAACATTTCTTCTGAAATCATTTGATTCAGGTCCTATTTGCTGCCAAATGCATGCAAATGTCAATTTAGTGTGTAAATGCAGCAGGGAAAATAATACCCATTAGCATCATATTTGAAATTAAAAGACACTGCAGGTCATGAGGTGCTGGGCACATACTGGGTCAGAGAAACATTTTTGAAATTGTGTCTCTACTCCAACATGACTTCATAGCTTTTAACCCATTAACTCATCTTTGTGGTGAAACTTGCCAATTAAAGCCTGAACATTGATATTAAACATGAATGAGCTTTCACATTCAGTTAGCCCGTAGCATTTATCCCCCCCCAGTTAACATTTTATAAATGGCAAAATGTTTGTTTCTATTTTTGGGCACCTGGTTTTGCAGGTAGAGGCACAACACATAAGATTATTCAGAATCACACTTAGTTGGGAACCCAGAAGAATGAGAGATGATTATCATCTTACATTTGCCTTGGTTCTAATAGGCTAAATTCTGGACTTTGAAGATTTTTCTGAAAAACAGATCCACTGCAAGAATTTAAGGGGTAAATTCAGCCTGGAAATAAAGACAAATTTCCTGACAAGAGAAGCAGCAGAAGAGTTCCCTCAATAAGGTTTTCAGGCCAAGATTAGATTTCAGGATGAGAGGCATTTTACAGATCTTGGATACAATGGGAGTGAAAGTAGATCAGCCAGGATCAAAGATCTCAGTCACCAGTTATACATAATTTACCTGAATTTAAACCAGCTTGCTTATTGTGCAATGCCTAGATGTATATTCCTTATCAAAGAAACAAAAATCTCAAATGTTTATTGCCTCCTGTTCCTAATTATTTATTAGCTGCAGCCTTTCACAAAAAGAAACCTCTCTTAAGCATAAAGAGAAATAAAGTAAGGTTTGTACCACTGTGAGATACAGAATGAGGATGTTTGGTATGAAAATATGTCAAAGACTATAAAAATAGTCTTGTCACAGCTAAAATACTGACAGATTCCAACAGAGGGTAAACACATCAGAAAGAATTCTGATTGTCTCAGTGTTTATGTCATCAGGTTATCCAGATTAATAACTCAGGGGAAAAGCATTGATTTGCTTAATTATCCCACTATTAGACTAACTGAAAATATTACCATCAGTGATGAGTAAGAAACTGTGGTGCTCATAGTTTATCTCCACCATTTCTTTAGAGCAATACACAGACTGTTGGAATAATGTCTCCCAGTAAGACTACAGTCTCCTGATGTTTTACTTGACTTCTAAATATTATTTTAAATCCTACTGCAGTAAAGGAATGCTGGTAATAACAAATAAAACCCTTAAATAAAAAGCCAATAATAAAATTTTGCCTGACTAAAACCTAGATCAAACTGAAGGATCAACTTTCTTTCAATGGGACTGAGCTGATCTTGTGACTTAAGGCTCTTAAATCAGGATACAGGAGACCTATGCCATTACCCATAGATCTGATATTCTGGATGAAGCTTTCCAAATTTCAAATTTTTCACTGTTATGTTTCACATTTGCGTTATTATATTGTGGTCTTTTAAAACATTCCACTGTATCAGTACTTCTGCTTCTGTAAAGAATATTCCTGGGGTTTTTTTCTCCTGTAGGCAGACAAGCAAAATGCCTAGAAGGGACTGTTTAGAAATAGGAGAGACCACATAGTGTAACAGAAAATTCCCCCTTGTAATACCCATCCAATCTGCAACTGCACCAGACCCATGAAATCCACTTACACACAAAATTTTCCTATTTTTTTTCAGTGCAAAACCCATCTGTGTATTTCTCAGATGTGACCAAGATAAGTATTTTGTAAAATAATTCAATAGCTGCTCTTTCTCCTCCAGTTTCCACTAAACTGATAGAGGAAACTTTGTAATCTTTTGAATACCCATCTCCAAATCTGGAAAAATATTTTTTTAAAAAAATAAATCAGATTAGAATGAGTGGGAAAGTGGAAACATTCCTGGAAAAAAACGAAAGGAAGGAAATTCAGGATATATCTTACAGATGTCTACATGCTGTGTGTACAATTCTACATCTGAGAAATGTGAAATTTCACTTCCTTGCTTGGGGAAAATTAAGTTTATTTCAATTTGTGTCTAACTGCATGATAATAGCCTCCAAAACAACCACCATGAATTTTTAAAGCTCCAAGTCAACTAGAGCTGAACTTTGAAGCCAGTAAGTATATTTTAATGTGCCAATGAATTCAGAGTCTTAATCCAGGAAAGGCAAAGAAAGGGAAAACACCAAACAAAGGAGACTCGTAATGCCTTGAACATTTTAATACCAAATGTGACAACGCCCATCCAGCCAAACCTACTGACTCAGTGGATTCTCTGTTACGTAAAGAGTCTAAATCAAGGTGAGTGTCATTTAAAATTCTCTGTCTGTAGCTTTAAATGCAAGCTGTGGTCTTGCAGCATAAATTAATTTGATTAGGTACTTGGTGCAGCTAATGCAGGAAGTCAGACTTAATAATCAGCGTGCTCCTGCCTGCCCTTAAAATCTATGAAATGCCAAACAAATACTTTAGCACCAGATCCACCATAGATGACATTCCCAGGAGAAAAATCTGGCCTTTGATTTTATGTATCTATCAATACCTTAAGAGAAAGGGCTTTAATATATGGCTCTGGTCAAACCAAAGGAAACCTCTGATGGATGAAATGTAAAGGTCAAGTGACACTTCATAAAAATTTCAACACTGGGAAGTGAAGGAAATTAATTTTGTTTTATGGCTGGCTTCCTGCTATCCAAAAGAAGAGCTGGTTTCTATGTGTTAACTCTGTGCCTTTGCTTTGGGAGCTGTGATCACAAACCCTCAGTTTTCCTGGGCTGGACACCCCAGAAAGGCAACACAACTCTGCGTGCTCTGCAGTGAAAAAGTATTTTATTTCCAAAGTTTAACATTGACCCCAATTAACCATATTTGAACATTGAATCCAGGAAGATGAGGTGGATGGATTTGTATTTTGTGTGCCAAAAGTAGGGATACTGGAGTAGCATCACCTGTGCACTCTTTGCCTCACCTCTCAAAATTCAGCTTTTTAATTCAGCTTTCTGTGTTTCTGATGTTCAACAGCACAGGGCTGGGAGACACCTTCTAGACAGACATAACAGCAGTGGGGGTTTCATTGAAATGAAAAAGGTGAAAATAAACTATGTTTTTTCTAAGTATAATTTTGCGAGGAAGGCTTGGGGGAAGTAAAGGAGGGCCCAACAAAATGCCCACAAATCCATCCATGATCAAGTCCCAGTACAAACCTGTTGTTCGAGGACTAAACTCGAGGAAAACCTCCATTCACATTCTACTTTGGGCAAGAAATTCCAAGAAAAAGGCCACGATAATATAATTTCCCTCACAGCAAAAGGGAAAGGAATGGAAAGGACTGAAAGGGCCTTAAAATTTGGGGGTTTATGCTGCTGAGTCAAGGTTAAAAAATCTTTGATCTCTAAGGTTTTGCAGAATTCTAACAACTAATAGCTGGTCTCATGAAAGGAAGCATGATAACATTGTTTCAATTAATATTTTAAACAGTTTTTACTGCTTATTTGCCTTGCAGAATTCCCTTTCCTCCCTTTATAAAAGCTTGATTTGATGGTCATTTGGCTCAGGATTCCAAGAAGAGAAGATTAAATGCCGAGGACCAGAGCAGCTTAGTGCCATTTTTTTCTGGTTAGTGATGGCAACTTGAATCAGTGTTTCAGTGTTTAAACCTTAACCAAGCTGTGTTAGAAGGAAAAGTCAGGGCAGTAAAATGCACAAGAGGTAGAAAATACACCTGGTGTGTCATTCTCCTCTATGAAGGCAGCAAATCTTTACTGCATGGGCACTCACTGTCTAGTGAACCTGTTTATTTGCAAGATCACTAATTAAGAAAATAGAGCTTAGGGGAGTTTTTATCTTTCTGTTCAATTCATGCAAATTTCCATGCAAGAGATATCCAGCATTTTGGCATATGAAGAATGAAGAGGTTTAGGGAAGGAACAAACCTGTGTTTCTTATTGAAGCTTGGGTTTGAATAACTGAAAAAAAAAAAAAAAACACACCCTTTTTTTTCCACCATGCTAATTAATTACCTTTCACAAGTCTTCAGTCAAAAAAGGAGCAGTAGAAAATAAATAATGGATTTTCTGTGCTGCCAACACCAAAATGTGACAACCATGGTATCTTCTTTAAAATGCCAGCAGCAGCTTCCTCTCTGCCACTGATAACATTAAATGTGGGCTAATGTCACACTTGGTGGGCTGCTGTCTGCTTGGAGAATAATAAAATCATGTCATCTGAGCTGATACATTGCACATGCACACACACATACATCTCTGAAAAATTATAATCACATAATGAATTGTGTGTTTAAAATAGTGGAGAGTAAATGTGATTATTAGAGTATCATTGTAAGGCAATAACATTTTGTAAATGTCTGGTTTGACTTGCATGCATGGATAAGCTACTCAAATGTTCCTGGAAAATCTTAACAGAGGAAAAGGAAGGCAAAAAATACTTTTTGAAGAATAATTTAACCAAAAAGGAAAATTAGAGGTACTGTAGATTTTGAAAACTCATTTTGAGAGTAGGAACATCATCTGCTAGAGAGAAAAATCTCTAATATCGATATACATGTGATCAGATGAAAGATAACATTTGTCAACTCAATTTTAACATGAAAATCTACTTATTAAGTACAAAGGAAAGTCCTTGATTAAACAATGGAACATCTTACAGCTTTTCAGCCTTAGAATGCTGCCTTCATCTTTCCCATTCCTGGCCCTTTATTTTAATGGTGGCACCTCCTCAGTAACCCTCAGGAATGAACTGACTCAGTTCAGTTCAGACAATTCCTTCCACTGCTGCAGCTCTTGCACTGAGCTCAGGTAAAGGAGCTGAACAGATTGACCACGTTCAGAGATATTTAATGACTCCTGGCCACTCCTTCCTTGCAAAACAAAGTTTCTGCCTTTTTCACTGTTAGCAATCACAAGGCATAGAGAGAGAATATACTCACGACCCAAAATTCAACAGATGTTTAAGAACATAATTACCTTCCTATCAGCCAGAAAAATGCCTGAGCACATTGGTAAAGTCCAGTTTGGAGGCAGTTCCAGCACTGCTAAAGCAGCTAAACAAAGTTTGAAGTAATTCCTAATTGTGAAGCCAACGTTATGCCACACCAATCCTGGAGGAGAATCACTTCCCCTCCCTCATGCAGGTCTGTAGCTCTCAGGATTGCTTTCCCTCTGCTTTGTTCCAAGGCAGTGGGAGAAGCAAATGGAAGCCCATCTGCCTCTACATATGAAGGGACTGTTCAATTCTGCACATTTCACTCGTATTTTTGACTGTATAAGCCAACAGCTGCAGCCAGTCACCTGCATCTTGCTCCTGAAACAAGCAGCTAACAATAAACACTCCTCAGGCAGTTTGCCAACAGTCCTGAAGCAGAAAGAAGCAGTTTTGTTTCAAATGCGACTGTGAGCTTGAAGTGCTGATTGCTGGGAACAAGGGGGTTTTGACATGAATTTAATGTGGAATAACCAGCAAACAGAAAGATGCTATTTTTCAGCATGACTTAACCAAAGTTTTGCAAGACTGATCTTCCTTTCATCATCTGGAGATGGAATCAGGTAAGACAGACCAGTGCCCTCCCTGAATAGAACAGAATAGAATAGACTGAGGGTGGTACTGTATTGTACCTACATCTGAGGGCTCTCAAAAGAGAAATGGATCCCATTGTGTACAGCAGTGTCTTTCAAACTAAACAAAGGTATCCAGCTTAGTTTTAAGAGCATACACTCCAACTGTGTGTCCCGACAGCATCACTGCCAATACTTTGTTTGCAGCTCCACCGTTTACTGTACCAGGTTCTTGCTCACTGCCTTAGAAACTATTCCAATAAGTATGAGAGCAGTATTCCCTTTAAGTAATTAGAGAAAAATTGCATTTATTATGCAATAAAATGCTGACAAACTTCATCATCACTGATGTAAAAACATTACACAATCACCCTTTCTCTGGAAAATATACATTAAGCTACACATGTGACCAGAATAGCAGTACACCTGCACAGCATGAAATATAATTTACCCCTTGGAAAAGAAGATGTAAAATAGGCAGCCTGTCCTCTGATTAATCACAAAGGTTATTTCATGTTCTTTCTGATGCAGTAAAGAAGCAGCAGCATTCTTTCCCTCCTTACATGGCCTTTGAGAGCTTCAGGGTGGCACCCCTGAGTAAATGGGAAGAGGTCTAGCTATTTAACTACGGGTGCCTAAATTGCTGAAGGTTGGCATCCATGCCAACCATGACAGATTCCTAAGCCACTTAGAGTGCACTTACTTAAAACTAAAATCTAAACTTCTACTTCATATTTATGTGGCTTAATATATTTTAATTTCTCTAAAGGCTTTAATTCAACCCTTTCTCTTCCCTTGTACAGAAGAGGCCAACCCTGGCTTGTGAGAGGGTCTGTGTAACACCCACAACCCCTACAGCTGAATTTTCTGCTATTTTTTTCCAAACCAACTCCACATTGGATCTGAGGGATCCCTGAGGAGCATGGCAAGTATTACAGGAGCTCTTTTCTCTCTGTGACCTCCCCTCTCTGTGCCATGACCATGTGAAGAGTGCTGTAAGACCAAGGATGTTTTCCCACTTTGCCTTATTGGCATTGCCACACAAAGATGCAGTGCTCCAACCCAAAAATCAAAGTCTCAGGAGATTGTTTCTTTCTCAGATTAACCCCACCAGCTCTCCTGGTAGGCAGCACAATTAATTCAGTTTATACTTAACTGGCCCAAGCAATGGTGAAACCCATTTCTTCGTGCCAGTGGGATAGATAATGGGAGCTCATTCCCAAGGATTTGCATCTTTCTTTGCCTTTTGTGCATCATAGATGGAGTTAATCAAGGAATGCATTAACTGGGGGATGAAATGGCAAAAATTAGCACCATTATAATTTCAAGGCAAGATCTATACTCTTTCTGATTCTCCCTCAGCCTTCACTTATGAATGCCAGGTTGTTTCTCAGATTAAACTCATTATTAAAATGCAGTTATTTGTACAATGCATGCCATTCAAACTCAGATATTTGCTCCCACAAAATACTGGCTGAGACAAGACTGACCTGAGTCATTATTTTTCCTTACATTGTGCTGATAAGAATATTCAAGCTGATTTAAAAAGAGTCTTTGAGAAAACCAGCTAAAATTGCCAGACGTTTCCAAAAAAAAGGAATTTCCTTTCACAGTAGTAACCTGTTTACCCCTTGGTTAATGCAACTACACTGGGAATTT
Source organism: Trochalopteron elliotii (assembly GCA_024734555.1). Lineage (NCBI taxonomy): Eukaryota > Metazoa > Chordata > Aves > Passeriformes > Leiothrichidae > Trochalopteron > Trochalopteron elliotii. Next base: position 850,849 of record JANPWX010000664.1, read on the forward strand.
CATTGTGGCAAATCACCACTTGTCATATTTCTAAACCTATATTTATATATATTCATATTTCTATATTTTTAAAGTATAAAGTGCCTGACTTGAGGCATTCAGACAAGGAGACTAGCAGACCCTGAAGGGAGACACTGACTCTCTGCAGCATTGTGAGGATGACTTTGTTCTTCTTTAGGAGTTCAAATATTGGTCTAATTATTTAATTATGGGTGCCTAAATTGCTAAAGGTTGGCATCCATACCAATAAATAATTTTAAAAATTCTGAACTTGTTTGGAGACAACAGGCAATGAGCTAAATGTAGGTGTCCTCCTAAATTTTGAGGACAATCTGTTAAGATCCTAAACAAATAAGGATAAACCCAACACTTTTGTGTTTGTATTTAACTGCCTTAGGCAGTTAGTTTTTGTTTCAAGCCAATTTTCTATATATCAAATTCTATTTGTCTAGTACACCACTGTGGCTAAATCTAGAAATCTGGATAATTATACAGCCCTCAGTAGTACTAAAAGCAATTATTTTACAGAGACTTAGCAAAGTATTTAGGAGACACATAAATAAAACAGCATCTATCTATTTAGGAACTGGTTGAGGATATTACTATAGGGTGGACAAATAGTGCACAGTCTTGCATTTTATTTCAATAGTGGCTTAGACACTTAAGGATGAGAAATCTCTTGTTTTTAGCCATTAAACCCTCATGTTACTGAACATTACATAGAGAAAAAAATACTCCACTTTATTAGCAGCACTGCTGTCTGGCCATGTCTGACACTTCAGAGTGTCACAAGCAGACAGTCCCAATTCAGGAAGATAGACACTAAGAGTAATAAATATCTCTTTCTACAAGCCAGGAAAGGGCTGGGCTGGAAATACCTGGGGAGGAGGGAAAAGACAATGTCAAGTTCTTACCAGTTAAAATGTCAAGGCCCATTTTGAAGGGCAATTTTCTTCATTCACTCCAGCTTCTCTTGCCCCTTTGCTTATCTGGCTGCAGAAGTTGAAGAGTGAAGGTTTGGGGAAAAATTTGCACTGCAATTTTTCCATCTCCCCTCAAGCAACACTATACAACTTACAGGACCATGAGGGCAGCACCAAAGCTGTGCAAAAACTGAAAGTTATGGTAAATGATGGAGAATTCAGAGAGGAATAGGGTGGCACACACAAGAGCCAGAAAAATTACTGTGGTAGTGATGAGCATGAATAAGGACATGTCCAAAGCCACCAAGTAAAATCAGCCTAGGAAGCACATTGAAGCCAAACTGAACAAAACCCAAGATATTCTTTACGTACAGGAGTATCCCACTGCACACAATTATATTCTCTCTTAGCCAGACATTTTAAAAAACAGTTCCCATTGGAAGGGGGTGGTAAGAGAAAGACAATTGCATATGGACTTAATTACACAGCATATATTAGAGATAAATGGCATTTTTGTTTGCCAAAGAAAATAATCATAATCACTACAGAGCTTTCAGAATCTTTAATTGCCTTTGAGTAATTATTCATTTCTCCTTACACGATGTTCGATTTAATTTGTGCAACAATTGACTGAAATAAAACACAAAAGCAAAAATAGTCAGGTTTTCTCTTTAATTATTTATTTAAGACTGGGATGATAAATCATCCCAGATTTGAAAAGCTGCTTTCCTCATTCTAATTATTAAATTCGGGATATTTATTTGCATTTCCTGTTGTTGGCACAGAATCCCCTTGTGAGATCACATATTAAGAAAGACAGCTATAACCATTTAATGGTTTTATAAATCAGCAAGGTAATAAACACAAAATAAAGGTATTCTGCATCAATGTGTTCTTCATTCATTTTTATGCTGCTGACACTAGTTTAGTTTTTAATTATGATACTGTTTTGTGATGCTCTGGTAGCATCACTGGAAGATACAATAATGAAGCCTTTTTCTAACAGGATATATATATAGGATAACAGGAGACTTTGCCATAGTAATCCCTCTCTGAGAAGCAATTCAGAAACAGCCACGTGTGTGTGAGAGTGAAGTCCATGTTTTAATACAATGTGGACTAGACACATTTTGGTGTGGAGTTTTTGGTTTTAGAAAAAGAGATGGAGTGGATTCAGCAGAGGGCTTTTCACAAAATCATCTTCAGCTTTGTGTTTCCATTCCTTTCCCAATAAACTGAACTCACTGCAGTTTTGGTTTTGTGGAAAGTAAATTTTACGAACAAAATTTTGCAGTCATAAAGTGGAAATTGTATCCATCAGTAGGGAGAGAAACCTTTCAACAGGATATAATAAAGAATTTTAAATAGAATCTTTTTTTTTTTTTTTCCCAGTTCTGGGCATGCAAACAAAATTGGAATTCTTTCCAGTTACACCTCTTGCTCATTTTGCATGTTTTCTGAAGTCACCATTGTCTCATCCTTAGCCTGTTTGTAGTGATGAGTGTTTTCAATCAGGCAGCTGCTGGTGGCTAAGCCAACACAAGAAATAACCTTTCCTCCCCTGTGTATGGAATTGGACTTGATACATTATTCAGTAAACTCCTGCAAAATTTCTAGGTATTAATGACAACCCAGTGAAATGCTGAGCTTCTTAATTAATTCCAAGTAAAAGAGATGAAATAGATCCTAATGGTACATACTGTTAAAATGATCATCTAAGGAAGGTCACACGCTGCATGTCTGCCACATCCTGCACTAAGGAGGGCCATAGCAGAAAAATAATTTATTGCCTATTGCCTGTTCTATTAGCTGGTGGCAAAGTCCAAAAGTCTGAAGTCTAAAATGACAGGAGCAATTTTCTTTTCACATGTGAGCATTCAGTCCACGGTGTCCTGGTCTCTATCACTTCTTCTGAGTACTTATCTAATACCAAACAGTATCTGCAAGTTTCAGTCTGATGCACAAAAGAAAATATCTATCTCCCCTTGATTCCTTAGTAAAATCACACCTTACAGCTGTTAAATAAGTGCAGACACCACAGAGCTCAATAAACAGAAATTGTCAGAAACCCTCCTAAAAGGTGGCATGAATAAAAATGAAAGTAATCAAATTCTGAATTCTTAGCTATCTTAGCAAGGAAGAAGTCACAGATGGCCCATTGAGGAATCAATTATGGATGGAAAGTTCATGAGCCAAAAGCTTTGTGCCAGTGAGATGAATCTTTAAGGTATAATAAATGATGGTAATGATAGGAGGGAGATTCATAGCAGAGGAGAAAAGATAAAGTGAAAATGGCCCGTAGGAAGGAGCCTCACTCATTTGTCACAGCTGCTACACAAGACACAAAAATTGCCTTTTTCTCCCCTTCCCCACCCCAGTCAGGTCCAGCTACTTCTTTATTCTGAAACTCTCTCTCAAGTGAATGTAATTTCAATATTCTGCTGGATAACAGCCACCAGCAGTTTTGGTTGCCTGCACTTTCCAGGGAAATTTGGTCAGGTCCAGGCCTGGAATGAAAGAAATGCACTCTGACACAAAATTTCCCTGCATTTTAACATAACCAGAAGTGGGAAAGTGTTCTTTTTCAGGTGATTGAACCAGCATAAAATTCTCTGTTTGAAATGTGTTGGCTGCCACCTGAGCTTCTGTTTGAATCAAAAGCTCAGTGCAGAATCTCATCCTGACTGCACACTGCTTTGAGGGAGAAGCTCACAACAAGAGTTATTTGCTGCAAAACTCTTCTCTTCCCACAGGTGGGACACAAAAAATGTTTATTTTTCCAGTGCTGGCAGTAATGGAGCTGGATCCATCCAATTAGTAACCAAATGTTTGCTGTGGGAACAGCTGTGTCCCATCCCTGGGGGAGAATTCTTTCTCTGTGAAGCTGGTGGGTTCCTGTAACATGGACCATTATTCAAATATCATCAAAGAATGATGACAATGAATATAACAGTACAACTGGAATAACAGCAAAGAAAATGTTTGGGTTTTTTTATAGGCCACCTAGAGAAACTTTGTGAATACAATTTGAAAGGCTGAATGTTAGTAAAACACATTTAGAAGCAAGTAGGGTTGACAAGGATAAAACATTTTATTATTGTCTTCTCCAAAATGGAGAAAAGTGGCTGTTAAAAATGTCATTCTGTTCTGATTCACCGTGTCTCCTTTGTGTATTCATAAACTTCCACCTAAAAATAGTTACAAATTGTGGTTTTAATCAGTTTCACTTTTTCCTGTATAAATCATGTTTTTCCATAGACTGGAAAACAATTTTAGCTTTGCAAGTTGAACTTTATTAAAAGGCATAGTCATCATTCCAAGCCTCTATTGCACTTGTCTGCGAGCTTGAATTTTTTTAGTTTTAAACAGGATGATAAATAACAGAGGGTTGACTTTTATGACTGGATTGTGTCTGGGAACATTAACACCACCTTTGACATAATGGCCTTTTATTTTTCCTCTTTTCACTGATAGAAGTTACCCATTAATTATTCTCCTACATCCGTGAAAACATTTTGGAGCCTTTGAGTGAACGACAAAAAAAAAAAACCTCACATAATGAGCATGAAGTCCAGGAATGCACAGAGGATTTTCATTCAAATTCTCCTTTAGAAAGGCTGTCACAAGGTTATAGAAGCTCAGTTCTAGACTATACAGAAAAGAAATTAACCCCAGGTAGGAATGAGCCAACCTTTAAGAGCTCTAATGTTTACACAGAGTTAAAAAATGAGAAGTCAGATCACACCCACATGTAATAGTGTCTGTTTCCTTGTCCACTAATTTTAAGATTTCAGAAAAGCTGGATACTGCCCATAAAATATTCCAGTCAATTTCAGCATTTACTCATTTTTTTCCAGGCATTTTTGACACTGTAGAATACTTCATTTTCATTCCACCTGAAATTTTAAACTTTTCAGTAAATCTCACCTGACCTGATCATCAATTCTAGCAATTCTGAAGTGGCACTTTCAATAAATGTATTATTTGCTGATTTGATTTTATTTTGACTGCCCAGTACTGGGCATGCAGCTTTACTGGTGGTGACCGGGACTTGGACCAGACAGGACTGGAATAATATAGATAACAGAATTCTGTTATATAAAAAACAGAATACAGAACATTTTTCTAGGAAACATATTTCCTTATGCAATGAAATCTGAGCAAGATTTTCTTCTGACAAAACTGCCTGCATACCATATTGTTTGTTTTATCCCCTCTGACAAAGGCAAGCATGGTTGTTTACAACTCATGAATAGCAACAGAGCAGCAGAAAATATTTCAAAGTCTGTGCAACTTATTTCCTTTCAACTAAGAACCTGATGTATTGTAAAGCCCCAGCATCTGCTGCCATTCAGCAATGGGCAACAGTAGATTATTTTGCTGCTGCTGCTGAGCAAGAAGAAAAATCCCTAATTTCTACAGCCTTGCAACTGCCATTCATAGCCTTTTTTTCTTCTACCACAGAAATCCCACCTGCCCTGAAACTGAAAATTCTCCAGTATTAAAATCTGAGAATATATAGACAGCACTGAACAGGGACCTTCTGCCTTTGCTAAAGGTCAGAAAAATCTTTTTGTGAAAAAGTTGAGGAAGCCTCAGGCATGCAGGACAGAAGATAAGCCCCTGGAGATTGAGGGAATCACTCCAGGCTGATGGTTGCATCCAACCACTGGTTCCACCTCCTCTATTGCACAAAAATGAACTGAATCTCTCAGGTTCAGCAAGGAGACTGCTAGAACTCAGCAGGTACTGGGATATTCAGTAAAAACAGGAATAAAAAATCATAGCAGGGAGCACAGAGAGAGGTTTAGTCTGTCCACAGCAGCAATGCAGAGGGGCTGGAGAAAGGAAGGAGGAAATCCCAGGCTGAAAGGAGCAGGAAATACATTTTCCATTCAAAATGTCATGTTCACTCACAGCTGCCTTCAGAACAGTAGTTCAGAGGATAAAACAACAACAATTCATTTTAAGGTATATTACAAGTAATGTGGAGACAGCAGTTCTTATACATAAGTTTCTGCCTGAAGCACACTGGTTTTATCCCCCCAGTTACATTATGAGAATAAAAAAATCTCCAAGTCCTGCTAAGCTCTGCATCTTGCATTCAATTTGTAGGAACACAGTATGAGACAAGCCCACAGAACTGTGGCTTAACCTAGATGTAAATAAACCTATAACCCAGCCAGACAATTTCCAGTGTAAGAGTTTAAAAAATTACTACAAAAAGATTTATTCTAGGAGGCCAAATATCAAAGTTAAAAAATGAATTTGTATAGGATATAGTAACGGTTTTTTTGATAGTTCAGAGGTAGCCCTAGACAACCTGAGATCTATTATCTTCTCAGTTCTGAGTGTCTTCCTAGAGCTTTCTTTGATATTTATAAAAATCAGAGTACCTGTAGCCTGGTTTTGTAAGAGTGCTGTGATATTTGTCTCCTCCCAGCAGTGGGGAGCTGAACACTTTAGAATGGCTCACTTCCATCCTTGCTCATCCCCAGAAAAATCCACTCAACATCATTCTCTCCTAAACTGTCTCTCAGCCCAGCCAGTCTTTTCTTGAGTCTCATTTATTGGTGCCTAGAAACATTGGTGGATTGATGGAAACGAGGCAGTTAAAGCACAATAAAATAATTAATTCCATAATTAGCATTAGTTGTCTCACAACCTATCGACATATATTTCCTGGCTGCAAAATTGAGTCTAAAACAATCTTACTTGTTTCTTCCAGGTTTTGTACAGACCATATGGCTTCCTCTGGTCAGTAATATTCTCTTTAGTTATATAGCTATATTATAATGTAAATATAAATATAAATATAAATATAAATATAAATATAAATATAAATATAAACATTAAATATTAAATATTATATTATATTATATTATATTATA